>OY759273.1:5060424-5327924 GCA_963662155.1 Lamellibrachia columna
GGTAATTGTCATATCTAGATGGGATTTCGAACAGGGAGTCAACGCAAATATCTTAGAAGTGGAACTCAAGTTTAAATGTGCCTCCACAAATCGATTTGTCGCTCGTCTTGTCAGACTCGTTTCGCGAAAACATTTTTGAAAATAGAAACTTTCTCTGTTTCATTTTAGACGACGTTGAATAACCGCAGCGAGAGAACGCTACAGTTCAAGAGACCAAATCACGAAAGTACGGAATACATGAAAGAGATACTCTGGAAACTGGCAACGAAACAACTCCGGGAACAGGACTGGAAGCGACTGGCGTTCTACTGGAAGTTCGACGAATCCCACATCAAAGCCATAGAACACCAATATACAGGTAGGAGGAGTTCACAGCTTTCATGAACACGATAACCTGGCTATCTTGCAGGCGTTCACTGATACAAAGAACACGCTGTAAACTGGGTATTAAACACGGTTGTCTTGCAGTCGATCGCTACAAGGATCACTCTATAAACCCAATTGTCTTAGCTTGCAGGCGTTCACAAGTACTAGGAACACGGTACAAACCCGATTGTCTTGCAGATGTTCACATCTACCATGAGCACTCTATAAACCCCCGGTGGTAATGCAGGCGTTCACAGCTACCAGGACCACGCTATAAACCCGATTGTCTTGCAGGCGTTCATAGCTACAAGGAGCACGTTATAAACCCGATTGTCTTGCAGGCGTTCATAGCTACAAGGAGCACGTTATAAACCCGATTGTCTTGCAGGCGTTCACAGCTACAAGGAGCACGTTATAAACCCGATTGTCTTGCAGGCGTTCACAGCTACAAGGAGCACGTTATAAACCCGATTGTCTTGCAGGCGTTCACAGCTACAAGGAGCACGTTATAAACCCGATTGTCTTGCAGGCGTTCATAGCTACAAGGAGCACGTTATAAACCCGATTGTCTTGCAGGCGTTCATAGCTACAAGGAGCACGTTATAAACCCGATTGTCTTGCAGGCGTTCATAGCTACAAGGAGCACGTTATAAACCCGATTGTCTTGCAGGCGTTCATAGCTACAAGGAGCACGGCTACAGGATGCTGCTGATCTGGCTGCACGGACTCAAGAAGGAGGAAAATCCGATGAAGGAACTATTCGAGGCGCTGGTTGCTGTAGACCGCCGAGAATTAGCAGGTACTAGCCGGAAGACGTAGCTACACACAGATGACCCGGTAGTTTTATGTGAAAAGTGGTTATGTAGCCACCAGAATATTCCAATGTAACAAAATGTGTAGACCCATATACTTAGTCGAATTTTTTTACAACCTTAATTTGGCTATGTAAGTCGAAACAAATTCTTCATGTTTGGCCTTTCTTGACAATTCACTATGCTTGTGGAACTAACATTGTGTCCAAACATCGATACTTTGCTATCGTTATATTGTTACAAACGTATTCATGAACATATAGATAACGCACATTAATAACATTTGTAATGCATAGATATACGTTATTGAATCATATTCCAAACGTATTGCAATTTGTTTGTTTTGCCAACACATTCGCCAGATGGCGACTATGTCACGAATTGCAAAATTATTTGCATGTATATGTGTGCGTGTGCGAACTTCTTCCATCTTCAAGGCATTAGGTCAAGGTGTAGCGTACCGTTGCCTTTGGTAATCATCAACCCATTTTATAATTGTGCATGCTGTTGTTGCATTTCTAGAGCACGTGAGGCAAAAAGCGAATCTGCAAGTGGAGAAAGTGATCAGTCCAAGATACTGCCTCGTTTCCTGACCAGACGACAATGAGGGTTCTGCTAACATCGTGCCTACGTCCGAGTGACGTATGTCTGACGTCCGTCTGACGTCCGAGTGATGTCTATCCGACGACGTTTGCATGTTTGCCTTGCGAATCACGTGTCGTGTCATGACGAGACGAACCACTGGAGAAAATACGATGAATCAGCGGTGATGAATTAACACGATTCACCAGATGAGGCGCACTTGCAACGAAGTCACGTACAACTATGTGTGTGGTGTACGTGCTGTTTGTTGATCGCACACAGTACGTTCGCGTGCATAATGAGTTTGAGTTGGTGTGGCAGGCTTATTCGGAAAAACTAGTCCGTTATCAAGAAGTATGCACCAGCGTCGTCCGTCTCAGATGCTGTAATACCAGAAATATGGAATTAAGTTTGTTTTTAGGGGGAATGTACAGGAAATTTCATTGGTTAACTGATACTTTGTGGGTTTCATGTAATTAAAATGTCTCAATTCTCTGGGTTTTCTTCTATCTCAACGTACATCTCACTAAAAAACCATACTTCGCGTTTTAATATTAATTGATTGTTGCGATCTATTCACCATTTGAAATTGTATAAATTAAATTGCATAATTTAACGGATCAACAAATCATCCGACGAAAAGCTTCTTATTGCACCCAAGGGAAGATTCGTTGTCTCCCTGTTGTAAAGCGAAGAAGAAAACATCGATGTTAAGCAAAACAACTGTTAGCCCCTTTCCCCGTGAAACCTATTTCGTGTACAGCCATGTGTTGAGATCATTAATATACTGCACTGAGAAACCGCAGTACAACGACCAGTACTTCAGACATCACGTGGACTTAACGGTTAATCGAGAGGCACTTACAGAAAGCGGTAATTGCAGCACACAGTTCAAATAATGAACTCGGAATTCGTGTTGCACATTACGTTCACCTTGGAGCGCCCCGTGGCACTTTCTGAAGCGCGTTCTGAGTTTTCGTTATCAAATCTGCGATTATTAATAAAATATCTGCGGAAGTTTCGTATTATTAATGTTGCTATTCGTTCAGAATTATATCCGGTTTTTGCTCAACGTTACGATACATCTGCTTACACACAGGACATACAAACAATACCAGGTAGAACTATCAAAGAACAGGACTTAGGAGTAACAGTTAACAGTAGACAGTAACGTTTAAGAGCAATGCGGGATTGCGACTTCAAAGTATAATCAAAGTCTGGGGCTAGTTGGGAGAAATACCACACATAAAGAGAAAGTTGATTATACCTCTGTACAAACCAATAGTTAGACTCTTTTAGAATACAGCACACAAACATGAATACCACGCCGCAAGAACATTAATAAGCAAAAAAACAGCCAAGCCGATTCCAGAATTAAGATAATTTAGTTTTGAAAAAACCCTAATATAGTGTGATTTGACAAAATATATACTTGGAGAATAAAAGGATACCAACTAGAAGTCGTCTTAAATATTGAATGGTTATGAAGGTAGGCTACTGACACAATTATACGGGCTACACATAGATGGCGAATGGCTGGACTCTCGATAAACAAATATATAGTTTGGAAGTCTTACATATATTCAGCATTTTCTTGCTAGAAACATTATTTACGATACGAATTTGAGTAAATATGGCGTACATTTTGCGTCAAGTTACTACTTCGCAAGAGGTCGCGAAACCTTTTCGTAAGTTCTGCGCCCTGTATTTAGACGGCGATTTCGTAGCAATCAAGTGTTAGTAGTTATAGTGATCTCAATCCTCTAGGATGGGTACCATGTTTCGATGGTACTAAAATAGATTTTGGGAAAAACCCGGATGATATGTACATTGCGAGAGTATAGGGAAAGAGGTGTATTATCGTTCCCAGGACACCAGCACCTCCTGTCGACTGTAGTATTACACTAGGGACATCAGCAGCGCTCACTAGCGACTAAAGTACTGGTCAAGGAGTCCTGTAATAGGGTCAGAGGTCATCAGACGTAAGGGAGCAGCGGCGGTGGCGGCGGTGGCGGACATCATTCATTAACAGGGATCAAAGGGCCTGACAGCATCAGTCATTAGCAGGGTCATTAACAGGGATCAAATATTGAGTATATATGTTAAGCACGAGTATATATATATATATCAGTAAAAGTAATGCGATAAACGTGTCAGAGAACTGACATGTAAGACATCCGTCACATGGAAAAAAACGAGGTCGATACGTACTCAACAAGCATTGCATAAAGCCTTATATAATATACATATGCACTTTTGAGTATTAAATTTCGTGACGTGGCACTACGCCGAAGTCTTCTAGAGACACGACCATTTTCATTGGTGGAATGTGTAAGAAGTCAAGAAGGGTTCTGGGGATTACAAAGTTTTGGTCAGCCAGGTCAGAATACAATACTCTTGGTCTATTTCTCGCGTGTGACATAATGGTCTAGCACACCACACGTGCGCAGACAAGGGTGTGCGTTACAACGGTGGACCAGGGAGAGATAAAAATTTGACGGCATCAGCACAGCCAGTTCTATATAAGCCGTCCGTCAGTCCACTGCGTCCTAAACACTCGTATTGCGAAGAAGAAATGACCGATCTACACGACAACACATCATGGCCGCCCAGCAGTACGTCAGCAGCTAGTCGACATCGCCGCCAATGAATCTATCACAGTTGCAGTGCAAGGTAAGCAATGGAATTGTTCAAGCCCAGCCCGGCCCAGGCCCGCAAGCTAGAATTTAGGCCCAGGCCCGGCCCGCACGTTTCAGGAACAGGCCCGGCCAATATACCCACGGGCCTAAGACGGGTAAGCCCGCAGCCCTCTAATTTTTTTTAAAGATAAACCTATTATCTTATAATAAAAACGAATAAACTCTAATATATATGTATTGTTTTATTAAATAACATAAAAAATAATATATGAATATTGTATAATGTCTACTAGTCTGCAGCTGTACAGTGGGCTGGACGAGTTCTAGAAATCCAGCACAACCAACTGAAGGAAAATAATCAACTTTTTATTGTCATTTCTGTTAAGTATCATAACATATTTTTATATATGGCTTTAATGTTTGGCTTATGGTTAGGGTAGGAGATTTGTTTATCTTACCCTAATGCAAACCATAACCCTAATTTAAGTTGTTAATTGAATTAGGTCGAAGAAGTTAACTTAATTTAATTAATTAATGCTGCTAGTAAGGGCAGTTAATTTGGTATTTCAATTAAATGTCTCCCACTGGAACTGACACCCAGTGATATTTCCAGCAGGCCTGCAGTCACTAGCCTGACACAGATCAGGTTCACACGTGTGAACTAGTACAAGTGTGAATGAATCAGTACTGGGGAAAGGGTGATACCTTAGTAGTTAGTGGAAGTTTCTGACACCTCAATTGCGGCGGTTACGCATGAACGACTTCAAAGGAAATACACGTAATATCGCCCACCCCCACCGCTTCCGGTTGCGCGCGCAGCCAATCAGAGCGCCCCCTGACGGTTGCAGCCGTGCGCAGCGCCCCCTAGCGACTGGAGGAGGAACGAACATGGACCTAGTTACGTAGCCAATCAGAGCGCCTCCTGAGCGCAGTGCCTTATGAGTAACCTAAGCGCCCCCTAGGGACTGGAGGAGGAACGGACATTGACCTAGTTACGTTTACCGGAGGGTCATTAACCTAGTAAGGAGACGAACAAAATCGTACGGTGCACACGTATTTTATTGAATACAACAAAGTGGCAGCAGTACAAACGAGGCAATCGTATGTGATTGGATACAACGAGCAGGGTATGATGAAGATGAAGACGATGACGAGGCGACTTGCGAATGGTGACCATCGCGCCAGAGGTCGCGAACTTACGGGTGTCTCCACCGCGCCAGAGGTTCGAGGGCGAGCTTACGGGTGGAGCGACCACCGCGCCAGAGGCTCAGTACGATATGCGATAGTACGGTATACCCTTTTTCAGCATGTTAATCCAATCGAACACGCGACAATCGTTAGCGACCAGATTGGTGTGGAAAGCGTTAACGAAAGTTCTCATAGGAGAACCGTTACAACGAAGCATGATATAAGTGACGCAATATTGTCCGCAAACGTTAGACAGAGGACTCTGAAGTCTCTTGCTATTATGAGTCCACTCGGAACAGTGTTTGTTCAAGAAGGTGCGGAACGCCGCGTGACGAGGCGGCAGACCGTACGAACAGAAGTATTCGCCGCGTCCGTCGGAGGACAGGTACAGTGCTATCCAATGTTCGCCCGGTTCGTCGCCGTCGTCGGTGTTGCACACGAAGGCGATCGGCAAAGCGTCAATTGTTGTAGGCAGTCCATCTCTGGGTACGACGCCGCCAAAGACGGACGCGGTGTTCGGATCCATCGCCAGTAGACGGGCGATCTGCAGGGTGTCCATCTCAGTAGTCGTAGATGACGTTGCGGTTCTTGTCGATTTCCAGCACGGACTCGAATTCGGCGTAGGCGACGACGTTCACGGTGGTCCGAAGCGCTTCTCGGAAATGAAATTCTATGCGCAGGTTGCCCTTTTGTACCAGATTAAAGCAGAGACCGTCGCACTGGTCGGGGGTCAGGTCGAAACAGAAGAAGGTGAAGCCGTCTCGGTACTCGTCGCGAGTCAGACCGTTCCCCTCGTCCTGCCATATCTTGCCGGTCGAGGTGAACAGGCTCGCGTAGCTCCTGGCGAAGAGGTTTTCTGCGAAGTTGGGCTGGAAGGGTTTGGCGGGTATCTGACGACCGTCCACGTACACTGAGTGGAAGCTTATGGCGTTGTTCTTGGCGTGAAACGGGTTTGTGGCGTACGTGCCGTTGTAGGCGTCGTTGTCGATGCAGCACAGTACGAGACGTTTCGGCAGGGCGCTGAGGAACAGGTTCTCGTGCGTGTGCGACAGAGCTCCCGCGGGAATGGAGTACACCTTGCATTCGACGGGTCGTAACGGATACTTGACCGTAGTCCGCTCGAGAGCCTTGATGTGAGCCATCTGCACGGCCGGATTGAGGGTGGCCTTCTTGACGAACAAGGACGCGTTGACGATGGTTATCTTGTACTCGTTGATTCCAGCAGCCATCAGCGCAAACGAGGCCTTGCTGCGCACCAGTCGTAACTTGACGTCGACACCGTTGATCAGGAATTTATCCTGCAGAAACATATCCACGTGGAGACGACCCATCATATCGACCACGCGACTGCCGGAGATGTACTCTCGTCGAGTCACGAACCCGGGGTTAGGATCGGGTCCGGCGGCTAGCTCGGTGGCGTGCATGCGACTAGCCTTGTCCTTGTACCACAGCTGATTCGTCAGCTGCGTCGACTTGGCGTCGAATCCGTAACTCAGCAGCGTCTCTATGTAGGCTCGATACGGGTACGAGTTGGACGAAGAGGTCACGAGCGTGCCGTTCAGGGAGAGGTCGACCTGGCTGAACAGCGACTGCAACCAGTTGTTCACCGGGCCTACGGGTTCGCCCGCGTCGATATTGTTACCGTTGGCTCGCGTCACCTTCACCTGGATGTGTATCATCGTGTTGGCGAGATCCAGGTAATCGTCTCCCGATCCGGGGATGAAGAATTCTATCGGTCCTCCAGAGTCCAGAGAGGCCATGGGTTGATGTTCCACCACGTGACTGTCGGTGATGCAGTTCTGAGTGGGGGGTACGGTAAAGAGATCCAGCTCGGTCTTGACTCCCTCGCACGACTGTCTATGCACGAAAGCCATCTTTGTCGTCGAATATTCTTGGACGTCCGTTTCTTGCGGCGTCTCTTTACTGTAGTGAATGTCGCCTTTGCGGCCGCTCGTTTTATACGTTTACCAGGGGGGGCCCGAATACTGCTCAGCACGGCGTCGGTGACGCGTCTTTTGGCAACCGTTTTTATGTTCTGGCCTGATAAGACGTCGCCGGCTATGCGAACGCCGGTCTTCAACGCTCCCTTGCCCAACGCCACGGCACCTCTCTTGATGAGCGGCATGGCGCTGCGCAACAGACTGCCGAACAGACTGCCCAGTCCGTGACCTCGCTGGTATTGCGCACCGGCGAAGTAGGGCAGCGCACCGCCAGCCTGGCGCGCGTAATAATCGTTGTAATTCATCAGAACAGTCCGGGCCTGCGTCGACGAAAATGAAGCGTCACCGTCACTCTGCCGTATTCGAATGGCACGCGCCTACCCATGTCGTTCCTTATATCCACCTCGATCGAGTTGAAGTTCGAGCACAACAGGGGTACGTAGTGCACGTTAGTGAAACGAGCGGACACCCTGTCACCGTGACGTCCGCTAATCGGAAGGGCGCGCAACAGAGGCGCGAGAGTGTCACCCACTATACGAGACTCCACGATGTCCGTGTAGACGTAGAGGGTGTCGAACCCCTGCGTCAGGTTCACCACATCGTCGGCCTCGATGTGGAAGGGGTACGACGAGTCGGGATGGCGGGAGTCGATGGGGAGGACGGAAGATGACGTAATCGCCTCCGGCTCGCTGGCTACGGGTTCACGGAATCCTAACATGGACGCCGCCGCGTTGTGGTACGGTATGGTGAACAGGGTGTTCGCTGTCATGTGTAACGTCATTTTCTGAGTGACGGAACTATAGCTCATTTGAGCCTGTGTCTCCTCCGTCCGCATACTGTACAGTCCCTTGTTGACGTGATACATCAATGTTAACGGATCGTCGTAATACCCACACGACAACTTCGAACGTCGGGACGAGTCCGAAGCAGCGATCGTGTTGAGGAAGAACCAGACATCGTTCTCTGTGACGTTGTACCAAGTGTGCGGATACTGGAACTCTGCCAACCCACACTCCCACTCGCCGGTAAGATCGATGCGTTGAGGCAAGGCCGTGACGTAATGGGTCAAGGTGTTATCGGGGTGCATCTTCATAGAAGCGTTGCTAGGCAGCGTCATGTAGAAATCAGTCGCCATTGCGTCTCAACGTGGGATTGGGCAGTAGGTAACCCAAAGAACTACTCAACAGAGCCGTCCACAGATTAGAATCGCCGTGACCTTTCGTCAGGTTGTAAATGCTGATCAGAATGACCGTGTACAAGACGACGACCTGACACAGAAACACGATCTCCTCTTTGGGACACGCGGTACCGAAAAGATGCCAGGGAGTGCTGTCTGGCTCGTTCGGTGCAGCGTCAGTACAATCCTCGTCCTGCTCCACCTCTTCCTCGTCTATGATGGTGGTGCAGGTCGGTGGTGTCGCGTCGTGTGTCATTTCTCGAATGCAGTGTCGCCATGTGCGCGGCTAGTCTTTATAGTGGAGTGGACGAGTGCCCTGGCATCGATCCAGCTGTTGAATTTGGAGGGATAGCCCAACCATTTCACCAAAGCCTCCTTTCGTCTACCAACTTTACGACGTTGCAGTACCTCTTGAACACGGTACACTCTATCGACAGGTACCGACACCTTCTGCAGCTCCAGTTCGTAGAAGGTACCCTCCAGCACTTCGCCGAGATCGTCCCGCAAGCGGTACACGGGTGGATCGGAGGGGTGAACCTCGTGTATCGTGAACATCTCTTCGCTCCAGTTCGTCTCGTAGCCCTTTTCGAACGAGCGTTTGTACTTGCTGACGCGCACGCGATCTGACACGTGCAACTTGGGCACGCCCTTACCGTCGTGACCGTACAGACGTTGCCACACCTTTTCTTGATTCTTTGCATTCACATTTGACGGAGCCATACCGATGCTGCGGTGGGGGGCGTTGTTATACGATCGCACCAAGTCCGGAAGGATGTCGATGTACCGCCACGTCTGGTGGTGCGTGAAGTATCGCCACATGCGCGACTTCAACGTTCGGTTGAATCTTTCCACGACGCTTGCCTTCGTCTCCGCGTTGTGCGTGGAGAAGTGATGGATGTCGTAACGCTGCAATAGAGCCTGAACGGATTTGTTCAGAAATTCTTTGCCTTGATCTGTCTGCAACGTCTTTGGCCAAACGTCGACGAACGTGGATTGCAGCGCTGCCACCAACGACGCCGCGGACTTGTTCTTCATGGGAACACACCAGGCCACTTTCGAGAAGACGTCGATCACCGTGAGGAGAAAGGCCATACCTTCGTTGTCGTGTTTCACCTTCGACATGTCTACGAGATCGGTCTGCCACTGCTGATGCATACCACCCACGATGACGCGGCGTCTCCTGAAATGACGTCTCGCTGGTTTGTGTAAGGTGTAGGCGTCCTGTGCCGACAACCATTATGTGACGATCTTCCGTGGCAGGCGCGTGACGCGTCGCAAGCCATCGACGCCGCCATAACTGCCTACCCTTTTTGGATCGAAGTAGACCTCACTCATGGGGCGTTCCATCAGAAGAGGAGGAGGACCGATGCGTTGACGGGGGCGGTGACGTTGACTCCGGAGTACGACTGCTGTCGAATGACGAGGAGCACGCCGACGTGTAGTAGGACACACACTATGGCACCCACAACGCAAGCGGTGGAACAACAACGGTCTAGTAGCGTAACCATAGTCTGAATAACACCTGTTGTATAAGAATGCCAGCTGCAACGTCACCAAGCAAGGTAAGTCCTTCAAACAATATCGCAGCGACGACGGAACGGTACGCGTCCTGTTGATCGACGAGCATGACGAACACTGTGCTACGGACACGCGTCGTACCACCTTATACGTTGTTCCATCCAGCCAATGACGACGAAGCCTTGCGTGATGCGGGGGGAGGGTGGTGTGGACAAGGAATGTTCCATTCGACGAGTGAGGAGGGTTCGAATAACGCCTGTTGCATAAAACTTTGGACTATACCGTGAGCAATCATGTAAAGGCCACTGATAAATATCGCACCGACGACGGAACGGTACACGAGGTCCTGTGGATCGGGCGACATGACGAACACTGTGCTACGGACACGCATCGTACCATCCTATAGGGCGTCCCAACCAGCCAATGACGACAAAGCCTTGCGTGATTCGGGGGGTGGGGTGGGCATGGTATGTTCCATTCGACGGCTCTGACGGGCGAGGGGTGTCCAACTTAGTGATCTTCGTGCACTACCTGCAGCAGCACGCGGAGTAGTAGTTAACCGACGAGAGGGAGTGACCGTCGGCGCCGGACGTATGTAGGCTCTCCTGGAGACGTTACCGACCAACGCCATGGGTAGGTTGATGGCACGGAGTTGTCGTGCGAACGGCTGCCAACCCGTCGGATCGGTCTTTCTCTTACGCAACAGATCATTAACGAGATCCACCACGTTACTTCCGACAACCGGCACGCCCTCGTGTATCAGTTCACCGCCAGCGGTCCACGCGATATCTCTCTTGAGATGCTCCATCAAACGGCTGCCTTTGGCCTGCATGGTCCTGGGAACGGTGGCCAAGACGGTGGCCTCCAGTCCGCTAATAGGAGCTCGTACTGCACCCTCCGACCCCGACCCCGGCTCTACCTCCGACTCGTTCACCGTGACCACGCGTAGCGGTTCCTTGATACGTTTATCGGTCAAGACGTTGTTTCGCTGCAACACCTGATTATACAGTGTCACCTTGGTCCCGTCGTCTAGGTCCTTTCTATCGAAGATGGTCTTCATCTCGTCATCGAGGGCTTGTACCTTCTTGCCTAAGGTGTCGGTCGCGGGTGGGGGTGGTGGTGGTGGGGGTGAACGCAGCGTGTCCAACAGTCGCGGGTCCACCAATGCCATCTTGCGTGCGTGTTCCATGTATCTACCCTTTGGTCAGCACCTCTCGGAGCAAGGGTAGCAAGACCGAACTTGCCAACGGTGCTAGGAAGGCCAATAGGAAACCTCCGCTCTGTCCCTCGCCAACCTGCGGTTGCAGCAAGATGCGTCTTCTCCTGGCAGCGGACGTTCGGCTCTGAGCCAACTCGCGTAACTTCGTCCTGTATTTACTCAATCGTCGCCTCTGTAAAGCGGTCAATGGAATGTTCTTTGTTAGTATGTTGTAGGCACACTCGGCTATTGCACACAGCAGATGGGCGTCGGCGTTGGCGATGATGGCCTTTTTCACTTTGTTGTTCTTGTACCTGGCCAGAGTCTGTATGCACAAAATGTGTTTCTTCACGAGGGCAGACATGGTGCGAATGAAGAGAAGATTCACGCGTTCGGTCTTTTATACCTTCGGCAAGTACACGTACTGAACACCGTCGTCTGGAAAGATGGCCGTGCGCAGACGCATGTCCTCGGGCGTGTCCTGTTTGAGATCGACCAATAGATAACCGTACGGTACCGACGTGGCGTCTTTAAACGCCTCTTGCACGAACTTGCCGCGTCCCGGATACATCTGCCGAGCCAAGTTCGCCATCTGCGATGCGTCACATGGATTCTTGAACACCACCATGTACTGCGAATTCAGACTGATGGTGCGACTCTCTTTGTTTTTAGGGAACATGTTCTGTACGTGATACAGCACGGACGTGTTCCTGTGGTGACTTTTTTAGTGAACAAGGTCGTGACCCGTTCGTCCGTTTCTGCCATGAGATCGTCTATGACGATGAGATTCCTCGTTGTCGAATCGAACATGGCCGTCGGTAACCCTTCCTCGAATCGCACGTGACCCAAGTCCGTCGTTGCGTAAGCCTCTTGCCATTCTCCGTAACACCACGTTATTTGTTCGGGCGGTGGATCGATCATCGCAGCGGCGTGATGCAACATACGCGTCACGAAAGTACTCTTGCCGCACCCCGTCGGTCCGGCGACGATGCACGTGAAGGGGTGTTTCCATCGTGCATCCATGATTGCGTATGAAACAAGTGCAGCGTGCATCGCCTTTTCTATACGTCCACCGGACCCGTGGTCACCCCGTCCTCGTGCACCACGCGTTTGGCGTAAAAGTAGGTGAGGGCAGCCCGTTCCTGCACGTACGTCAACACGGTAGATTTATGCACCCGGAAACCACGGTTCGCTCCACTTCCGCTCCGACGGTTGGTGAGCACCGCCAGGAACGCATCCTTGTCGATGGTGTTGTGCCGTTTGTTCAGTCCTTTGGTGCTGTACTTGTCGGTGGCTCCGAAACAATAGTACGTCTTGCTACACAACCCCACGAACCCGTCACCGGACCACCCGACCTTGAACAGACCCGGTGTCCTCTTGTCGAACGCTCTTCGCGCCTTACAGCACGCCTCGTCTCCGACCCACGGTCGATTGGCGAGGCGACAGCGCACGTAGTCGTTCTGATGGTCGTCGCAACATTCGGATGGGAGCCATTCGGAACGATGTCGGAAATAATGTTCTCGTAGTGCTGGGGTCACGAGGTCATCGACGGACTCCCCGGCCAAGGCTAAATAGGCACTATCTGTATCCATCTCGCAGTACTGGAACAGGGGGCGCTCCACGTATCGGATGATGAAGTCGTAATAGAACTGCAACATGCGCATCTTGGCGTACTGCAGAACGAAGAATCCCACGTGTACGGGTAGGGTGTACTTGACGGTTTTCTTGTTCATCTCTACCTCGTACGCATCGTCGACGACGATCTTGAGTTGTCGGAACCGTTTATCGTTGACCATGAGCGATGCCGCCTTCTCCGTGCAGTAGCTGACGTCGCGATGTCGGTCAACGTTGGTGATGGTCTTTCCGTAGACCGAGTTCCCCAGCTACTTTATGGTGTCCGCGATGATGGTCTTGTCTTGGTGGACGTCGCTCTCGCGTCGGGCCTTGGACACTGCATCGCCGAACTGCCGGAAACACGGAATAGGATCGTATTCGATGACCTGGTACACGTGCAGCACCTCGAGACCGTGGTCCAGATACCATCGCAGCAGCGGCGTTGCGAGCAGTATCTTATCACCGCAATAACTACCCACGAGCATGCGTCTCGGAGTCTTCATTATGTTGTGCTCTTCGGCGTATCGGCGCATGAACGGACCGAGATCCTCGCGTATCAGACTGATGTTCTTGAACACGGGCTGCATCTCGGCAAAGTGCTCGCGCAATTCTTCCGGTACGCGAATGTCGCACTCGATCATGCCGAACACGGTTCCTGCACGCACTCCGTTCAGGATCTGTTGTGACGTCATCGTCCATCGCACGTGTCGACGTCGGGGAAATGCAGCATCCAGACACTTTCGTACGGCCGGGGTTCGTCTCATCTCTTTCCACTCGCATTCCCACAGCTCGACGACTGTGACAAAGTGACGTAGGTAGGCGGTGGTCTTTCGGGTCTCGGCGAGCAGTTGCGCCATGGGTTTCCCGTTGACGGCGTTCACCTCTTCTCGGTTGCACGAGCAACCGTGAAAAAAGCAACCTTGGAACTGATAAGCCGTCTTCGTCTCGCTGCACCATCCGTCCACCCGATGTTTGCCTATTCTCTTCTCTCGTCCGTTGATCT
The DNA here is from genome assembly GCA_963662155.1 of Lamellibrachia columna. Taxonomy (NCBI): domain Eukaryota; kingdom Metazoa; phylum Annelida; class Polychaeta; order Sabellida; family Siboglinidae; genus Lamellibrachia; species Lamellibrachia columna. Next base: position 5,074,462 of record OY759273.1, read on the forward strand.
GATGCCGTATGGGACGTCCCGTGCATTCGGATTCCCACGTCAACCATTCTGCAGCCATCTGTCCGTACAGCTGCGCCGATTCGGGGCGGAAGTCGTTCTCCACCCGTCGTCGCGTGCACCATCCCATAGGCATGTCTTGCATGAGTGACCACAGGTACAGTGCGTTCGCATCGTATCCGACGATCGATCGACACGGACGAGCAACCTCTCCGAACTCGTTCTGACGTAGCGTGGTGACCCCTTTCTCGTGATAGCGGTGAAAAATGATCGAAGGCCCGCCTACAATGTTATCTTTGACGAGGTCGTGCAGATCTTTATTCTTCTCGTTGAAGATGGTGAAGTAGGTCTTCTCTGGAAGGTCGTTGAACAGGTACAGCAGGGTCAGACCAGGTACGCTGATACCTTGCTTGAACATGTCTATTCCACGTTGTCGATAGAACGCAAACTGTCTGTCGATGGCCTGTAGAAAGGGAACCACGTCCCTGTTGTTGTACCAGACGAGAAAGTCGCGCAACGTCGTCATGCCATTGACGCGCCAGGCCTCATGACAACTGGCGTAATCCTCGTCTGAAATACCTTCGTTCTTCAGTCGACTGAAGAAGGCCTCTTTCGGTGGAAGAGCGGTGTCGTCGAGTCTCTCCAGACGGTCCATGTACTCGTACGGGAAATGACCTTTCGTCACCTCGCAGCCGTACGCTTTCAGATACTTGTCGTAGCTGAACCCGGGGGCTATGTAGTTGATCATGTCTAGGAATTTCAGCTGATCCGTCGAAAGACACATGAAAGTGTTGTTGCGTTTGATGACGAACATTGACCCGACGCCGTCGTTCTCGTCTTTCTTGTTGACCTCTTGCTCCCTCGCTTCCTCTTCCTCGTCTTCTTCTTGTTCCTCTGTCGTTGCAGTCGTCAGGAAGTACGGTATGAGGAACTGTTTGATGGCATTGAGATCATACTTCCCCGAATTGAACCCGATGACAGGTAACTGACGCATCCATCCATACAGTTGTCCCATCAGCGTTTTGTACGGAGTGTTTGCCGGTCGAGCGTCCTTGTCGGTGGCTGATCGTGCAGCCTCCTCCCGTTCGTCCCATTTCGTCAGCTCTTCTGCGAGTTGTTCCAACACATTATCGTATGAGTCTTTGATCTTGTCGTACGCGGCCTCACTCATCGATTGCAGGATAGTCATCATGGTGCTCACCAACTTGTTGGTGTCTCCGTCCGTGACGATGCATGTCACTTGTTCGTGGCCGGGTACGTCGGATGCCACGCTGACGCTCAGCGGGACGTGACGCGCAACCCAGTGAACCTGGTCACTGTCCGACGGAAGGTGTTCGGTGTCGAACCAACACTCAAAGTCGAAGGTGGCTCGGTACGGATAGTACTGCAACGCTTCGGCCACTCGGATGTTCTCGTCGGCCAGTCGTTCGAACACCGATGGAGTCGAATGGTACATGCCACCAGGATAGACTCGACGCACACCCCCCGTACACGTGCTCTCGTGGTTGCGTAGACTCCATGCGTCTTTCCACAACGAGTCACCACACTTCCGACATCTGTACGAGTGACAGTACATGCGTCTATCCTGGATGAAGGAAACATGTGTCCCGTGAAGATTGAGGTAGAGTGTGTCAGGGTACTTACATACCGAGCGACGAACGAGTTCTGCAGTTGGCTTTCCATCCTCTCCATCTGGGTTTACGAGACTGTACACGCACACGTTCGTTTGGAACGTGGTCTCTACACGATAGAGGTCGTCCATCGTGACCCCGGCAAATGCTTCCATGGGTACGCCGTCTTGGGCGTAAGTCTCGTACAGCGTCTTCACAGCTGGTTCCAATCGACGACTTTCACATCCACTATGCAGGGCCAGACATCGGAAGAGACACAGGTTGTCACTGTACCTCTTGGCATGGATGGATTCCTTTTCCAATCCGATGACGGCTTTGTTCTTCGTTATGTAGATTGGAAGGGCGATCATTCCTACACATCCTATCAGATGATCGATGATGCGATTGACGAAAAATGTGACATTGGTCACGAGTTCGCACACCCACGCAGAATCCGGTCTTTGATTGATGGCCCATTGCAAGACGTCGGTTTCTCGGATGCGTTCGAGGAAGTCATCAAAGTCCTTACTGTTGGTGATGAGACTGGGCTCGTCCAGGTAGCGTCCACAGCAGTTGCACGAGGAATGGTAGTACTTGTATTGACCCGTGTTCTTGTTCCTCAGAATGAACCCTTAACTGAGGTTAATCTTGAAAGCGTTGGTCTGTTCCTGGAAAATGTTCTTCAACGGCGTCTCTAGAACGGTCGTGTCTAGAGTCGTTAATCTGTAATCGTACCTGCACTGCAGAGGACCTCTCGTTACACGTGTCCGTACGGTCGACCAGTGCGCTCGTACGACATCTAACAGTTCCGTCGACAGGTTGTCGGCGAAGGGGAGTCGATCAGGTGGGTCGATGGGGTCTTCGTCGGTAACGAGTGGATGGTGGGGTGTGGTGTCTTCCCTGTTTGATCTCTTCGGTGATGGTGGCTTCTTGACGACGCCGGTACACGTTGTTCGTGCGTGTCTGGTCAGGATATCGCGTCTATTGAAATTCTTTCCACATTTCGCACATGTGTACACTGTGGTCTGTTTTCCATTACTGCTACTGCTACTGCTACTGCTAAGACGACATACGGACCTAACATGATGCTGCAGATCGTCCCATCTCTCAAACGTTGCATAGCATTTACACGAATATTTCGTTCGCTTTGCCTGGTCGCTAGGTGGCACCTCTATTGGTTGCGCCACCGAATACGTGTGTTCGTTCACTGCCGATGTCAAATGACTCGCTACGTGGCGTGTTAGCTCTGCATACGTGTCGAGGGCCAGTCCGCAGTGACGACATAGATGACGTTTCATGGTGCTCTATGCGTCTACAACTGAGAGACAGCGGTCCTTAGTACAGCTATATAGTACGTGTGGTGTTGGTGGGGTGGTGGTGATGGTGGTGGTGGTGGTGGTGGTTGGTGAATGGTGATTGGTGAAGGGTGTATGACCTACGGTGTGATCCTGTGGTATTGGCTACTGTGTGTCCGCTATCGATGGCTACGGGTTCTCTTCAACTATGTAGACCGTGGCAACACCACTGACAACACGTTTCAATCATTGTATGACTTTTTTTATTGAGTATAATGTCATATACATATACATATACACGGTTAGACTTATATAATTACTATGATGACTTGATGGTTTGTGGGATTGTTACATCCTCGACAGTGACCACTAGCTTACGATCGGTTATCGACACGCCAGTGGCTAGTAACATGGTTATTAACTTGTGGGCTTTTACACCGCGACAGAGGTTACGTACAATGATGATGATGATGTACTATATAAGTCGGTATGTATATATATATATATATATATATATATATATATATATATATATAAATATATATATATATATATATATATATATATATATATATATATATATATACATACATATATATATATATATATATATATATATATATATATATATATATATATATATATATATATATATATATATATATATATATATATATATATATATATATATATATATATATATATATATATATATATATATATATATATATATATATATATATATATATAGAAATTACTCTATGTCATGCAACTACAATATGAGAGAGAGACTAAATACCATATATGTCATACAATAAAAGAGAGAGCGACTACATACCATACCGTTCGACACGTTACACTAAGCGACTTTCCGTTGCAAACGGTGCTTCTTAATAATCGTGTGTTTCTATCATATAATCAATAATTATCTGAATTAATCTATGTAATGAGCGTCTCCTCTCGTCCGTTGCTAGTACGGGTGCTTCCTCCTCCTCCTCCTCCTCCTCCTACATTAAAAAGAAATAGGCCTACTGTTCATCGTGTGTCGATATCATGTATTCTAATATTAGCACCACTAATTCCCGACCTGCACGCCTACGCACTTCAGTCGGTAGCACAGGTACGTCATCCTACAGAACAAATTAAACGATACTAATATTCCACTCCATATTACTTAATACAACTACTACTACCTAGTACCTCGGTTATGTTTACTAATAATAATATTCTGTTGACGACGTCATATACGTGGAGATCAATACTCCAGATCGCTCCCGAATGCTGGCTGGGAGTACGGGTGCCTCGTCGTACACTTCACTCTACATAACACCAATAATACTAATGTTCATATACCGTGGTTATAATGTTACTCCTACTTAACAACAATAATACTAATGTTCATATACCGTGGTTATAATGTCACTCTTACATACATACTACCTACTGAATACTTCCTAACTAACTCACTACTGACTACTGTTCACATACTACGACTGTCGACGGATGTTGATACGCGCATATGTTATTATTTCCTGGAACGCTGCCGACAGTATCGTAGATGCCAGTGCTCGGCACACGTCCACGGTAACTTCCTCTACTGTGGAAGGGGTGGTTGCCCTCCACTGGTTTGTTATGATGTGTGAAATGCTATTCTCCATCGTCATTAAACACACCTTGCTGTTCATTTTGCTGTCATGCGCTTGGTCGGCAGCGGACTCATCCTCATCATCATCGTCGTCATCGTCCTCGATGGTCGACGTCGACGGCTTCGGTTGGGTGATGGTGTGTTTGTCTGCTATGCGGTCGCACCCGCTGTCTGGCTTCAGCACGACGGTTTCGTCCGGGAATACGTAGAGTGTGATTGGCGATGACATTGCCCTCTGATCCTCCGTCCTTTGTGTGAGTGGTGGCGAAGCGGGGCTGAACGTGAAGTCGGCGTCATCGTCATCATCCTCGTGAGTGGGGGATGAGGCGATAGCATCATCATCAGACTCAGATTCGTACAGCGGTCCCCCCGGTATCTCCTGCGCTGCTGGTGGCGAGTCGCAGCGGTGCTTCACCACTCTGGTGTCGTCATCTGCCGGGGCTGTTTTCTGTCGTTTTCACGATGACGTCACCTCCTCCTCATCCTCATCCTCCGCCTCATACATCTCCGTTAACTGGCGTTTGTACGCCCTCTGCAGCTGCGTCAGACCAGTCTATTGAACAGAAAGAACTAGTTACATTCGGCATATTCATCCGCGTCGCCCTGTATATCGCTGTATCGTTCGTACATACTCTTTCTAACCAAATCTGTCACTTGGTGACTCCATTGCATGTTCCCACACGTTGCGATGACATCTATCGATAGCCACCGCAAGACGTGCATGACCATGCTGGACGATGGTACGTAACGCTCCTTATTGTCGTCCTTTAAATTCATTATGCGGTTCACCTCGTCACAGGCATATCGAACGCTGGCGACCTCTAGCGCCTTATAGAAGTTATTTTCGTTCGTCATGGCTTCGGATCGATCACGTATCCTATCCACACCACTCACCATAGTCTCCATATCATCGCTACTGCTTATCGATATGACATCGGGCTGTGACGTGCTATCCTCCCCTCGTCATCTGTTATTATAATTAATGGTGGCGGTGAACAACTGTCCACCGAGGAGGAGAATAGTATCTCAGAACTATTAGCACGTAACCATTCCATTACCTTCGCGCTTCCCTCCCTGACGACGTCACTGCTTGCAGTAGCTGTAGCAGCGGCGGCGGCGGCGTCAGCCTGTCAACAGAATCACACGGTGACTACTTCCAAGTCTGACACCGTGTAATTTACATACTGTCCCGCTACGCGTTTCCTAATGGTCACCATGACTTGGGCCCCCCGCAACATGTCCAGTGCTGCATACCGTTCGGCGTCAGACTTCATGCTCATGTAGACGTTACCCGTGAATCCCAACACCTGGACAGCCTTGTCATTAAATAAGGTTGCCCACACTTCACTGCCAATGGCGTCTTGTAGCAGGATACGCAGAGCGAACTTATACACTGCACCACGCTGCCATCGATGGATCGGACGCACATACCCATTGTTTTCAGGACTCACACGTTTGTTACACTGCTGACATGATGGATATACGATATATTTCTCTTGAACAGCACATTGTACGTGTAAATATATAATTTCCGTTACTTACCTCCTTCTCGAGTCGGGTGACTGTCATATTTACGTCACCGAGTTGTTGGGCGGCCATTTCTTCTTCTCTGGTGATGCTGGTGTTCTAGACGTGTGCTGTATGATCGGAGAGCGATTGTGCCTCGTTCACTCTGCGCTGGGTTTATATAGCCCTCTCACTGACTGTGGCGCGCTTTCTTATCACCACCCTTGGTCGCGCACGTGATGCTGCTATTGTGTGCTGGATGTCTGGTATCTCGCTGTACTCTGTTCACCGATCTTGTCATCGACTCGCGTTACGTCTGGCCATCGTTTCGCTGTGGGGGAGTCTTATGCAATCGAATGAACTCGCGTACTCGCATGAGTATATGTCCTAGCATGTTCTGACCGGCTTGACCACTGTATGTCAGTGCACTCCAGTATCCTTCCCGACTCCTTCAACTCGGATTCCCGTGTGTCTAACAGTCGTTTACGTAGGGTTGGATCGCGATATTTAACAGCAACTAACGCATACATTACTGAATATCGTTGTTTGTTCCATTCTGCGCGTAATTGCTCCTTTTCTCGTATGCTCTTGCTGAGGTGTTTCGCCTGTAGACCCGGGCGCGTGGAAAGCATTTTTTCTGCGGTCTGCATGTCACCATGATGCATGCATTTACGCCACTGGTAAGCACTTTCAACACTGGTAAATTCTCTATTCCACACATGTATCCTGCACACGTAGAAATTGGACAGATAATTTTTACCGCCTCTAAAGTGTATAGGACGATTCATGGTGACTTTATGACGTTAAAATGTACAGTTACTGTCTTAACTACACGCCGTTCTAACGCTGTCGAGTACTCATAACCCCCGCTTTTTCCTTGCGTGATGGATGCCCGGTGTCGGTAAGCTGACAGTTGCCGGCCGCTTATCTGTTTTCTGATTAGTGTGGTATTGTTCCTCGGGTTACGTCAGCTGTCTGGTTTATTTCTAGCATGGTATATATAGCTGCTGCGTTCGTCGTGTCGTCATCACAACCGCCATTGCCTTCGTCGTCGTCGTCGTTTACTAGATCATGCCTCTCATACCGATAGGTGACTTGGCAGAGTTCTTGGTCGTTATGGATCTCATGGGGATTCACTGCTGCCTATACTGCTTCGTGAGTATTTATATTTACATTTAATATATATATATTTATACTTTCATAGCTCTACATAGCTCTACATAGCTCATAACTGTTCACTTTACATACTGTTCTATCGTTCCTGTGTATACATGTCTCGCTGAGTGTTCGTCGAGTCCACGTTCCAAATGTAGCGGCTTGCCTAGCGATAACGCCTGCCAGTCGATCGGTTTCGTATTACATATCTCTCTCGTTGCTTGGTTACGTCTGTTATATATATATATATATATATATATGTATATATATATAGATGCCTATGCATATTCTCACTCTGGTTGTGTCCTTTACTTACAGCATACCTCGATTTCACTGGCCTCACGTGATGGTCGAACTCCTCGAGGTCACCATGAACCGTCGGAACAGTCAGGCTACCGTCCTATTTCGGGACCAAGTCTATGACGCCGGTCTTATGATCTCTTTCATGGATCACGTCAGTCGTTGGCGTCACGTGCTATCTGACGTGCGTCACTACATCGGTGGATATCGCCCCCCCCCCCCCCCGGTCACCGCACCTGAATCCTGGAACGAAGAATGCGACTCCTCTGCAGCTCTCCTCGACCATAGGAGGCTGTGGGGGAGTGTCATGCAAGAGTTGTTGCTGTTGCATGTACCATCGCCCCTAGAACCCGCTTTCGTCCACCTTCACAGAGGTTCCATCAATCGCTCGTCACTGCACCGTCGCCGCACATCGGTTCCGCTACGAATCGCCTTGGCTCGCAAACTAACAGCCCGTCACGTTCGCCGTTGCTTGTTAACGGCGTTCAATCAGTCGTGAACACAACAACGCACATTTTAATGTTTACCTTCTTTTACTTATATTGTTTTAATTTCTATTTCATTGTACTTGTGCTTCTTTTTCGTGTATTACATTTTGCATCACCTTATATTCCCGTCTTGTATTGCGTTCTTGGTCCAACTGCGTGTTGGCATATTATACACATAGTCATTGTTCCCCTGCTACATTTTCTTTACTTAACGGTCTGGTTTCCATTGTCCAGTGGTTAACTTATAGCCACGCATGTCGGCTACCTACTACATATAACTTCATCGCATTATATTTAACAGTTACATATATATATATATTACATTTTGCTTGAGTTTATATAAATTCCCCTCTTGTATTGCGTTCTCGTTTCCCTTGCACTGGTGTGTGCATATTATACACATAGTCCATTTTCGCCCTGCTACATTTTCTTTAATGAACGGTCCGATTTCCGTCGTCCAGCGGTTATATTATAGCCATGCATGTCGGCTAATTAATACATATTACATCATCGCCTTATCTTTACCAGTTTTACTTTTATTACGTCTGATGTCCACTCCATATAACCGGCTATAACATGCCTCAGTCCCACATCAATGTCGTCACTGCAACATAGTTGCTGTTTTTTTTCACTGATTAGCTCGACTCCCTTGCTACATTGTTCAGATTGGCGTCCTTTGATCTCGCGCTACGGCTCACAGCTGGATAAACGCTTCGGCTTACAGTTAACTCCAGTCGTTCGGGCGTCCAGTTAGTATTAGCTCGCCACTCGGACTGGTCACTCCGTTCGGGTCAAGGTCACGTGTTGACGTGGGTGGGTGGGTGATATTACGTGTATTTTCTTTGTTCCTATGTCCACTATCGATGACTCCTGGTTATATTTCGTTCCTCCTCCAGTCGCTAGGGGGCGCTGCGCACGGCTGCAACCGTCAGGGGGCGCTGATTGGCTGCGCGCGCAACCGGAAGCGGTGGGTGGGCGATATTACGTGTATTTCCTTTGAAGTCGTTCGTGCGTAACCGCCGCAATTGAGGTGTCAGAAACTTCCACTAACTACTTACCTTGATGGTTAACCATGGCTTGATTGCCTCCGCAAATGTCTAAAATAAACATTTGGGGCTGGTACTTCCAGGCAAGTGAACTTATGGGGCCATTAGATCTATGCAAAAGGCTAAATTCATATCAAAAATATGCACCTGCAACAAGGATTGCAATGATAACGCTTGCGTTGGGGTGGAACAGCATTCCACACCTTATCCCTCGTGCACACGCAGGCCCTCAACTAACCGGCCTGGAGCGCTAACACGTAGATCTTGATGTGTGTGTCCGACCGCCATTCACACAATCTACCAGTTGGTAGTATCGATTACTGCCCTATCTGCCCAGCTCCGTTAGATTATGTATCGCGGCGCTACACGAGGACACAATGTTATGATTCGTACTGTTTATGTGTTTGATGTGTGGGTGAAACAACAGATTATAATATATCCTGGGATGCACAAAGTCACACCCTACTGATAAGTCTAACAGCACTCTTTGTACTGGATTAAGCCACGTCCTGCTGTTGAACGGTCGTGTGACGTTTATTCGCCTGGTTTGTATTGGACAAGTCGTGAAGGCTGCAATGTACAACAAGTAAGGTCATGGTAGAACAAATACGGGGTAGCTATGTACAGCAAGTAAGGTCATGGTAGAACAAATACGGGGTAGCTATTCAGAGGTGCCAAGTAAATTTGCACAAAAAGCGGTAGATCTACCACTTGTCAAAATGTGACGGCGTCGAGAGCCTCGCGCCACGGTCGCTAGGGGGAGTGAGAGGGGTTACACCCCTGGCGGAACTGTTTGTTAACTTTAGGGTATATTTACTTAATGAAAGAACAAAGTGACTTGTCAATTGATATTGAAACCTTCACTGAACTCGCTCCAGACAAGGTTGAAACATTGTAACAAACGGCGACTTTGGGTGAATCTTTTATGCGACGGACGAGTCCATTATGGATTGAAGGGTCAGACATCATTTTTTACATCATAAAATGTGAAAGGTGACATATATGTAGTGAGATATATAGTGTCACATGAAGAGGCGACAATGACTTGATGGCTTTATGGTGCTGTAATGTTACGAGACTTGGTCTGTCCTGTGACACCGACACACATCCTATGACCACGGCACACAACCGAGTCTATCACAGCCCCAGCCCGGTGCTGGCGGCGACTCCTGGTAGTTCAGTCTACAACAGACGACACACGTGTTACACTCTGTGTGTGTGCTTGCGTGCGTGCGTGCGTGCGTCTGTGTGTGCATGTCAGTGCGTGTGTAAGAGCATGTGTAAATGTGTGTCAGTGCGTGCTTAAGTGCGTGTGTGTGTGTGTGCACGTAAGGGCGCGCGTGTGTGTGTGTGTGCGTGCGTGCGTCTGTGTGTGCATGTCAGTGCGTGTGTAAGAACATGTGTAAATATGTGTCAGTGCGTGCGTGCGTGTGTGTGTGTACGTAAGGGCACGCGCGCGCGTGCGTGCGTGTGTGTGCGCGCGTGTGAGACAACAGACCTACTCACAATAAACCCAGTCCCTCCCTCCCACGTGTCTCCTCCTTTGGCTGTCTCACGTCGTCGGGTGTATGTGTGTGATTTTACTTAGATGTATACATGATTATGGGTATACAGTACGTTGAGTTCTATGACAATTTGCATTGTTTTAACATTTTCCTTGATGTGAATTCTCTCATAAAGTTATGTCAGAAAGCAGGCCTTAGCGCATACTTTTATTTCAATACATACATGATGTATGCAGTATGTTTGTAACGGCATTATGTTTTCTTTTATGCTGATGTCAATTTGCACATTTTGATGTGACAAATGATTGCCTCCACCTATTTTTACTTGTCATTTAATAATTGTTTTTCACGATGAGAATGTTTGTGTTAGCTGCTAATCTGCCTCTCCTCGATATACATGTACAACATTGTGTTTCATAATGAGTATGTTGGCATTAGCTGTTAAACAATCTCATCGATACACATATATAATGTTTTATATCGGTACAATTATTAAATTACTTGTTATCAATGTGTCCTTCCATAGCAAACGATCGAGCTCAGGGTATAAAATACATTAATTGTAAAACAATGTTTTTTTTCTAATTTCGTTTTATAGCTAATTCTGACAGGACTTCCCAGTTCCACAACTACCCAATTAAGACTTACTCCCACTTCCCCTACTGTGGTTTTATGGCTAATTCTGACAGGCCTTCCCAGTTGCCCTACTGCCCAATTAAGACTTACTCCCACTTCCCCTACTGTGGTTTTAGGGCTAATTCTGACAGGCCTTCCCAGTTCCCCTACTGCCCAATTAAGACTTACTCCCACTTCCCCTATTGTGGTTTTATAGCTAATTCTGACAGACCTTCCCAGTTCCCCACTGCCCAAATAATGCTTACTACCACTTCCCCTACAGTGATTTTATGGCTAATTCTGACAAATCTTCCCAGTTTCCCTACTGCCCACTTAAGACTTACTCCAACTTCCCCTGTTGTGATTTTATGGCTAATTCTGCCAGGCCTTCCCAGTTCCCCTACTGCCCAATTAAGACTTACTCCCACTTCCACTACTGTGATTTTATAGCAAATTCTGACAGGGCTTCCCAGTTCCCCTACTGCCCAATTAAGGCTTCCTCCCACTTCCCCTACTGTGGTTTTATGGCTAATTCTGCCAGGCCTTCCTAGTTCCCCTACTGCCCAATTAAGACTTACTCCCACTTCCCGTACTGTAGTTTTATGGCTAATTCTGCCAGGCCTTCCCAGTTCCCCTACTGCCCAATTAAGACTTACTCCCACTTCTCCTACTGTGGTTTTATGGCTAATTCTGCCAGGCCTTCCTAGTTCCCCTACTGCCCAATTAAGACTTACTCCCACTTCCCGTACTGTGGTTTTATGGCTAATTCTGACAGGCCTTCCCAGTTCCCCTACTGCCCATTTAAGACTTACTCCCACTTCCCCTACTGTGGTTTTATGGCTAATTCTGCCAGGCCTTCCTAGTTCCCCTACTGCCCAATTAAGACTTACTCCCACTTCCCGTACTGTGGTTTTAGGGCTAATTCTGACAGACCTTCCCAGTTCCACTATTGCCCAATTAAGACTTACTCTAACATCCCCTACTGTGGTTTTATGGCTAATTTTGTCAGGCCTTCCCAGTTCCCGTACTGCCCAATTAAGACTTACTCTCACTTCCCCTACTATGGTTTTATAGCTAATTCTGACAGGGCTTCCGAGTTCCCCTATTGCCCAATTAAGACTTACCCCCACTTCCCCTACTGTGGTTTTATGGCTAATTTTGTCAGGCCTTCCCAGTTCCCGTACTGCCCAATTAAGACTTACTCCCACTTCCCCTACTGTGGTTTTAGGGCTAATTCTGACAGACCTTCTCAGTTCCCCATCTGCCAAAATAATGGTTACTACCACTTCCCCCACAGTGATTTTATGGCTAATTTTACCAGGGCTTCCCAGTTCCCCTACTGCCCAATTAAGGCTTACTCCAACATCTCCTACTGTGGTTTATGGCTAATTCTGACAGACCTTCCCAGTTCCCCTACTGCCCAAATAATGCTTACTACCACTTCCCCCACAGTGATTTTATGGCTAATTCTGACAGGTCATCCCAGTTCCTCTACTGCCCAATTAAGTCTTACTCCCACTTCCCCTACTGTGGTTTTATGGCTAATTCTGACAGGGCTTCCGAATTCCCCTACTGCCCAATTAAGACTTATTCCCACTTCCCCTACTGTGGTTTTATGGCTAATTCTGACAGACCTTCCAAGTTCCCCTACTGCCCAAATAAGGCTTACTTCCACTTCCCCTATTGTGGTTTTATGGCTAATTCTGTCAGGCCTTCCCAGTTCCCCTACTGCCCAATTAAGGCTTCCTCCCACTTCCCATGCTGTGGTTTTAGGGCTAATTATGTGTGTTTGTGTGTGTGTGTGTGAGTGCGTGCGTGCGTGCGTGCGTGCGTGCGTGCGTGTGACAATAGATCTACTCACAATAAACCCAGTCCCTCTCTAACACGTGTCTCCTCCCACAGCTGTTCCCTCCCACGTCTCCTCCTTCAGCTGTATCACTTCGTTGGGCGAGATGTGATTGTAGTCCAGACTACAACAAACACACAGAGACCTTGTGATGTCACACTTAACCCTCCACTTTAATCTATCACCCACTGTGGATATAGAAAGTCTTTCGTGAAAAATCTGTTAAATTTATAACATGTTAAAGATTTATTATTATTAAAATCATTATAATAAAATATTTGTAAACAAATTAGTTTTCGCCAATAAAACGACGTTTGACAAGCAACACATTTGGTGACATTGTACAGTCGTCTACTGTCCATAAATGTTTAATTTGGCGACATTAGACGTGACAGGTTTTTGAGAAAAGACTGTTGAGAGGAACAAAAATAAACAACAAAAAAGTTACAATTTCAAGGACACTTCACTACACAAACTCGGTGGAGACTATCACAAAGTGTTGTCGTCGGTGGGTAGAGCATCAAGTGCCCCGTCAGACGGGAGTAGTTAGTGGAAGTTTCTGAGACCTCAAATTCAGAGCACAGTCACGTGACCCAGACATCAAAGGAACATCAAAGGCAAAACACCCTAATATCGCCCACCGCTTCTGAGTGCGCGCAGCCAATCAGAGCGCCTCAGAGCCCCCCTGGCGGTCGTAGCCGAGCGTGCGTAACCTAAGCGCCCCCTAGCGACTGGAGGAGGAACGAACATTGACCAGTAGTCATCGATGGTGGACATAGGAACAAAGAAAATACACGTAATATCACCCACCCACCCACCCACCCACGTAAACACGTGACCTTGACCCTGACGGAGTGACCAGTCCGAGTGGCTAGCTAATGCCAACTGGACGTCCGAACGACTGGAGTTAACTGTAAGCCGAAGCGTTTATCCAGCTGTGAGCCGTAGCGCGAGATCAAAGGACGCCAATCTGTACAATGTAGCAAGGGAGCCGAGCTAATCAGTGATAAACAGCAACTATGTTGCAGTGACGACATTGATGTGGGACCGAGGCATGTTATAGCCGGTTATATGGAGTGAACATAAGACGTAATAAAAGTAAAACCGGTAAAGATAAGGCGAAGATGTAATAGTTATTAATTAGCCGACATGCATGGCTATAATATAACCGCTGGACGACGGAAATCGGACCGTTCGTTAAATAAAATGTAGCAGGACGAAAATGGACTATGTGTAAAATATAATATGCCAACACGCAGTTGGAACAAGAACGCAATACAAGACGGGAATATAAGGTGATGCAAAATTTAATACACGAAAAGCACAAGTACAAATAGAAAATTAAACGGTAGTAGTTATAAGGAAAAAGAAGTTGTTCGTGGGTAGAAGTGTTCATTCAGGAAGCGGTATTGAATGACGTCAATAACGAACGCCGAACGCAACGGGCAGTCAATTTGCGTGCCAAGGTAATGCGGAGGGACACCGATCGACGGCGACGGAACAGTGACGGGTAATGGATGGGTCCTCTGTGAAGGCGACGGAAAACAGGTGTGGGTGATGGGACATGCAGGAGTAACAACTGGTGCATGACGGGCTCCCAATTCGCCATATGAGAGCGGAAAGCGGCACGGAAAGCGACAGAGGCGGCATCGTCGTCGGCGGTGGCAGGGTCGTCGGCGTCGGCATAGGCATCTATATATATAACAGACGTAACCAAGCAACGAGAGATAGGTAATACGAAACCGATCGACTGGCAGACGTTATCGCTAGGCAAGCCGCTACATATGGAACTTGGAACGTGGACTCGACGAACACTCAGCGAGACATGTATACACAGGAACGATAGAACAGTATGTAAAGTGAAAACAGGTATGAGCTATGTAGAGCTATGTATAGCTATGAAAGTATAATATTAATAAATAAATAAATAAAAGAAATACTCACACACTACGCATTAACAACGAATCTCCCACGACACTAAAGAAGGAAAAAATACAACAAATGTATTCCTTTTGAATAGGTCTAGTCAAGGACTTCACATGGGATGGTATTTGAACTATTGACTGGGATGGCCATCCTTACAACATCCTGGGTAAATATTAATAAATAAATAAATAAATAAATAAAAGAAATACTCACACACTACGCATTAGCAACGAATCTCCCATAAGATCCATCAGAATCAAAAACTCCGCAAAGTCACGTACAGGAACGACAGGCATTATGAATAGAAGTGGTGAACCGAACGTCGTCGAAGGCAATGGCGGTTGTGATGACGACACGACGAACGCAGCAGCTATATATACCATGCTAGAAATAAACCAGACAGCTGACGTAACCCGAGGAACAATACCACACTAATCAGAAAACAGATAAGCGGCCGGCAACTGTCAGCTTACCGACACCGGGCATCCATCACGCAAGGAAAAAGCGGGGTTATGTACTCGACAGTGCTAGAACGGCGTGTAGTTAAGACAGTAACTGTACATTTTAACGTCATAAAGTCACCATGAATCGTCCTATCCACTTCAGAAGCGGTCAAAATTACCTGTCCAATTTCTACGTGTGCAGGATACACGTGTGGAATAGAGAATTTACCACTGTTGAAAGTGCTTACCAGTGGCGTAAATGCATGCATCATGGTGACATGCAGACCGCAGAAAAAATGCTGTCCACGCGCACGGGTCTACAGGCGAAACACCTCAACAAGAGCATACGAGAAAAGGAGCAGTTACGCGCAGAATGGAATAAACAACGATATTCAGTAATGTATGCGTTAGTTGCTGTTAAATATCGCGATCCAACCCTACGTAAACGACTGCTAGACACTGGGTATTCCGAGTTGAAGGAATGGGTCAAAAGTCGGAAAGGATACTGGGGTGCACTGACATACAGTGGTCAAGCCGGTCAGAACATGCTAGGGCATATACTAATGCGAGTACGCGAGTTCATTCGATTACATCAGACTCCCGCCAGACGATCACAAGACCGATGAACAGAGTACAGCGAGATACCAGACATCCAGCAGCGTACAATAGCAGCATCACGCGCGCGACCAAGGGTCGGCGATAAGAAAGCGCGCCATAGGCAGTGGGAGGTGTATATAAACCCAACGCAGAGTGAACGAGGCACACAATCGCACTCCGATCTACAGCACACGTCGAGACTACTACCAGCATCAGCAGAGAAAGAAATGGCCGCCCAACAAGCCGATATGATGATGACAGTCAGCCAACTCGAGAAGGAGGTAAGTAACGGCACTTATATATTTAGACGGCCGTTAACCATAGTACAATGCGCTGTACAAGAGAAATATATCGTATATCCATCATGTCAGCAGTGTAACAAACGTGTGAGTCCTGAAAACAATGGTTTTGTGTGTCCGATCCATCGATGGCAGCGTGGTGTAGTGTATCAGTTCGCTATGCGCATCCTCCTACAAGACGCCATCGGTAGTGAAGTGTGGGCAACGTTATTTAATGCCAAGGCTGTCCAGGTGTTGGGATACACGGCTAACGATTACATGAACATGAAGACAGATGCCGAGCGGTATGCAGCACTGGACATGTTGCGGGGGGCCCAAGTCATGGTGACCATTAGGAAACGCGTGACGGGACAGTATGTAAATTACACGGTGTCAGACTTGGAAGTAGTCACAGTGTGAATCATTCTGTTGACAGGCTGTCGCTACCGTCGCTGCTGCAGCTACTGCAGCTGCTACTGGAAGCAGTGACGTCATCGACAGTGAGGGACGTGCGAAGGTAATGGAATGGTTACGTACTAATAGCTCGGAAATACTATTCTCCTCCTCGGTGGACAGCTGTTCACCGCCACCATTCATTACAATAACAGACGACGAGGGGGAGGATAGTGCGTCACAGGCCAGTAGTAGCGATGATATGGAGGCTACGGTGAGTGGTTTAGATAGGATACGGGATCGATCCGAAGCCATGACGAACGAAAATAACTTCTATAAGGCGCTAGAGGTCGCCAGCGTGCGATATGCCTGTGACGAGGTGCATCGCATAATGAATTTAAATGATGATAAGGATCGTTACGTACCATCGTCCAGCATGGTCATGCACGTCTTGCGGTGGCTATCGATAGATGTCATCGCAACGTCGGGGAACATGAAATGGCGTCACCAAGTGACAGAATTGGTTAGAAAGAGTATGTACGCCCAATACGACGCGGATGAATATGCCGAATGTAACTAGTTCTTTCTATTCAACAGAGCGCTGGTCTACCGCAGCTGCAGAAGGCATACAAACGCCAAGCCCCGGTCGATGAAGATACCAGAGTGGTGGTGAAGCACCGTTGCACGGGTACACGCGTAACACCTACATCAAACGACACATCGCAGGACTACTGCAACTCGCCACCAGCATCGCTGGAGCTACCGTGGGGAGCGGTGGAGTTGTCGGAGTCGGAGTCTGACGACGATGGTGTTATCATCAGAACCCCCCCTCATTATTATGATGAAGTAGACGAAGAAGCGATCGCTTCATCCCCCGCTCACGAGGACGACGACGACTTCACGTTCAGTCCTGCTTCACCACCACCACCACCACCACTCACGCAAAGTACGGAGGCCGAGAGGACAACAACAACGACATCACCAACTACACTCTACGTCTTCCCGATGTCAACCGTCGTCCTGAAGCCAGACGGGGGGTGCGAGTGCATCGCCGACAAACACACCATCACTCACCCGAAGCCGTCGACCATCGAGGACGACGCCAATGATGATGATGATGATGATCTGAGAAAGGTGTGTTATTTAGATATGCAAAACAACATTGCAAGCTTAATAGCGGAGGAGTGGAGGGCATCCGCCCCATCCACGGTAGAGGAAGTGACCGTGGACGTGTGCCGATCACTAGCATTTACGATACTGTCGGCACCGTACCAGGAAATTATCATGAAGTATGTGCGTTGCGCTATCCGTCGACAGCCGTGAACAGTAGTATGTGATGAACAGTAGTCGGTAGTATGCAGTAGGTAGTATGTATGCACTTATAACCACGGTATATGAACATTAGTAGTAGTATTGTTGTTGTTGTTATGTAGAATGAAGTGTACGACGAGGCACCCGTACTCCCAGCCAGCATTCGGAAGCGAGCTAGAGTATTGAACGCCACGTATATGACGTCGTCAACAGAATATTATTATTAGTAGTTGTTGTTGTATTACGTAATATGGAGTGGAATATTAGTATCTGTTAATTTGTTCTGTAGGATGACGTACCTGTGCTACCGGCTGAAGTACGTAGGCGTGCATGCCGGGAATTAGTGGTGATAATACTAGAATACATTATATCAACACACGATGAACAGTAGACCTATTTCTTTTATGTAGGAGGAGAAGGAGAAGGAGGTGGAGGTGGAGGAAGCACCCGTGCTAGCAAGAGACGAGAGGAGACGCACATTACATAGATTACTTCAGATAATGATTGATTTTATGATAGAAACCCACGAATATTAAGAAGTACCGTTTGCAACGGAATAACAGTAGCGTAGTGTAACGTGTCGAACTGTATGGTAGTTAGTCGCTCTCTCTCTCGTTTAATGTATGCTTGTAGTTGCATGACATAGAGTAATGTCTATATATATATATATATATATATATATATATATATATATATATATATATACCTACAGACTTATATAGTATTCATCATCATCATCATTGTACGTAACCTCTGTCGTGGTGTAAAAGCCCACAAGTTAAAAACCATGGTACTAGCCACTGGCGTATCGATAACCGATCGTAAGCTAGAGGTCACTGTCGAGGATGTAACAATCCCACAAACCATCAAGTCTTCATAGTAATTATATAAGTCTAACCGTGTATATATGTATATATATTATGTATATGTCTATGTCAGTATATACTCAATAAAACGTCATACAATGAATGAAACGTGTTGTCAGTGGTGTTGCCACGGTCTACATAGTGGAAAGAGAACCCGTAGCCATCGATAGTGGACACACAGTAGCCAATACCACAGGATCACACCTTAGGTCATACACCCTTCACCAATCACCAGGCACCAACCATCAACACCACCACCACCACCACCACACGTACTATATAGCTGTACTAAGGACCGCTGTCTCTCTCAGTTGTAGACACGTAGAGCACCATGAAACGTCACCAATGTCGTCACTGCGGACTGGTGTTCGACACGTATGCAGCGCTAAAACGCCACGTAGCGAGTCATGCGACACCGACAGTGAACGAACACACGTATGCGGAGGCGCAACCAATAGAGGTGCCACCTAGCGACCAGGCAAAGCGAACGAAATATTCGTGTAAATGCGATGCAACGTTTGAGAGATGGGACGATCTGCAATAACATGTGCGGTCCGTATGTCGTCTTAGCAGTAGCAGTAATAGAAAACAGACCAGTGTACACATGTGCGAAATGTGGAAAGAAGTTCACTAGACGCAATGCCCTGACCAGACACGCACGAAAAGCGTGTACCGACGACGACGTCACGAAGCCACCATCGCCGAAGAGATCAATCAGGGAAGCCACCACACCCCACCATCCACTCGTTACCGATGCAGACCCCATAGACCCACCTGCTCGACTCCCCTTCGCCGACAACCTGTCGACGGAACTGTTAGATGTCGTACGAGCGCACTGGTCGACCATACGGACACGTGTAACGAGAGGTCCTCTCCAGTGCAGGTACGATTACAGATTAACGACGCTAGACACGACCGTTCTAGAGACGCCGTTGAAGAACATGTTCCAGGAACAGACCAACGCTTTCAAGATTAACCTCAGTTACGGGTTCATTCTGAGGAACAAGAACACGGGTCAATACAAGTACTACCATCCCTCGTGCAACTGCTGTGGACGCTACCTGGACGAGCCCAATCTCATCACCAACAGCAAGGACTTTGATGACTTTCTCGAACGCAGAAACCGACGTCTTGCAATGGGCCATCAATCAAAGACCGGATTCGGCATGGGTGTGCGAACTCGTGACCAATGTCACATTTTTCGTCAATCGCATCATCGATCACCCGATAGGATGTGTAGGAATGACCGACCTTCCAATGTACATCAAGAAGAACAAAGCCGTCATCGGATTGGAAAAGGAGCCCATCCATGCCAAGAGGTACAGTGACAACCTGTGTCTCTTCCGATGTCTGGCCCTGCATCGAGGATGTGAAAGTCGTCGACTGGAACCAGCTGTGAAGACGCTGTACGAGACTTACGCCCAAGACGGCGTACCCATGGAAGCATTTGCCGGGGTCACGATGGACGACCTCTATCGTGTCGAGACCACGTTCCAAACGAATGTGTGCGTGTACAGTCTCGTACAACCGGATGCAGAGGATGGAAAGCCAACTGCAGAACTCGTTCGTCGCTCGGTACGTAAGTACCCTGACACACTCTACCTCAATCTGCACGGGACGCATTTTTCCTTCATCCAGAATAGACGCATGTACTGTCACTCGTACAGATATCGGAAGTGCGGTGACTCGTTGTGGAAAGACGCATGGAGTCTACGCAACCACGAGAGCACGTGTACGGGGGGTGTGCACCGAGTCTATCCTGGTGGCGTGTACCATTCGACTCCATCGGTGTTCGAACGCCTGGCCGACGAGAACATCCGAGTGGCCGAAGCGTTGCAGTACTATCCGTACCGAGCCACCTTCGACTTTGAGTGTTGGTTCGACACCGAACACCTTCCGTCGGACAGTGACCAGGTTCACTGGGTTGCGCGTCACGTCCCGCTGAGCGTCAGCGTGGCATCCAACGTACCCGGCCACGAACAAGTGACATGCATCGTCACGGACGGAGACACCAACAAGTTGGTGAGCACCATGATGACTATCCTGCAATCGATGAGTGAGGCCGCGTACGACAAGATCAAAGACTCATACGATAATGTGTTGGAACAACTCGCAGAAGAGCTGACGAAATGGGACGCACGGGAGAAGGCTGCACGATCAACCACCGACAAGGACGCTCGACCGGCAACCAATCCGTACAAAACGCTGATGGGACAACTGTATGGATGGATGCGTCAGTTACCTGTCATCGGGTTCAATTCGGGGAAGTATGATCTCAATGCCATCAAACAGTTCCTCATACCATACTTCCTGACGACTTCAAAGACCGTGGAACAAGACGAAGACGAGGACGAGAGGGAGCAAGAGGGCAACAAGAAAGACGAGAACGATGGCGTCGGGTCAATGTTCGTCATCAAACGCAACAACACTTTCATGTGTCTTTCGACGGATCAGCTGAAATTCCTAGACATGATCAACTACATAGCCCCCGGGTTTAGCTACGACAAGTATCTGAAAGCGTACGGATGCGAGGTGACGAAAGGTCATTTCCCGTACGAGTACATGGACCGTCTGGAGAGACTCGACGACACCGCTCTTCCACCGAAAGAGGCCTTCTTCAGTCGACTGAAGAACGAAGGTATTTCAGACGAGGATTACGCCAGTTGTCAGGAGGCCTGGCGCGTCAATGGCATGACGACGTTGCGCGACTTTCTCGTCTGGTACAACAACAGGGACGTGGTTCCCTTTCTACAGGCCATCGACAGACAGTTCGCGTTCTATCGACAACGGGGAATAGACATGTTCAAGCAAGGTATCAGCGTACCTGGTCTGACCCTGCTGTACCTGTTCAACGACCTTCCAGAGAAGACCTACTTTACCATCTTCAACGAGAAGAATAAAGACCTGCACGACCTCGTTAAAGGGAACATTGTAGGCGGGCCTTCGATCATCTTTCATCGCTATCACGAGAAAGGGGTCACCACGCTACGTCAGAACGAGTACGGAGAGGCGGCTCGTCCTTGTCGAGCGATCGTCGGATACGATGCGAACGCACTGTACCTGTGGTCGCTCATGCAAGACATGCCTATGGGATGGTACACGCGACGACGAGCAGAGAAGGACTTCCGCCCCGAATCGGCGCAGCTGTACGGACAGATGGCTGGAGAATGGTTGACGTGGGAATCCGAACGCACGGGACGTCCCATACGGCATCAGATCAACGGACGAGAGAAGAGAATAGGCAAACATCGGGTGGATGGATGGTGCAGCGAGACGAAGACGGCTTATCAGTTCCAAGGGTGCTATTTCCACGGTTGCTCGTGCAACCGAGAAGAGGTGAACGCCGTCAACGGGAAACCCATGGCGCAACTGCTCGCCGAGACCCGAAAGACCACCGCCTACCTACGATACTTTGTCAAAGTCATCGAGTTGTGGGAATGCGAGTGGAAAGAGATGAGACGAACCCCGGCCGTACGCGATGCAGCATTTCCCCGACGTCGACACGTGCGATGGACGATGACGTCACAACAGATCCTGAACGGAGTGCGTGCAGGAACCGTGTTCGGCATGATCGAGTGCGACATACGCGTACCGGCAGAATTGCGCGCACACTTTGCCGAGATGCAGCCCGTGTTCAAGAACATCAGTCTGATACGCGAGGATCTCGGTCCGTTCATGCGCCGATACGCCGAAGAGCACAACATAATGAAGACTCCGCGACGCATGCTCGTGGGTAGTTATTGCGGCGATAAGATACTGCTCGCAACGCCACTGCTGCGATGGTATCTGGACCACGGTCTCGAGGTACTGCACGTGTACCTGGTCATCGAATACGATCCTATTCCATGTTTCCGGCGGTTCGGCGATGCAGTGTCCAAGGCCCGACGCGAGGGCGACGTTCACCAAGACAAGACCATCATCGCGGACACCATGAAGTTGCTGGGGAACTCGGGCTACGGAAAGACCATCACCAACGTTGACCGACATCGTGACGTCAGCTACTGCACGGAGAAGACGGCATCGCTCCTGGTCAACGATAAACGGTTCCGACAACTCGAGGTCGTCGTCGACGATGCGTACGAGATAGAGTTGAACAAGAAAATCGTCAAGTACACCCTACCCGTACACGTGGGATTCTTCGTTCTGCAGTACGCCAAGATGCGCATGTTGCAGTTCTATTACGACTTCATCATCAGATACGTGGCGCGCCCTCTGTTCGAGTACTGCGAGATGGATACAGATAGTGCCTATTTAGCCTTGGCCGGTGAGTCCGTCGATGACCTCGTGACCCCAGCACTACGAGAACATTATTTCCGACATCGTTCCGAATGGCTCCCATCCGAATGTTGCGACGACCATCGGAACGACTACGTGCGCTGTCGTCTCGCCAATCGACCGTGGGTCGGAGACGAGGCGTGCTGTAAGGCGCGAAGAGCGTTCGACAAGAGGACACCGGGTCTGTTCAAGGTCGAGTGGTCCGGTGCCGGGTTCGTGGGGTTGTGTAGCAAGACGTACTATTGTTTCGGAGCCACCGACAAGTACAGCACCAAAGGACTGAGCAAACGGCACAACACCATCGACAAGGACGCGTTCCTGGCGGTGCTCACCAACCGTCGGAGCGGAGGTGGTTCGAACCGTGGTTTCCGGGTGCATAAATCTATCGTGATGACGTACGTGCAGGTACGGGAAGCACTCACCTACTTTTACGCCAAACGCGTGGTGCACGAGGACGGGGTGACCACGGGTCCGGTGGACGTATAGAAAAGGCGATGCACGCTGCACTTGTTTCATACGCAATCATGGATGCACGATGGAAACACCCCTTCACGTGCATCGTCGCCGGACCGACGGGGTGCGGCAAGAGTACTTTCGTGACGCGTATGTTGCATCACGCCGCTGCGATGATCGATCCACCGCCCGAACAAATAACGTGGTGTTACGGAGAATGGCAAGAGGCTTACGCAACGACGGACTTGGGTCACGTGCGATTCGAGGAAGGGTTACCGACGGCGGCCATGTTCGATTCGACAACGAGGAATCTCATCGTCATAGACGATCTCATGGCAGAAACGGACGAACGGGTCACGACCTTGTTCACTAAAAAAGTCACCACAGGAACACGTCCGTGCTGTATCTCGTACAGAACATGTTCCCTAAAAACAAAGAGAGTCGCACCATCAGTCTGAATTCGCAGTACATGGTGGTGTTCAAGAATCCACGTGACGCATCGCAGATGGCGACCTTGGCTCGGCAGATGTATCCGGGACGCGGCAAGTTCGTGCAAGAGGCGTTTAAAGACGCCACGGCGGTACCGTACGGTTATCTATTGGTCGATCTCAAACAGGACACGCCCGAGGACATGCGTCTGCGCACGGCCATCTTTCCAGACGACGGTGTTCAGTACGTGTACTTGCCGAAGGTATAAAACGACCGAGTGTGTGGATAGTCTCTTCATTCGCATCATGTCTGCCCTGGTGAAGAGACACATCGTGTGCATACAGGCTCTGGCCAGAGTCAAGAACAACAAAATTAAAAAGGGCATCATCGCCAACGCCGATCTGCTGTGTGCACTAGCCGAGTGTGCCTACAACATACTAACAAAGAACATTCCATTGACCGCTTTACAGAGGCGACGATTGAATAAATACAGGACGAAGTTACGCGAGTTGGCTAATAGACGAACGCCCGCTGCCAGGAGAAGACGCCTCTTGCTGCAACCGCAGGTTGGTGAGGGACAGAGCGGCGGTTTCCTATCGGCCTTCCTAGCACCGTTGGCAAGTACGGTCTTGCTACCCTTGCTCCGAGAGGTGCTGACCTCAAGGTAGATACATGGAGCACGCACGCAAGATGGCCTTGGTGGACCCGCGACTGTTGGACACGCTTCGGTCACCCCCACCCCCACCCGCAACCGACACCTTAGGCAAGAAGGTGCAAGCCCTCGATGACGAGATGAAGACCATCCTAGATAGAACGGACCTAGACGACGGGACCAAGGTGACCCTGTATAATCAGGTGTTGCAGCGGTACAACGTCTTGGCCGATAAACGCATCAAGGAACCGCTACGCGTGGTCACGGTGAACGAGTCGGAGGTGGCGTCGGAGTCGGAGGGTGCAGTCCGCGCTCCTATTAGCGGACTGGAGGCCACCGTCTTGGCCACCGTTCCCAAGACCATGCAGGCCAAAGCCAGCCGTTTGATGGAGCATCTCAAGAGAGATATCGCGTGGACCGATCGCGGTGAACTGATACACGAGGGCGTGCCGGTTGTCGGAAGTAACGTGGTGGATCTCGTTAATGATCTGTTGCGTACGAGAAAGACCGCTCCGACGGGTTGGCTGCCATTCGCACGACAACTCCGCGCCATCAACCTACCCATGACGTTGGTCGGTAACGTCGCCAGAAGAGCCTACATACGTCCGGAGCCGACGGTCACTCCCTCTCCAGTACTCCTCCGCGTGCCGCATCAGGTAGTGCACGAAGATCGCTAAGTTGGACACCCCTCGACCGTCAGAGCCGTCGAATGGGACATACCATGCCCTCCCCACCCCCCGAATCACGCAAGGCTTTGACGTCATTGGCTGGTTGGGACAACCTATAGGATGGTACGATGCGTGTCCGTAGCACAGTGTTCGTCATGTCGCCCGATCCACAGGACCTCGTGTACCGTTCCATCGTCGGTGCGATATTTATCAGTGGACTTTACATGATTGCTCACGGTATAGTCCAAATGTTTATGCCACAGACGTTATTCGAACCCCCCACGCTCGTCGAATGGAACATTCCTTGTCCACCCACCCACCCTCCCCTCGCATCACGCAAGGCTTCGTCGTCATTGGCTGGATGGAACAACGTATAAGGTGGTACGACGCGTATCCGTAGCACAGTGTTCGTCATGCTCATCGATCCACAGGACGCGTACCGTTCCGTCGTCGCTGCGCTATTGTTCGAAGGACTTACCTTGCTGGGAGACGTTGCAGCCGGCATTCTTATACAACAGGTGTTATTCAGACTATGGTTACTCTGCTAGACCGTTGTTGTTCCACCGCTTGCATTGTGGGCGCCATAGTGTGTGTCCTATTACACGTCGGCGTGCTCCTCGTCATTCGTCAGCAGTCGGACTCCGGAGTCAACGTCACCGCCCCCGTCAACACATCGATCCTCCACCTCTTTTGATGGCACAGAGGGGAGAACGCTCCATGAGTGAGGTCTACTTCGATCCCACGAGGGTAGGCAGTTATGGCGGCGTCGCTGGCTTGCGACGCGTCACGCGCCTGCCACGGAAGACCGTCACGGCATGGTTGTCGGCACAGGACGCCTACACCTTACACAAACCAGCGAGACGTCATTTCAAGAGACGACGCGTCATCGTGGGTGGTATGCTTCAGCAGTGGCAGGCCGATCTCGTAGACATGTCGAAGGTCAAAGGCGTCAACGACGGTATGGCCTTTCTCCTCACGATGATCGACGTCTTCTCGAAAGTGGCCTGGTGTGTTCCCATGAAAAACAAGTCCGCGGCGTCGTTGGTGGCAGCGCTGCAATCCACGTTCGTCGACGTTTGCCCCCAGACCTTGCAGACGGATCAAGGCACAGAATTCCGGAACAAATCCGTTCAGGCGCTATTGCAGCGTTACGACATCCATTACTTCTACACGCACAACGCGGAGACGAAGGCAGCCGTCGTGGAACGGTTCAACCGAACGTTGAAGACGCGCATGTGGCGCTACTTCACGAAACACCAGACGTGGCGGTACATCGACATCCTTCCGGACTTGATGCGATCGTATAACAATGCCCCCCACCGCATGATCGGTATGGCTCCGTCACAGGTGAATGCACAGAACCAAGAACAGCTGTGGCAACGTCTGTACGGTCACGATGGTAAGGGCGTGCCCAAGTTGCACGTGTCAGATCGCGTGCGTGTCAGCAAGTACAAACGCACGTTCGAAAAGGGCTACGAGACGAACTGGAGCGAAGAGTTGTTCACGATACACAAGGTTCACCCCTCCGATCCACCCGTGTATCGCTTGCGGGACGATCTCGGCGAAGTGCTGGAGGGTACCTTCTACGAACTGGAGCTGCAGAAGGTGACGGTACCCTTTGATAAAGTGTACCGTGTTGAAGCGGTACTGAAACGCCGTACGGTTGGTAGACGAAAGGAAGCTTTGGTGAAATGGTTCGGCTATTCCTCCTACTTCAACAGCTGGATCGATGCCAGGAGAATCGTCAACTATAAAGACTAGCCGCGCACATGACGACACTGCATTCGAGATATGACACACGACGCGACACCACCACCACCGACCTGCACCACCACCATAGACGAGGAGGAGGAGGTGGACGACCACGAGGATTGTACTGACGCTGCATCGAACGAGCCAGACAGCACTCCCTGGCATCTGTTCGGTACCGCGTGTCCCAAAGAGGAGATCATGTTTCTTTGTCAGGTCGTCGTCCTGTACACGGTCATTCTGATCAGCATTTACAACCTGACGACAGGTCACGGCGATTCTAATCTGTGGACGGCTCTGTTGAGTAGTTCTTTGGGTTACCTACTGCCCAATCCCACGTTGAGACGCAATGGCGACTGATTTCTACATGACGCTGCCCAGCAACGCTTCCATGGAGATGCACCCCGACAACACCTTGACCCATTACGTCACGCACTTACCTCAACGCATCGATCTGACCGGCGAGTGGGAGTGTGGGTTGGCTGAAGTCCAGTATCCGCACACTTGGTACAACGTCACAGAGAACGATGTCTGGTTATTCCTCAACACGGTCGATGCTCCGGACACGTACCGACGTACGAAGTTGTCGTGTGGATATTACGACGATCCGTTAACATTGATGTATCACGTCAACAAGGGACTGTACAGTCTGCGGACGGCGAATACGCAGGCTCAAATGAGCTATAGTTCCGTCACTCAGAAAATGACGTTACACATGACAACGAACACCCTGTTCACCTTACCGCACCACACGACGGCGTCCATGTTAGGATTCCCTACACCCGTAGCCAGCGACTCGGATACGGCGTCATCCGCCATCGGCATCGACTCCCACCCTCCCGACTCGTCGTATCCCTTCCACATCGAGGCCGAAGATGTGGTGAACCTGACACAGGGGTTCGACACTCTATACGTCTACACGAACATCGTGGAGTCTCGTATAGTGGGGGACACTCTCGCGCCTCTGTTGCGAGCCCTTCCGATTAGCGGACGTCACGGTGACAGGGTGTCCGCTCGTTTCACTAACGTGCACTACGTACCCCTGTTGTACTCGCACTTCAACTCGATCGAGGTGGATATAAGGGACGACATGGGTCGGCGCGTGCCATTCGAATACGGTAGAGTGACGGTGACGCTTCATTTTCGTCGACGCAGGTCAGGACTGTTCTGATGAATTACAACGATTATTACGCACGCCAGGCTGGCGGTGCGCTGCCCTACTTCGCCGGTGCGCAATACCAGCGAGGTCACGGACTGGGCAGTCTGTTCGGCAGTCTGTTGCGCAGCGCCATGCCGCTCATCAAGAGAGGTGCCGTGGCGTTGGGCAGGGGAGCGTTGAAGACCGGCGTTCGCATAGCCGCCGACGTCTTATCAGGTCAGAACATAAAAACAGCTGCCAAACGACGCGTCACCGATGCCGTGCTGAGCAGTATTCGGAGCCCCCCTGGTAAACGTATAAAACGAGTGGCCGCAAAGACGACCGTCACTGCAGTAAAGAGACGCCGCAAGCAACGGACGTCCAAGAAACGCGTGGCCGACATATTCGACGACAGAGATGGCTTTCGTGCATAGACAGTCGTGCGAGGGAGTCAAGACCGAGCTGGATCTCTTTACCGTACCCCCCACTCAGAACTGCATCGCCGACAGTCATGTGGTGGAACATCAACCCATGGCCTCTCTGGACTCTGGAGGACCGATCGAATTCTTCATCCCCGGATCGGGAGACGATTACATAGATCTCGCCAACACGATGCTCCACTTGCAGGTGAAGGTGACGCGCGCCAACGGTAACCCTCTCGATGCGGGCGACCCCGTGGGACCGGTGAACAACTTCTTACATTCGCTGTTCAGCCACATCGACCTCTCCCTGAACGGCACGCTCGTGACCTCTTCGTCCTCCAACTCGTACCCGTATCGATCCTACATAGAGGCGCTGCTGAGTTACGGATTCGATGCCAAGTCGACGCAGCTGACGAATCAGCTGTGGTACAAGGACAAGGCTAGTCGCATGCACGCCTCCGAGCTAGCCGGCGGACCAGATCCTAACCCCGGGTTCGTGACTCGACTAGACTACATAGCCGGCAGTCGCGTGGTCGACATGATGGGTCGTCTCCACGTGGATATGTTTCTGCAGGATAAATTCCTGATCAACGGTGTCGACGTCAAGTTACGACTGGTGCGCAGCACGTCCGCGTTTGCGCTGATAGCCGGTGGAGCGAACGAGTACAAGATAGTCGTCGTCAACGCGTCCTTGTTCGTAAAGAATGCCACCATCACTCCGGCCGTGCAGAAGGCTCACATCATGGCTCTCGAGCGGACCACGGTCAAGTATTCGTTACGACCCGTCGAATGCAAGGTGTACTCCATTCCCACGGGCGCTCTATCGCACACGCACGAGAACCTGTTCCTCGGCGCCCTGCCGAAACGTCTCGTACTGTGCTGCATCGACAACGACGCCTACAACGGCACGTACGCCTCAAACCCATTTCACGCCAAGAACAACGCCACCAGCTTCGTCTCCGTGTACGTGGACGGTCGTCAGATACCCGCCAAACCCTTCCAGCCCAACTTCTCAGAAAACCTCTTCGCCAGGAGCTACGCGAGCATGTTCACCTCGACCGGCAAGATATGGCAGGACGAGGGGAACGGTCTGACTCGCGACGAGTACCGAGACGGCTACACCTTCTTCTGTTTCGACCTTACCCCCGACCAGTGCGACGGTCCCTGCTTTAATCTGGTACAAAAGGGCAACCTGCGCTTAGAATTCCATTTCCGAGAAGCGCTTCGGACCACCGTGAACGTCGTCGCCTACGCCGAATTCGAGTCCGTGCTGGAAATCGACAAGAACCGCAACATCATCTACGACTACTGAGATGGACACCCTGCAGATCGCCCGTCTACTGGCGATGGATCCGAACACCGCGTCCGTCTTTGGCGGCGTCGTACCCCGAGATGGACTGCCTGCAACAATTGACGCTTTGCCGATCGCCTTCGTGTGCAACACCGACGACGGCGACGAACCGGGCGAACATTGGATAGCGCTGTACCTGTCCTCCGACGGACGCGGCGAATACTTCTGTTCGTACGGTCTGCCGCCTCGTCACGCGGCGTTCCGCACCTTCTTGAACAAACACTGTTCCGAGTGGACTCATAATAGCAAGAGACTTCAGAGTCCTCTGTCTAACGTTTGCGGACAATATTGCATCACTTATATCATGCTTCGTTGTAACGGCGCTCCTATGAGAACTTTCGTCAACGCTTTCCACACCGATCTGGTCGCTAACGATTGTCGCGTGTTCGATTGGATTAACCTGCTGAAAAAGGGTATACCATACTATCGCATATCGTACTGAGCCTCTGGCGCGGTGGTCGCTCCACCCGTAAGCTCGCCCTCGAACCTCTGGCGCGGTGGAGACACCCGTAAGTTCGCGACCTCTGGCGCGATGGTCACCATTCGCAAGTCGCCTCGACTTCATCATACCCGACTCGTTGTATCCAATCGCATACGATCGCCTCGTTTGTACTGCTGCCGCTTTGTTGTATTCAATAAAATACGTGTGCACCGTATGATTGTGTTCGTCTCCTTACTAGGTTAACGACCCTTCGGTAAACGTAACTAGGTCCATGTTCGTTCCTCCTCCAGTCGCTAGGGGGCGCTTAGGTTACGCACGCTCGGCTACGACCGCCAGGGGGCGCTCTGATTGGCTGCGCGCACTCAGAAGCGGTGGGTGATATTAGGGTGTTTTGCCTTTGATGTTCCTTTGATGTCTTGGTCACGTGACTGTGCTCTGAATTTTAGGTCTCAGAAACTTCCACTAACTACTGACGGGGTAATTACCCGGTTGAGAGAATATAGACGAGTGAAATAACACAGTTCAACTTACTCGAGGGTCCTTAGACTCGACGAGTTGATGGTCGCTGTGAGGATCTGTCGCGCCCCGGAGTAGTTGATGTGACACATTCCCAACCTGCAGACAAATGTCACGAGTAACATGAACACGTGTAAAGTAAACGACATGTAACACTTGTCAACAACGGAAGACAACTGAGTGGGTCCGTGCGTGCGCACTAAACAGCGTGTGTATGTGCGTGTGTAACTGTTTAACAGATTCACCAACAATTGATGTGTCAACATTAAACTATGTCAAGTCAACCTAATTACAAATCTTACCAGAGTTCCTCGAGTCTCTTCAGACTCTCCAGACTCCGGGCGAGTCTCTCGACGGCTGCCGCTGACACGTCATTCACGCTGAGTCTGTAAAGTAAAATATATATGTGAACTGACGCCTGACGCTGTAATTAACACATTTCTCTGACCGAAGTAAAACTAATAACCTACAAACAAACAAACAACTTTCAGTCAACTCGACTCTATAAACACAACTGTTTCTCGCCACAAAGTACATTTTGTGGAGAAAAAAAACCAGTTTGTTTTGAAAAGTCGAGTTTGTGTAACGAGATAGTTGAACCCTTGAAATAGTGTTTTATTAATTCACGGATCAGTTTAAAAACAATATTTAGACAGAGTGAATTTTAATGAACATAACACGTGAATAGTCAATAATAATTACTGGTGTTTCATTACTTATTTATCAAGAAATATGCATTTTAATGAATTAAAGTAATAATAATTTTGATTGTATTTTGTGAATAGTAATATCGATGTAGACAGAATAGTGTCACATACAATTTCTAAAATAAATATTGTACGAAGTATATGTAGGTACATTTAATTATATTAGTACAACTGTTTGTGTACACATACCATGCA
The DNA here is from genome assembly GCA_963662155.1 of Lamellibrachia columna. NCBI lineage: Eukaryota > Metazoa > Annelida > Polychaeta > Sabellida > Siboglinidae > Lamellibrachia > Lamellibrachia columna. The sequence continues at coordinate 5,106,281 of OY759273.1, forward strand.
TGTATCTATACATTTGTACACATGTTCACCTACTTGAGAAATGTCAGGGTAGTCAATGTATTAATCCCTGCAGCCAATGCCATCATTCCCTCGGCCGAGACGTGACAGCGGTATAAACTGTAACACGAAACAGTGAATATTCAACAGTTTCATTAATGACTGATGATATCAAAATATGATCCAAATTCTTACGTGAAATAAGCACATATTGTTAGTCAACAGTTGTCACATTTAGAGTGTTGCAGGATGTCATTTGGAAGACTTTGTTAGTCGCAATAAATTAGTGCCAAGTTTTGTAACTGTTGTGTCGACGACGGATCCAGGACTTGTGTTTGGATTGTGCTATTTTGGTCGGACACAACCTCAACGTCACCCGGAATTCACTTGTTCATAGTCCCGATGATTTTGTTGCACAATGTCAATGTTGTAGACGGGTCGCGGACAGGGTCGCTGTTTACAACAGTTACCACCCGGCAGTAACCAACCATAGCCTAGGGCTAGGCCCAGGTTCATCTACGACTATGTAACTCCCATACCCAAGTATTTTGATTTGAAATATTTAACAAGTGTTTTAAAGCCTAGTCTCATAGATAAAAAAATTGCGTTTAACCGGTTTAAACATATTTGCCAAAAGTGAAACAAATCCAAATTAGTCAAATATTCCAATATTCTAAACACAGTTTACTCATTAAAACGTGATATTCGTCCTTATCAATACAATTGTGTTAAAACGGTAGTCTGTGTAAATACAAGTGACTTTCAACAATTTATGTGACTAGACGACGGCTGTCATCACATAGGCCATAGCCTAGCCCTAGGCATACTTACTATGCCATAGACGTATATATAAAAAATTCAAATCGATCAAATGATCATTTAAATGGTTCCACAGGATAGTGTCCTATGAAGTTTACAACACTTTTGGAATTGTGTTGATATCTACATTATTTCCGAAGTTATTCCACTTTTTGATCTCTGAAAATTAGCATTGATGTATATACAATTTGGTTCCATAGCTTGTGACCCGGAATGCTGAGGACTGTATTTCATTTATATAAAAATAGCAAGTTTTTAATGTATTGAACACATTGATGTGAAATAAAAAGATATATGACCCAGAAACTAATGTTAATAATATATGACCTTGACATGACCTAATTAGTTGACCTACATTTAACCTTTGACCTATTTACATGGAGTAATGGCATTATTTGGTTGTAATTAATTAGTAAATGGGTTTATTAAACCTTTATGGGATGGAAATTGTCAATGTATCTACTTCAATGTCATGTGACTTGGTAAATCCATATTTTTGATGACCTAATTAATTGACCTATTTACGTGGATTAATGGGCTACTTTAGCTGTTATTTAATAGATAATGTGCCTATTTAACTTTTAATGGATGAAAAATATCAATTTATCAACTTGAATACTATGTGACCATGAAATTTTACATTACCTAATTAGCTTACCTGCATTTCACACTTAACCTATTTACAGGGAGTAATAAGTTGGTCCACCCATAAAGGGCTAGGGGCATCAAAGTAATTGTATGTGTTTAGATTATATTACAGTTAATTGTACATATTTCACCATGTATTAATTATGAAAAGGTTATAGCATGTTATTCAAAAGCAACTATTTATTTCTATATGTACATGTTTCTTCAGACAATGTCAATGCCTATCTACGTTCATTATATTTTTTATTTCTTGCAGGCAAATGCAATAGTGTGTCAATGTTCCACAAGCACACTGTCTCAGCATCAAGCTCATGATTTTGTTTATCATGTTAGATGAGTGTATGGCAATAAGTGTAAGAGTGTATAGTTATCGTAGACGCCACCACATTTGTCAAAACCAGAATTGACCACTTTGATGTCGCTCATCGATGGACGATGAATCTTTCTCAAATCGTCACTGAAGAAAGGAACAGTTGTCTTGAGATGAAGTCTTATATGATGTTGCAATAGTGCATGCAGTGTTATCCATGGTGTTCATCATTCGATTCATTTGTATCGTAACAGCCGATTGTAATCCATATAAATCACAAACTAGCTGAAGTCTGTACACACAAGTTACTGTTGAATACCTTTACCTGTAACACAAAATACTTTTGAATAATTAAATTAATAATTATAATATTATATATCTGATATTATCAGATGATAAAATTTACAAATATCAAAAGTACATTGTATAACAGTAAATCTTGCACAAACAAAAACTGGATTTGTAACCTTTACATCATGAACCCATGTTAGTGGTGTCATATTTTGAAATTAATACTGTAAATTTAAGGATATGATGACTTGTTCAGCTGCGGAAAAATTAATGTTTTTGAAATATCTTATTTAAATTGATACATTTTTTTACAGTATCTGCAGTAACGCAAGTGTCCATGGTGTAATTTGTAAAGCTGAGTAATTGTAAATGTTGCAGTCAGGTGATGGACAAACAGACACATAATGAGATGTATTCTTAATTATGTTCACAATCTGAGTTATTCCAGTCTAAATGCATCTCGGTGTAAAGCAGAACAAACTATTGTAAATAAAACTATCTTGCTGGTGCAGAGCTTTTACCGTTATTCTAATAACATACATTTGAACAATTAATGTGTTATGTACTCGGCAAATTTATGTTATCAATATGCCAGTTTGGCCACCCATCTGGAGCATTGGTGTCTTTCAAATGAATCACTTTTGATTGCCTTTATTTTCTTAGCAACCATTTCTGGAGTTACAATTAACGGTCCTAAATAGACATATTTAGCCTCCTGAAATTTAGCATCTGGAACTGGTAATGAACTAATATTCTCTCTGGTAAACACTGAACTGAAGTAACCATTTAGGTCTTTCGCCATTAAAAAACAACATTGTCTTGTACGTTTTGTTTACTCCTAACATATGCATAAAAACTCTTGCTGTAATTTTTTATGTTACATGCTAGTTTTTGTTCATAGCTTCTTTTAGATTGTCTAATTTCAGTTAAGAGGCTGTTTGTAATTTGAAGTCTTCATCCTTTCCAGTACGCCTTCCACATAGTTTGCTTACACACTATTTTTCTAATAGCTTCTTTTGACAAGTGTTTCTTTCTAGACCGTTTTCCTTGTTTTTTCAAGGGAACAAATTTATCGATGATACTTTCAATTTCATATTTTAGAATATTCCAACATTCAATTGCAGTCTTATTCATCAGCATGTTATTCCAATCTAGCTTTGCTAAGTATTTTCTCATATCTTTATAGTTACCTTTGCGGAAGTTTCTCCTATACGTTTTTTTATTTTACTTTCTGATTTTACATTGATGTGAAAATGTATTTGATTGTGGTCACTTTTACCCAATGGTTCATGTATTTTTACATTGTCCACTAATTCTTTTTGTGATGACAAAACTATATCTAATACATTATCTCCCCTGGTTGGTTCTAGCAAGTGCTGAGTAAGGAAGCTGTCCTGAATTAAAAATAGAAATTGTTGATACTCACCCCCTGTACTGTGTAGAGATTTACATTGTATGTGTCCATGGTTAAAATATCGCATTATGATACATTCCCCTTTACTAACTTCCTTTATAGCATTTTGTATGTTTGTGTTATCCTCTTCGTTTATGTTTGGACTTCGGTAAACTAATCCAATAGTTAATTTCGAATTTCCTGAAACTATTTTGCACCAAACAGCTTCATCGCAATCTGCTTCCCTTTCTAGTTTTATTTCATAAACCTCAATAGATTCTTTAGCATATAAAATAACTCCCCCTCCCCTTCTTCCTATGCGATCTCTCCTAAACATTACGTATCCTGTCAATCCTAATTCAGCATCTGCTATGTCTGTGTTGCCCCATGATTCGGTAATACCAATTATGTGAGGGTCAGTATCTTCTACCATAATGTTTAATTCGTTTTTCTTATTTACTATACTCCTAGCATTTAAACACACGCATCTATAACCTGCTTCAGACATGTTTATAGGACATTTTGTTATTGGTTTGTCTGTACTAGTGGCCTCTTGTCCTGCTTGAGGCATCTCTAAGTAACCCTCCTGCGCTTCTAGTTTAAACAATGGTTACTACCAAAAATATTTGTTATGCTACCCATGCCACTGTCTACTGCTGCTGTGAGGCCATCCGCAAATAGTTGCAAATGATTTTAACATGTTAGGTGCAAATTAAGCCCTAAATACAACTTAATACATTGTGTACTTGTGGATGAATAATGTAGGAACACAACTATTTTGATTTAAATGTGCACATATATGTTTGATGACTAATATTAACTTGACTTGTAATTGTCCTACTCCGTAGAAAGCTGCTTAATCTGTCAGTACGACATCATTATTAGTTGTTGCAAAGTGTATCTCTTGTGTGGGTAACTCTTGAGGCATCAAGGGCATGAGTGAGTTTATAACTTGTGCATGGCGATGATGATTATGATTTGTTATATATTTGTTCTAATGTGACCTTAAGTTTAAATATCATGGTATTTCCGTGTAGGAACTTTAAACATAATAGTTATGTTAATGTTGTTCGTAGTCAAGGATACTCAATGTGCGGAAACGTATCTGGTGTCCAATAATGGTTAAATATCTAGGGACAGTCAAAGTTATGATAATACCACAGTGGGTTTCTCCATGTCTGGGAATATGGCTCCACCGAGGCTTGTTAACAAATGCATATCAACGCATTTGAATACAAATGCAAATGTTTCACTTGAGTCAAAGGCAAATGCGAATGCAAATGCAATTTTTTAGGAACGCATTCAAATGCAAATGTTTTGGAGTCGCATTCAAATGCAAATGTTTTGGCTACACAATTGCAAATGCATATGAATTAATAAAAAATGTTTCGGCTTTATATTAACGATTTGCTTTATTTGGAGAAAAAAACAATGTAATGTATACAAACATGTTATTAATTTATTTAATAAATACAGTAGTACATTATTGTAACAACTAAGCACCACTACATACTAGTCACACTACACTACATGTATGTAGTGTCATTCACTGAGTCACACAGTTCCAGGCCTGCAGAAATGGTGGAAATAGGAGGGAGGAATAGACAATTGACAGTTTATGACAGTTTACTGGGAACCATGGCAAGGAATGAAAGGCTAATCCTTCAAATAGGCCAGAATGGAAGGGGAACCCAATACAATAGACTGTCCTCTGGCGGGGTCACTGGGAAGGTAACCTGGTGGATAATTACAGCTCCCACTAGTCTCTCTCTCTCCTCTCCTCCCCTCCCTTCCTCCCCCCTCTCTCCCTCCCTCCCTCTCTGTCTCTCTGTCTCCCTCTCCCTCCGTCCCTCCCTCTCTCTCTCTCCCTCTCCCTCTTCGTCTCCGTCTCCCTCTCCCTAAAGAGCACTTTTTCAAAGAGCACGTTGTGAAAGTGGATTCACAGGTCAGACAAAGAGATTTTGTAATCTGGTGAGGGTACTACTCACTACAGAGCAATATTTCCAATGGAATGTTGTGAACTTGTGAAAGTGAATCTAACAATAATAATTGTTCAAACAATTATGCATGCATTTGGTTGTGCATTTGACAAATCAAATGTTTGTGGATTGCATTCAAATGCAAACGTTTAAGGTACGCATTCAAATGCATTACAAATTTTATGGAGGAATTTGAATGCGCATTCAAATGCTCAACATTCAAATGCTTTTGCATTTGTTAACAAGCCTGGCTCCACCAGAATACACAACATCTGCAGATAGTTTCTACTGCTGCTGACTGAATATGTCATGCTTGTGTAGTGACGTGTCATCGTCACTGCAGGCCATATATCCACCATGTGAGCGACCTTGCTCTTTCAGTTTGCATTGTTACTGCCACCTGTTCTATCATCAACTGTCTTTACCTAATTCATCTGTGGGAGTGACCCTGCTCTTTTAGTTTGCGTTGTTACTGCCACCTGTTATATCTTCAAATGTCTTCAACAATTCATCTCTGGGAGTGACCCTGCTCTGTTAGTTTGTATTGTTACTGCCACCTGTTCCATCATCAAATGTCTTTAACAATTCATCTCTGGGAGTGACCCTGCTCTGTTAGTTTGTATTGTTACTGCCACCTGTTATATCATCAAATGTCTTTACCTAATTCATCTGTGGGAGTGACCCTGCTCTTTTAGTTTGCGTTGTTACTGCCACCTGTTATATCTTCAAATGTCTTCAACAATTCATCTGTGGGAGTGACCCTGCTCTATTAGTTTGTATTGTTACTGCTACCTGTTATATCATCAAATGCCTTTACCAATTCATCTGTGGGAGTGACCCTGCTCTTTTAGTTTGTATTGTTACTGCTACCTGTTATATCATCAAATGCCTTTACCAATTCATCTGTGGGAGTGACCCTGCTCTTTTAGTTTGTATTGTTACTGCCACTTGTTATATCATCAAATGTCTTTACCAATTCATCTGTGGGAATGACCCTGCTCTTTTAGTTTGCATTGTTACTGCTACCTGTTATATCATCAAATGCCTTTACCAATTCATCTGTGGGAGTGACCCTGCTCTTTTAGTTTGTATTGTTACTGCTACCTGTTATATCATCAAATGCCTTTACCAATTCATCTGTGGGAGTGACCCTGCTCTTTTAGTTTGCATTGTTACTGCTACCTGTTATATCATCAAATGCCTTTACCAATTCATCTGTGGGAGTGACCCTGCTCTTTTAGTTTGTATTGTTACAGCTACCTGTTATATCATCAAATGCCTTTACCAATTCATCTGTGGGAGTGACCCTGCTCTGTTAGTTAGTATTGTTACTGCCACCTGTTATATCATCAAATGCCTTTACCAATTCATCTGTGGGAGTGACCCTGCTCTTTTAGTTTGCATTGTTACTGCTACCTGTTATATCATCAAATGCCTTTACCAATTCATCTGTGGGAGTGACCCTGCTCTGTTAGTTAGTATTGTTACTGCCACCTGTTATATCATCAAATGCCTTTACCAATTCATCTGTGGGAGTGACCCTGCTCTTTTAGTTTGCATTGTTACTGCTACCTGATATATCATCAAATGCCTTTACCAATTCATCTGTGGGAGTGACCCTGCTCTTTTAGTTTGTATTGTTACTGCTACCTGTTATATCATCAAATGCCTTTACCAATTCATTTGTGGGAGTGGCCCTGCTCTTTTAGTTTGTATTGTTACTGCCACTTGTTATATCATCAAATGTCTTTACCAATTCATCTGTGGGAGTGACCCTGCTCTTTTAGTTTGTATTGTTACTGCCACTTGTTATATCATCAAATGTCTTTACCAATTCATCTGTGGGAGTGACCCTGCTCTTTTAGTTTGTATTGTTACTGCCACTTGTTATATCATCAAATGTCTTTACCAATTCATCTCTGGGAGTGACCCTGCTCTGTTAGTTTGTATTGTTACTGCCACCTGTTCCATCATCAAATGTCTTTAACAATTCATCTCTGGGAGTGACCCTGCTCTGTTAGTTTGTATTGTTACTGCCACCTGTTATATCATCAAATGTCTTTACCTAATTCATCTGTGGGAGTGACCCTGCTCTTTTAGTTTGCGTTGTTACTGCCACCTGTTATATCTTCAAATGTCTTCAACAATTCATCTGTGGGAGTGACCCTGCTCTATTAGTTTGTATTGTTACTGCTACCTGTTATATCATCAAATGCCTTTACCAATTCATCTGTGGGAGTGACCCTGCTCTTTTAGTTTGCATTGTTACTGCTACCTGTTATATCATCAAATGCCTTTACCAATTCATCTGTGGGAGTGACCCTGCTCTTTTAGTTTGTATTGTTACTGGTACCTGTTATATCATCAAATGCCTTTACCAATTCATCTGTGGGAGTGACCCTGCTCTTTTAGTTTGCATTGTTACAGCTACCTGTTATATCATCAAATGCCTTTACCAATTCATCTGTGGGAGTGACCCTGCTCTGTTAGTTAGTATTGTTACTGCCACCTGTTATATCATCAAATGCCTTTACCAATTCATCTGTGGGAGTGACCCTGCTCTGTTAGTTAGTATTGTTACTGCCACCTGTTATATCATCAAATGCCTTTACCAATTCATCTGTGGGAGTGACCCTGCTCTGTTAGTTAGTATTGTTACTGCCACCTGTTATATCATCAAATGTCTTTACCAATTCATCTGTGGGAGTGACCCTGCTCTTTTAGTTTGCATTGTTACTGCTACCTGATATATCATCAAATGCCTTTACCAATTCATCTGTGGGAGTGACCCTGCTCTTTTAGTTTGTATTGTTACTGCTACCTGTTATATCATCAAATGCCTTTACCAATTCATTTGTGGGAGTGGCCCTGCTCTTTTAGTTTGTATTGTTACTGCCACTTGTTATATCATCAAATGTCTTTACCAATTCATCTGTGGGAGTGACCCTGCTCTGTTAGTTAGTATTGTTACTGCCACCTGTTATATCATCAAATGTCTTTACCAATTCATCTGTGGGAGTGACCCTGCTCTTTTAGTTAGTATTGTTACTGCCACTTGTTATATCATCAAATGTGTTTACCAATTCATCTGCAAACAATGTCGCTCCCTTTAAGTTAAGATGGAGACCACTTTCCCAACAAGCTTTCCATATATCTCCATCAATTCAACTCTCTCCTCCGCTGCTGAAATAGTTGTACTAGAAATTGCTGAGAGCTGTGAACAAAGACAAAATTTCCAACGGATGACACTAATAATACAAAGCAAGACCTGATGTGTGGATCAGCTTGAACAGAAGGCAGAATACTAGAAGGATTTAATAGTTACTTACTCGAGAGAGTTGAGAGATGTGTTGTGTGTCAGCCCACCACACAGTTGTCTCATAAGGTGGATGTCTAACTGTGCGCCAGAAAAGCTGCAAGACGAAACAATACCATAATTACCAGTTTGTTCCCCATTAGACAGCTCTAATTAGTTGATTGTTGATAAGTTACATTTAACAGTGTAGTAGCAATTGAAATGTTTTTTTTTTTTTTAATAGCGTGTTTATTTGTGCAGAAACGCAATACTGTTGTCTTAATACGATTGTCAGTGGCACATTTACATCAATGTCAATGACTTTGTATTTACACCTTTCAAACATTGAACTATATACATGAATGTGTGTATGCATACATACATACACACGCATGTATGCGTGTACAAACGCATCCACCCAAATACATATATGTCACGTTCTCATGAAAACAGGAAAATTTGATTTTTTCAGCTTACAAATTCTAAACCATTGCATTTTACAGAAGTTTTTCAAAATAAAATATCTTTAGAAAGAATTTAAAAAAAAATATATTGTATTTTTTATTCGCAAAAACACAACATAAAATCTTAACCCTCAATGGAAGTCAGCATCAGTAACATTTGCGCCTACGCGCACTTCAGCTTCAGGACTGCGATCACAAACTGTTTACACAGCACACCTCAATCGCAATACTCACGCAATCATGATCCACCTCCGAAGCAGGATTGAATCTATCGCGATCACGATGAAGTGTTTAAATGGCAAAACGTATGGCGATCACAATCCAACTCAGATCTTTACACATCAACTGTTTAATAATTTATACATTCCACACACCTGGCTGCATTTAGTGCTGCACTAGTGAGGACTATTTATATAATGAAACGAAAGTTTGTAAATATATTCACTGAATTATATGGCATACAATGCTCGTTAAAAAAAGGTAAGAAATCAGGAATAAAGGAAAAAATAGGCCATGGTTTACTAAAGGTTTGGCCAATGCATGTAAAAAGTTTTTGTAGTAAGCAATCTGCATAGTGTATCAACGTTTTCCATTTTGTCATCTTCCCCATACAATTTTTAGAAGGTTTAGCGTGTATACTTCTTCTTCACTGTGTACATAATCGTAATACAGTATGTCGATCTTTGCAAACATCTCCAATGTGTTGTAATGTTTTCCTTCTTTTGGATTTTCCCAGACGGGTTTTAGGAGGTTTTGGTATGTGTGATTTATTTCAGTACATATACAGTGTGTGTTGATCTTTGTGACAATCCCTGTTGAGTTTTAAAGCTTTCCTTCATAGTGATTTTCCCAAAGACGGGTTTTAGTGTGTGCGTGCGTGCATGTGTGAGACAATAGATCTACTCACAATAAACCCAGTCCCTCCCTCCCACGTGTCTCCTCCCACAACTGTTCCCTCCCACGTGTCTCTTCCTTCAGCTGTCTCATGTCGTCGGGTGTGTGTGCGATTTTGTGATTTTACTTAGATGTATACATGATTATGTGCAGTACGTTGATTTCTATGACAATTTGCATTGTTTTAACATTTTCCTTGATGTGAATTATCTCATAAAGGTACGTCAGAAACCAGGCCTTAGCGCATACTTTTATTTCAATACATACATGATGTATACAGTATGTTTGTAACAGCATTATGTGTCCTTCCATAGCAAACGATCGAGCTCAGGGTATAAAATACATTAACTGTAAAACAATGTTTTGTCTAATTTCGTTTTATAGCTAATTCTGTCAGTCCTTCCCAGTTCCTCTACTGCCCAAATAATGCTTACTACCACTTCCTCTACTGTCGTTTTTATGGCTAATTCTGACAGGCCTTCCCAGTTCCCATACTGCCCAATTAAGGCTTACTCTCACTTCCATTACTGTGGTTTGATGGCTAATTCTGACAGGCCTTCCCAGTTCCTCTACTGCACAAATAATGCTTACTACCACTTCCTCTACTGTCGTTTTTATGGCTAATTCTGACAGGCCTTCCCAGTTCCCCTACTGCCCAATTAAGGCTTACTCTCACTTCCATTACTGTGGTTTGATGGCTAATTCTGACAGGCCTTCCCAGTTCCCTACTGTCCAATTAAGCCTTCCTCCCACTGTGGTTTTATATATAATTCTGAAAGGCCTTCCCAGTTCCCCTACTGCTCAATTAAGGTTTAATATCAAGTTCTTTTTGGATTTAGTACGTTGTCTGTAAATAAATAATAATTGAGGGAACAACAATTTAACTTTGAAAGAAAAACTGTGATGATTTCTGCAAAGCATGCTATATTTACCTTTTTTTACAAGTATTACATTTAGATGGTGATTTTGAAACTGAGTTCAATGTAAGGGCTTTTATGGATTTAGTAAATATTATCTATAAATAATAATTAAGAGGAATACCTAAGATTCAACTCAAGACAAACTCTGATTTCTGCAAAACATATTTATATGTACTAATTTCTTGTTTGTTGCTTGCTACTAAGAGTAGGCAGAACGGGAGAGCTATCCTAATACAGAGTAGGTGAAGTATCAATAATATCAATATTGGCATACTGAGAGGATGAATCACTGAGGGTTGGCCAAATGGCAGACCTATCATAATGCAGGATAGGCGAAATAGGAATAAATTGAGTAGGTGAAATGGGGATGCCCCAAATCAAAGGTTGCACGACTTACTTGAGACTGGTAACACAGCACAGGGGTTGCCTCAGTGTCCATGACAGGGCCAACATTTCTGTGGGGAACACTTTGTAGTATTTGATCTCTCTAGGCACAAGGTCTGCGAGTTCTGGGCACTGAGATTCATGGATGACGGTAGTCAGCTGTGGTGGATCAAACACACAAGCCAGTTTCTTAATGACAGTCCGGGGGTTCAAATGACGTTTGGATATGGCCAGCACCTTTCTCCATGAAAGTACACCAGCCACTTTCTTCATGAAGGTACGGGGTCGATCGTTGGCTGACTCTAGATACCCCATGAACCGTGCATTACGTGGGTCGCATAACAGACCCACAACAAACATGATCAACACCTCACGTTGGCCGACTGAGGTTTCATCCTTAATCAGCTTCAGAAGTGCTTTACGCGGTCCTCTCAACAACCCCACAGCGCAGAACATCTCTTGGATTGTCAAGTGATGAAACATCCAACACCTTCTTTTCAAACATGGACTCTGGTCTCCCTTCATAGATTGCGCCAGGAACCCTGTGTGCTTGTCTTTGTCATGTATGTGAAACTGATCAAGGTCTTCTTCATACATAATGATTCGTAGTGGAGTTGACAGTGTGCAGTACTTCGCTAACTTTGCGTGGTTCTTCAAAGAATTGCCCACCACTTCACAGAACTTCTTTTCATTAATTTCTGTTTTGTTGCCCTTCAAAGAAGGGTGAAGCTTCTTGGCAATGTTTACTGCTGCAAAGACGTACAGCTGTGTCATGGTTGCTGGTGGCGTGTCCTCACTGTGGGAGGATGAATGCATGTCTTTAAGACATGCGCACACGAAGTTAGTTTGCACTGGTACGTAACACATCGTGGCAATGTTTACGTTGTCCTCAAGATAACGCTTGATGAACTGTTCTAATTCAGTGTCTTGTCCACTGAATTTATTAATGTACTTGTCGATGCTGTTTTGGGTGAAACCATATAGTTCGGCAGAACGGTCACACACAGGAATGTTGTTGTTTGGACGCGATGTAATCAAAACCTTTGCTCCAGGTATCATGACATTTTCCAGAATACTAGAGAGTATCGTATTCAATTCAACCTCCTTCGTATCATCACGTTCAGTGCCTTCTTCATCAGTGTACTTAATTTCATCCAAACCTTCTGCTACGATCATCACAGTCGATGCGTTTTCACGGAGGTGGTTAAGTGCTGCAGTCTTTTCTTCTTTAGTCAGTGACAGTCCTTCCAACAGGAGATCTCCAAGTGTCAATTTCCTGTCCTGTCGCAGCTCTCGTAAGGTGATGACAAATAAGTACTCGACATGCTTCCAGATCTCTTTCTTAGCCCACTGAGATGCAAGCTGCTTAATGAGTGTCGTCTTTCCAATGCCCGCTTTACCCAGCATCATGACTTTTCTGGGGGCACATCTGTCATGAAGCTCATCGAAGAGTTGTGACGTTTGAATAGGTTCACTTGACTGCATGCGTTGCTGCATTTCTTCCACATCGCGATAACTAAGTGTTTCTGGCAGTTTTGTAGTAGTAGTCTTCTGCAGTCGTAATTCGACAAACATCTCATCAAGGGGGACTTCACTGCAACAGTCTGCACTGACTGTGTCTTGGACCGGGACAGTCAACCGGCTGTACATCTTTCCTAATTCTTTCTTCAATTTCTCTGAAAACATATACATATAATAATGAATGTGTGCAGCTCAAATATAAATACAAAGTTTGATTATGCATGAAGTATTTTCACCAATACTTATTTTGTTAAAAATGAAATGTTCATGTTCATGTTTACAGAAACTGCATTAAATGATTGTTATGATAACATAGAGCTAGGAGCCAATGCTTGGTTCTGAGACAAACAAACCAGAGAGATAACATAGAGCCAGGAGTGACAACCTGGCTCTGAGATAAACAAACCAGAGAGATAACATAGAGCCAGGAGTAACCGCCTAGTTCTGTGATAAACAAACCAGAGAGATAACATAGAGCCAGGAGTGACCGCCTTGTTCTGTGAAAAACAAACCAGAGAGGTAATATAGAGCCAGGAGTGACTGCATGGTTCTGTGATAAACAAACAAGAGAGATAACATAGAGCCAGGAGTGACCACCTAGTTCTGTGATAAACAAACCAGATAGATAACATAGAACAAGGAGTAACTGCCTAGTTCTGAGATAAACAAACTACAGAGATAATAGAGCCAGGAGTGACCACCTGGTTCTGTGCTAAACAAACCAGAGAGGTAATACAGAGCCAGGTGTGACCCTCCTGGTTCTGTGAAAAACAAACCAGAGAGATAACATAGAGACAGGAATGACCACCTGGTTCTGTGATAAACAAACCAGAGATAACATAGAGCCAGGAGTGACCACCTGGTTCTGTGATAAACAAACCAGATAGATAACATAGAGCAAGGAGTGACTGCCTAGTTCTGAGATAAACAAACTACTGAGATAACATAGAGCCTGGGGTGACCGTCTGGTTCTGTGATAAACAAACCAGGGAAATAACATAGAGCCAGGAGTGAACGCCTGGAACAAACCAGTTTTGTTCAACATCCAATGCACTGTTGGTCTGCCATTATATGCTACTTGGGGGATGTCTCTAGATTCATTCTAGCCCTGATATACCATTGAATTTTAACATTAAAATTTTCAGCCAAAGTTCCATTACCGATGATAACTACCAAGGTTCAAATCATAAAAATTATTTGTTGTTGATGTGATGCTGTATAATTGGTTGTTGTTCTGCTGCTGAACTAGTTAATATTTGTTGTTGATGTGTTGCTGTAGAATTGGTTGTTGTTCTGCTGCTGAACTAGTTAATATTTGTTGTTGATGTGTTGCTGTAGAATTGGTTGTTGTTTTGCTGCTGAACTAATTAATATTTGTTGTTGATGTGTTGCTGTAGAATTTGTTGTTGTTCTGCTGCTGAACTAGTTAATATTTGTTGTTGATGTGTTGCTGTAGAATTGGTTGTTGTTCTGCTGCTGAACTAGTTAATATTTGTTATTGATGTGTTGCTGTAGAATTGGTTGTTGTTTGTTGCTGAACTAGTTAATATTTGTTGTTAATGTGTTGCTATAGAATTGGTTGTTGTTTTGCTGCTGAACTAATTAATATTTGTTGTTGATGTGTTGCTATATAATTGGATTCTTTAATATTTGTTGTTGATGTGTTGCTGCAGAATTGGTTGTTGTTTTGTTGGTGAACTAGTTAATATTTGTTGTTGATGTGTTGTTGTAGAATTGGTTGTTGTTCTGCTGCTGATCTAGTTAATATTTGTTGTTGATGTGTTGCTGTAGAATTGGTTGATGTTCTGCTGCTGAACTAATTAACATTTGTTGTTGATGTGTTGCTGTATAATTGATTGTTGTTCTGCTGCTGAACTAGTTAATATTTGTTGTTGATGTGTTAATATTTGCATGGAACACGTTCAGGTAAAAGTAACCATAAAGTCTTTCACTATTATTTGACAGTACCGCACTTGGACGAGCCACAAGTTTGACAGTGGTATCAGAGCTGCAAACTACATACAACTGCATCTGTGTTTGTAGAAAAACAGTGATGAAATTTATGGCGAGTTAAGAACAATGTGGACAATTCCTTTCCCCTACCCAAAAACACAATAGCCAGGACATAGACCAGTTAACTATGTTCACACGATTACCCCAAGTTACAGATACATAAAAGTGGAGTGAGAGACCACACAGTCGTGTCAAGATCAGTGGGTCAGTCTTGGTCTAGTAGTGTCATACACAAGTTACAGATATATAAAAGTGGAGTGAGAGGCCACACAGTCGTGTCAAGATCAGTGGGTCAGTCTTGGTCTAGTAGTGTCATACACAAGTTACAGATATATAAAAGTGGAGTGAGAGGCCACACAGTCGTGTCAAGATCAGTGGGTCAGTCTTGGTCTAGTAGTGTCATACACAAGTTACAGATACATAAAAGTGGAGTGAGAGACCACACAGTCGTGACAAGATCAGTGGGTCAGTCTTGGTCTAGTAGTGTCATACACAAGTTACAGATATATAAAAGTGGAGTGAGAGGCCACACAGTCGTGTCAAGATCAGTGGGTCAGTCTTGGTCTAGTAGTGTCATACACAAGTTACATATATATATAAAAGTGGAGTGAGAGACCACACAGTCGTGTCAAGATCAGTGGGTCAGTCTTGGTCTAGTAGTGTCATACACAAGTTACAGATATATAAAAGTGGAGTGAGAGGCCACACAGTCGTGTCAAGATCAGTGGGTCAGTCTTGGTCTAGTAGTGTCATACACAAGTTACAGATATATAAAAGTGGAGTGAGAGGCCACACAGTCGTGTCAAGATCAGTGGGTCAGTCTTGGTCTAGTAGTGTCATACACAAGTTACAGATACATAAAAGTGGAGTGAGAGACCACACAGTCGTGTCAAGATCAGTGGGTCAGTCTTGGTCTAGTAGTGTCATACACAAGTTACAGATATATAAAAGTGGAGTGAGAGGCCACACAGTCGTGTCAAGATCAGTGGGTCAGTCTTGGTCTAGTAGTGTCATACACAAGTTACAGATATATAAAAGTGGAGTGAGAGGCCACACAGTCGTGTCAAGATCAGTGGGTCAGTCTTGGTCTAGTAGTGTCATACACAAGTTACAGATACATAAAAGTGGAGTGAGAGACCACACAGTCGTGTCAAGATCAGTGGGTCAGTCTTGGTCTAGTAGTGTCATACACAAGTTACAGATACATAAAAGTGGAGTGAGAGGCCACACAGTCATGTCAAGATCAGTGGGTCAGTCTTGGTCTAGTAGTGTCATACACAAGTTACAGATACATAAAAGTGGAGTGAGAGGCCACACAGTCGTGTCAAGATCAGTGGGTCAGACATGGTCTAGTAGTGTCATACACAAGTTACAGATACATAAAAGTGGAGTGAGAGGCCACACAGTCGTGTCAAGATCAGTGGGTCAGTCTTGGTCTAGTAGTGTCATACACAAGTTACATATACATAAAAGTGGAGTGAGAGGCCACACAGTCGTGTCAAGATCAGTGGGTCAGTCTTGGTCTAGTAGTGTCATACACAAGTTACAGATACATAAAAGTGGAGTGAGAGGCCACACAGTCGTGTCAAGATCAGTGGGTCAGTCTTGGTCTAGTAGTGTCATACACAAGCTACAGATACATAAAAGTGGAGTGAGAGGCCACACAGTCGTGTCAAGATCAGTGGGTCAGACTTGGTCTAGTAGTGTCATACACAAGTTACAGATACATAAAAGTGGAGTGAGAGGCCACACAGTCGTGTCAAGATCAGTGGGTCAGTCTTGGTCTAGTAGTGTCATACACAAGTTACAGATATATAAAAGTGGTGTGAGAGACCACACAGTCGTGTTAAGATCAGTGGGTCAGTCTTGGTCTAGTAGTGTCATACACAAGTTACAGATACATAAAAGTGGAGTGAGAGACCACACAGTCGTGTCAAGATCAGTGGGTCAGTCTTGGTCTAGTAGTGTCATACACAAGTTACAGATACATAAAAGTGGAGTGAGAGACCAAACAGTCGTGTCAAGATCAGTGGGTCAGTCTTCGTCTAGTAGTGTCATACACAAGTTACAGATACATAAAAGTGGAGTGAGAGACCACACAGTCGTGTCAAGATCAGTGGGTCAGTCTTGGTCTAGTAGTGTCATACACAAGTTACAGATATATAAAAGTGGAGTGAGAGGCCACACAGTTGTGTCAAGATCAGTGGGTCAGTCTTGGTCTAGTAGTGTCATACACAAGTTACAGATATATAAAAGTGGAGTGAGAGACCACACAGTCGTGTTAAGATCAGTGGGTCAGTCTTGGTCTAGTAGTGTCATACACAAGTTACAGATATATAAAAGTGGAGTGAGAGGCCACACAGCCGTGTCAAGATCAGTGGGTCAGTCTTGGTCTAGTAGTGTCATACAAGTTACAGATATATAAAAGTGGAGTGAGAGGCCACACAGTCGTGTCAAGATCAGTGGGTCAGTCTTGGTCTAGTAGTGTCATACACAAGTTACAGATATATATAAAAGTGGAGTGAGAGACCACACAGTCATGTCAAGATCAGTGGGTCAGTCTTGGTCTAGTAGTGTCATACACAAGTTACAGATATATAAAAGTGGAGTGAGAGGCCACACAGCCGTGTCAAGATCAGTGGGTCAGTCTTGGTCTAGTAGTGTCATACACAAGTTACAGATATATAAAAGTGGAGTGAGAGACCACACAGTCGTGTTAAGATCAGTGGGTCAGTCTTGGTCTAGTAGTGTCATACACAAGTTACAGATATATAAAAGTGGAGTGAGAGACCACACAGTCATGTTAAGATCAGTGGGTCAGTCTTGGTCTAGTAGTGTCATACACAAGTTACAGATATATATAAAAGTGGAGTGAGAGACCACACAGTCATGTTAAGATCAGTGGGTCAGTCTTGGTCTAGTAGTGTCATACACAAGTTACAGATATATAAAAGTGGAGTGAGAGACCACACAGTCGTGTTAAGATCAGTGGGTCAGTCTTGGTCTAGTAGTGTCATACACAAGTTACAGATATATATAAAAGTGGAGTGAGAGACCACACAGTCATGTTAAGATCAGTGGGTCAGTCTTGGTCTAGTAGTGTCATACACAAGTTACAGATATATAAAAGTGGAGTGAGAGGCCACACAGTCGTGTCAAGATCAGTGGGTCAGTCTTGGTCTAGTAGTGTCATACACAAGTTACAGATATATATAAAAGTGGAGTGAGAGACCACACAGTCGTGTTAAGATCAGTGGGTCAGTCTTGGTCTAGTAGTGTCATACACAAGTTACAGATATATATAAAAGTGGAGTGAGAGACCACACAGTCATGTTAAGATCAGTGGGTCAGTCTTGGTCTAGTAGTGTCATACACAAGTTACAGATACATAAAAGTGGAGTGAGAGACCACGCAGTCGTGTTAAGATCAGTGGGTCAGTCTTGGTCTAGTAGTGTCATACACAAGTTACAGATACATAAAAGTGGAGTGAGAGACCACACAGTCGTGTTAAGATCAGTGGGGCAGTCTTGGTCTAGTAGTGTCATACACAAGTTACAGATACATAAAAGTGGAGTGAGAGACCACACAGTCATGTTAAGATCAGTGGGTCAGTCTTGGTCTAGTAGTGTCATACACAAGTTACAGATACATAAAAGTGGAGTGAGAGA
This sequence comes from Lamellibrachia columna, assembly GCA_963662155.1. Lineage (NCBI taxonomy): Eukaryota > Metazoa > Annelida > Polychaeta > Sabellida > Siboglinidae > Lamellibrachia > Lamellibrachia columna. The sequence continues at coordinate 5,124,877 of OY759273.1, forward strand.
CCACACAGTCGTGTTAAGATCAGTGGGTCAGTCTTGGTCTAGTAGTGTCATACACAAGTTACAGATACATAAAAGTGGAGTGAGAGACCACACAGTCGTGTCAAGATCAGTGGGTCAGTCTTGGTCTAGTAGTGTCATACACAAGTTACAGATACATAAAAGTGGAGTGAGAGGCCACACAGTCATGTCAAGATCAGTGGGGCTGTCTTGGTCTAGTAGTGTCATACACAAGTTACAGATACATAAAAGTGGAGTGAGAGGCCACACAGTCATGTCAAGATCAGTGGGTCAGTCTTGGTCTAGTAGTGTCATACACAAGTTACAGATACATAAAAGTGGAGTGAGAGGCCACACAGTCGTGTCAAGATCAGTGGGTCTGTCTTTGTCCAGTAGTGTCATACACACATTACAGATATACATACTATCGGCGTGATATTCTTAATCGAAGTTACAAATGGTTATGTTTTAGTAACTCTTATAGGCGCATAGGCCGAAAACTAAAACTTTTCTTTTGACATATTTGTGCAGTGGAAACTCACTATACACATCACCCTACACTATGTGAAACTCACTATACACATCACCCTACACTATGTGAAACTCACTATACACATCACCCTACACTATGTGAAACTCACTATACACATCACGCTACACTATGTGAAACTCACTATACACATCACCCTACACTATGTGAAACTCACTATACACATCACGCTACACTATGTGAAACTCACTATACACATCACCCTACACTATGTGAAACTCACTATACACATCACCCTACACTATGTGAAACTCACTATACACATCACCCTGCCCTATATGAAACTTACTATACACATCACCCGACCCTATGTGAAACACACTATACACATCATCCTACCCTATGTGAAACTCACTATACACTAGTGCTCTGCACGGGCTGGGCTCTGGGTCCAAGCCCGGCCCGGCCCACAGCCCGTGGGCTGGGCCGGGCCTACATATTGCGGGCCCGGGCCAGGCCTGAAAAAAAATTAAACACGTTGGGCTTGGGCCTAGTGTGAACTGGCCGGGCCGGGCTTGGGCTGGACCTGGACATAATAAAAATATTCAAACAAAATCCAGATTATTCATTTTATTATTAATAAAAACTGATTATAAATTGTAATTCGGGTTAATGAATGCTTAAAATTATTTCTTTAGTATTATATAGTTGCATTGAGACCTTGATTGAGACCTTGCATGAAATTATAAATGACACCAGTGCTTCATACATTGGAATGCAGTTTAACCTCTTTTCAACAATGGGACTTCCTATGGTATCATTTTAATAATGTGCATTCTTTTAATAGAAACATTTCATATAAATATATGCATAGTTGAATGCCCATATCTTTGCATTGTAATTATTTAAACATGTACTGACTTTCCAAGACACTGTGACTGGAGTAGTGGCACTTGTTTCACTGGCTTCATCACAGTTAATGCATGTTTCCCATCATTCTTCTTCAGCTCAAACTTAACTTCCTATCCCTTAATCCGTGATGTCTAGAGTCTGTAAACCGCATATTTTTGGCATGAATGTACCCTTTTGCATAGATCTAATGACCCCATACCAGGCCACGTAAGTTCACCTGGCTGGAAGCAGCCAGCCCCAAATATTTACTTTAGACATATTTGCCATCAACTTAATCACCCTTTGACCAAACCAGTGGGCATTATATTGTCTAGGTCTTCCCTCCAAACATTGCCTGCCTGAATGACCAGCCAACTGGCCACTGCCCAGTAGTGCCAGTACCCAGTACCCACCCCAGTTGGTAATTGGTATTTTTCAATTGTGTGAACTAGTGACTACTATTTAGTATCTACAATTTCCCCAGTACTGATTCATTCACACTTGTTCTAATTCACATATGTCTCCACCTGATCTGTCTCAGGCTAGTGAATGCAGGCCTGCTGGAAATGCCACTGGGTGTCAGTGCTAGTGGGTGACATATAGTAGTAGCTAGTACTAGCTACTAACTAGACACTACTAAACAACAACTGACATTAGTATTTCAGTAGTAAATATTATACAATGTTAATATATTATTTTTTAAAACAATAAGTCTGTTTTACAGTTTATTTGTGTTTCGTATTTCTTATAAGATTATAGTTTTATCTTCTCTAAACTTAGCGGTCCGTGGGCTTACCCGTCTTTGGCCCGCGGGTATGGGCTAGGTATGGGCCTGAAACTTGCATGCAGGCCGGGCCGGGCCGGGCCGGGGCCAAACATTCACGGCCTGGGCCTAAATTCTAGTTTGCGGGCCTGGGCTGGGCTTGAAAAATTGCTGCGGGCCTGGTCCGGGCCTGGACTCTAATTGCGGGCCGGGCTTGGGCTCAAATTATAGGCCCGCGCAGGGAACTACTATACACATCACCCAACCCTATGTGAAACTCACCATACACAACACCCTACCCTATGTGAAACTCACTATACACATCACCCTAACCTATGTGAAACTTACTATGCATCACCCTACCCTATGTGACATTGACATGGGTCAAGGAAGGATCACATGTGATCCAAAGACCAGTGGCATTGGAACATAACTAAATGATTAGCAAGTACAGAAGTGTCGTCGCTGTGTCATTCCAACTCATAGCTTTTCAGCAAGTATTGTTGTGTCGGCACTGTGTCGTTCCATCTCATAGCCTTTCAGCAAGTACACTAAGGTCGGCGCTGTATCGTTCCAACTCATAGCCTTTCAGCAAGTACAGTAGTGTCAGCGCTGTGTCTTTCCAACTCATAGCCTTTTAGCAAGTGCAGTAGGGTCGGCGCTGTGTCGTTCCAACTCATAGCCTTTCAGTAAGTACAGTAGGGTCAGCGCTGTGTCTTTCCAACTCATAGCCTTTCAGCAAGTGCAGTAGGGTCAGCGCTGTGTCGTTCCATCTCATAGCCTTTCAGCAAGTACACTAAGGTCGACGCTGTGTCTTTCCAACTCATAGCCTTTCAGCAAGTGCAGTAGGGTCGGCGCTGTGTCGTTCCAACTCATAGCCTTTCAGCAAGTACAGTAGGGTCAGCGCTTTGTCGTTCCAACTCATAGCCTTTCAGCAATTATAGCAGTGTCAGTGCTGTGTCTTTCCAACTCATAGCCTTTCAGCAAGTGCAGTAGGGTCGGCGCTGTGTCATTCCAACTCATAGCCTTTCAGCAAGTACAGTAGGGTCAGCGCTTTGTCGTTCCAACTCATAGCCTTTCAGCAATTATAGCAGTGTCAGTGCTGTGTCTTTCCAACTCATAGCCTTTCAGCAAGTGCAGTAGGGTCGGCGCTGTGTCGTTCCAACTCATAGCCTTTCAGCAAGTACAGTAGGGTCAGCGCTTTGTCGTTCCAACTCATAGCCTTTCAGCAATTATAGCAGTGTCAGTGCTGTGTCGTTCCAACTCATAGCTTTTCAGCAAGTATAGCAGTGTCAGTGCTGTGTTGTTCCAACTCATAACCTTTCAGCAAGTACAGTAGGGTCGGCGCTGTGTCGTTCCAACTCATAGCCTTTCAACAATTATAGCAGTGTCAGTGCTGTGTCGTTCCAACTCATAACCTTTCAGCAAGTTTAGTAGTGTCAGTGCTGTGTCGTTCCAACTCATAGCCTTTCAACAATTATAGCAGTGTCAGTGCTGTGTTGTTCCAACTCATAACCTTTCAGCAATTATAGCAGTATCAGTGCTGTGTCGTTCCAACTCATAGCTTTTCAGCAAGTATAGTAGTGTTATAGCCTTTCAGCCTAAATGGAGAGAACTAAATGGAGTGCGGCGGTCAAGAAATGAAAGCAGTCTTTGTCGCATAGCGACTGACAGCATGATGATGATGATGATGAGTAGTGTCAGTGCTGTGTTGTTCCAACTCATAACCTTTCAGCAAGTACAGTAGGGTCGGCGCTGTGTCGTTCCAACTCATAGCCTTTCAACAATTATAGCAGTGTCAGTGCTGTGTCGTTCCAACTCATAACCTTTCAGCAAGTATAGTAGTGTCAGTGCTGTGTCGTTCCAACTCATAGCCTTTCAGCAATTATAGCAGTGTCAATGCTGTGTCGTTCCAACTCATAACCTTTCAGAAATTATAGCCGTGTCAGTGCTGTGTCGTTCCAACTCATAGCCTTTCAGCAAGTATAGTAGTGTCAGTGCTGTGTCGTTCCAACTCAGAGCCTTTCAGCAATTATAGCAGTGTCAGTGCTGTGTCATTCCAACTCATAACCTTTCAGCAAGTATAGTAGTGTCGACGCTGTGTCGTTCCAACTCATAACCTTTCAGCAAGTATAGTAGTGTCGGCGCTGTGTTGTTCCAACTCATAGCCTTTCAGCAATTATAGCAGTGTCAGTGCTGTGTCATTCCAACTCATAACCTTTCAGCAAGTACAGTAGGGTCGACGCTGTGTCGTTCCAACTCATAGCTTTTCAGCAAGTATAGTAGTGTCGGTGCTGTGTCATTCCAACTCATAACCTTTCAGCAAGTATAGTAGCGTCAGCGCTATGTCGTTCCAACTCATAGCCTTTCAGCAAGCAGGGTTGTTTGATTGAAATCATTGATTTAAATCATGATTTAAATCACTCCAAAAAAATCGTTGATTAATGATTTTTTTATTTCCAATTTTTTTAATCGCTGATTTATATTAATTTAACACAAATAATTGTTTACAAGCATCGAGATCAACAAAGTTTTGTATGTTTTTTAATACAAAAGCACAATGTGCGCACACTTGTGTAGTTGGATTGTCACCAGTCACGGCTTGGTTACTGCAATTCTCTTGTATATGGTACTTGTGTTAACAACATTGCTCGCTTGCAGAGGATGTACAATTCGGTGGCAAGGTTAATCTAACGCCGGCCATGAAGCGATAGCGCCACGCCTCTTTTGTGCATTCTTCACTGGGTCCCTGTAGCGCGCAGAATCGAGTTTAAGCTCTTAGTGTTTGCATATAGAGCTGTGCATGGTGATGCGCCGAAATACCTATGTGATCTTGTATGCCCGTATACACCAACAAGAGTCTTGCGCTCTGCTAATAATAACATGTTAACTGTTCAGCGGACTCACGTCAAAGCTGGAGACTGTTCATTTACAGTCGCTGCGGCGACTCTGTGGAACACTCTGCCAATTGACATTAAAATGTCAGACACTCTCTCCACTTTCAAGGCACGCCTAAAGACTCACTTTTATAAACTCTCTTTCTAAGTTCTACAGTCTAGTTCCTGCATTAATATAGTTATGTTATAATTATCAACTTATTTATATGTTTATTTGTTATAGTGTAACGACTTACATATTAGTTAAGTTTATATTTTAAAATAGTTACTTAATTACTGTATTTATTTTACTAATTTATTTTTCAACTTTTTATATATTTATTTATTTTTATTACGTTTTAGTATTATTCATTTAAAAATAAAAAAAAATTAACTTATATATATTTATATACGCCTAATATTTTATGTTTTAATTACATAGCATACACATATATTTTATTCATTTAAAGTAGCTGTATACTGGTTGTAGAAATGGTTATAATTATTATTATTTTAGCAATTTTAGAAAACTACTTACAACTGTCTTGTACATGTTGTAAAGCGCCACGAACAATATAACATTGGATCTGGCGTTATATGAAATAAAATGTATTATTATAATTGTTTAATACTGTACCAGTTTGCAGTCTGGTTGGAGACACAGAGTACACAGAGCTCTAGAGAGGTGCTAATCCACCCTCTCAGCAAACAATAATTAGCACTGCTACAGCCACAGACATGCAGCATACTTTCCTTTCCAAGACATATGCAACTACAGGGGGTGAGGCCTTGTGGACATTGCCTAATGTCTTTATATAAGCAACAATGAAGTACCCTCTGTTAAGACAAGTACCCAAATCGACTTGAATAGAACACGTTTGAAAGAGTTTATAAATATAAACATCTATATAAATGTCTATATACCAGATTTTTTTTATTTATCCGATTTAAATTTTAAAAAAATTATTTAAATAAAAAAATCAGATTTTTGGGGTCTAAATCATGACTTTTTCAACCCTGTCAGCAAGTATAGTAGTGTTGGCGCTGTGTTGTTCAAACTTATGGGTTTTTGCGGTTTTTATTTTCATTGCTGGAATGAACAAGACTGTGTATTTCAGTGACTTGATAGCATTAAAATGTTTGTCACAACCAATGTTATGTTTCTGTAAAGGGGGAATCCTCACCTAACATGATTGGCATTGGTCATTCCATACTTACGGAATCCAAATGACGTCATTCCCATGAAAATAAATACCCCTTTTTCTCACCCTTTAGGGGTTGCTGGCGGGGGAACGCCCAACGTAAAATTGTTGGCACTTGTCATTCCGTATTCAGGGAACCCAAAGGGAAGATTTGACACTGGCAAGGGGAATATCCCACCTAAAATTTTTGGCATTGGTCATTCCATACTCAGGGAACTGCAGTGACAGATTTGACACTGTTTTTAGCATTGGCATCAATCCCATAAATAAATACCCCCGTAAAATTGTTTGCATTGGTCATTCCATTCTCAGGAAACCCCAATGAAAAACGTGACACTGTTTTTAGCATTGGCGACATACCCATAAATAAATGTCATCATTTCGGACACTTTGGTGTTGCTGGCAGGGGGAATCCCCACCTAAAGTTGCTCTCATTGGTTATTCTGTACACACGGAACTCCAATGAAAGATTTGGTCATTCCGTACTCAGGGAACCCAAACAGAAGATGTGACATTGTTATTTACCCCTGGGGGCCATTCCTTTAAATAAATATCTTTTTCTCACCCTTTGGGGGTGACAAGCAGGAGGAAGGCAGATGAGTCTCTGGCTAAAGCTGTTCCATACTCAGAGAACCCCAAGGGAAGATTATATACTGTTTTTAGCCTTGGCATCATTCCCATAAAAAAAATCAATGCCTAGTTTTGGGGGTTTCTGGTAGGGGGAAGGCCCACCTAACATTGTTGGCACTGGTCATTCCATACTCATGGGACCCCACAGGAACATTTGAATTGTTTTTATCCTCTGCATCATTCCATTAAATAAGTGTCCTTTTCCTTTTTAGCATTGGCGTCATTCCCATGTATAAATGCCCTCTTTTGCTTACCCTTTGGGGGTTGCTGGCAGGGGGAAGGCCCCACCTAAAATTTAAGGCATTGGTCATTCCATACTCAGGGAGTCCCAATGAAAGATTTGACACTGTGTTTAGCATTGGTGACATTCCCATAAATAAATGCCCCCCTTTTCGCACCATTTGGGGGTTGCTAGCAGGGGGAGTCTCCACCTTAGATTGAAGGCATTGGTCACTCCATACTCAAGGAACCCCAAGGCACACTTGGCCCTGCTTTTAGCCTTGGCATCATTCGCATAAATAAATGTGCTTTTTTGCCCACTTTGATGAGTGATTTCGGGGGACAAAAATGATGTCTCCACGATAACCATTGGGGCTAGGGGTTTTAGGTTAATAGCCATTGGGGCTTGGGGGTTTAGTTTGATAATCATTAGGGCTAGGGGGTTTAGGTTGATAGCCATTAGGTCTAGGGGGTTTAGGTTGATAGCTGTTAGGACTAGGGGGTTTAGGTTGATGGCCATTAGGGCTAGGGAGTTTAGGTTGATAATCGTTGAGGATAGGGGGGTTAGGTTGATAACCATTGGGGATAGGGGGTTTAGGTTGATAGCCGTTAGGACTAGGGGGTTTAGGTTGATAGCCATTAGGGCTAGGGGGTTTAGGTTGATAATCGTTGAGGGTAGGAGGTTTAGGTTGATAACCATTTGGGCTACGGGTTTAGGTTGCTGGCAGGGATAAAAAGTACATCAAATTCCTGGCATTGGTCACCATTGGGGCCATTCCTTTAAATAAATATCCTTTTCTCACCATTTGGGGGTTGGTGGCAGGGGGAAGGCCCCACCTAAAATTTTTGTCATTTTGTACTCAGGGAACCCCAATGGAAGAGTTGACTCTGTTTTTAGCATTGGCATCATTCCCATAAAAAGTCAATGCCCCCTTTTATCACTATTTGGGGGTTTCTAACGGGGGGAAGCCCCACCTAAAATTGCTGGCATTGGTTATTTCATACTCATAAGACCCCATGGGTACACTTCACTCTGTTTCATCCTTTGCATCATTCCATTAAATATGTGCCCTTTTTCTCAACCAACCCACCCACCCCAGACCCGACAGCAACACATTTTTTTGGATGTCGAGGGGTGGTACCTTCAGTCCATAGGGTTAAACCTTTTGGCGTTGTTTACAGAAATAAAAGCTCTGGGCTCCTGGTCCAAGTGTAAGAAATTGCTACATCGGTGAAAATGTCACCCGCGGCCGGTCCTTGACATTGTATACTTGATAGTCCAGGACTACGAATGTGCCACACATAATCCCAAGGAATGTCTATATGAATTGTACTAAAACACTGGCTGACACCCTGTGTTCTGTCATCATATAATGAGCTGTTATGAGCGTAATCAATATAAAGCACCAAACTTTGGGGGTTGGTGACAGGGGGAAGGCCCCACCTAAAATTGTTGGTATTGGTCATTTTGTACTCCGGGAACCCCAAGGGAAGAGTTGACTCTGTTTTTAGCCTTGGAGTCATTCCCATAAAAAATCAATGCCCCCTTTTATCACCATTTGGGGGTTTCTGGCAGGGGGAAGGCCCCACCTATAATTGCTGGCATTGGTTATTCCATACTCGTGGGACCCCATTAAATAAGTTCCGTTTTTCACTACTCTTTTCCCCCCAGACCTGGCAGCAACACATTTTTGGGATGTTGGGGGGTGGGGTGGTGGTCCCTTCAGTCCACAGGGTCAAACATTTTGGTGTCGTTTACATAAATAAAAGCTCTGGGCTCCTGGTCTAACTGTAAGAGATTGCTACATCGGTGAAAATGTCACCCGCGGCCGGTCCTTGACATTGTGCACCTGATGGTCCAGGACTACGAATGTGCCACACATAATCCCAAGGTATGTCTATATCAATTGTACTAAAAACACTGGCTGACACCCTGTGTTCTGTCATCATATAATGAGCTGTTATGAGCGTAATCAACACAAAGCACCAAATGACAACTGACTCATCTCGAGTGTCAACTAGATGTAGCTGATCTCACAGTCTACGGATATCTGCCTAAAAGTAGTGTTAGAGAATGTACCCTACCTGTCACCTTCAGGGCTGTCGTGGCATCTTTCAGCTGTTGTTCATGGACTTCTAGTTGACTGGCCTGTTGCCGTAGTTGATCTGTGTTCTCTTGGACTCGCACTAAAACAAATACATTTGTCATTTCACATTACAATCTTTATTCAGAGAGCATGCCCACAACGTTCATAATTTTATATAAACATGTTTTAAAATGATGTTTTCAAAGATTTCACATTGAACATTCATTGAATAACAATGTTTCCCATGATTTAGGCATCATGTAGATGCGTAAACCAAACATTAGCTAACTAACTTGTCACACATGGTCGTATAAGGAATCATTGATAGGATCATACATGTTTGGCACGTGTACTGTGCCTTACAGCCAGCCCAGTGTGTGGAGGCTTCATATAATATACAAAACAATTACATATGTTTGTGTTATAACTTATATCCACGTGTTACAATGTCAGAGTTCTCAGTAGGAGAACCAGTGACTTGAGTGTCAAAGACAGAACACAAGATACTGAAGTGTGGGTCCGTCAACTTGGTGTGGATGGATCACATTGAACTTCACTACCAGTACCAATTAGTTCACTACCAGTACCAATTAGTTCACCACCAGTACCAACTAGTTCACATCCAGTACCAATTAGATCACTATCAGTACCAATTAGTTTACTACCAGTACCAATTAGTTCATTACCAGTACCAATTAGTTCATCACCAGTACCAATGAATTTCACCACAAGTCCAAATAATTCACTACCAGTACCAATTAGTTCACCATCAGTACCAATTAGTTCACATCCAGTACCAATTAGATCACTATCAGTACCAATTACTTCACTACCAGTACCAATTAGTTCATTACCAGTACCAATTAGTTCATTACCAGTACCAATTAGTTCACTATCAGTACCAATAAAACTCAGACTCAGATGTGTTTTATTTGATCTATAGTCTAATGTATGAACATTATAAAAACAAAATTCAAGATGGTCAGGGAGACTCCCATAAGACATCAAATGTCGCTAACATAGAACCACACTATTAAAGTAAAAAAATAATATATTATATAGTCACATGATCACTACAGTACAAAGGGACTTCATTGTAGTTTAGGTTAAAGATTTACCAATATTGGTGAAAAATGAGTAAAAATTGTTGGCAATAGTATTTTTGTCAATTACTATTTTGCCATCAACTTTAAAGTAGTCAGGAAATTGTTCTTTCTTGGAGGTTTCTGAATAGTTCCTTTAATCATACACCATGTTTTTAATATTATACTTATTTCTTTCAAAACTGGATTGGTAATACATTTGCTTAGTTAGTCAAATGTTTCTAATAAGAATTGCATTATTTGTGTGAAGCACATAGCACCCTATATCGCTGACATCAGTATGCAACAAGGCACTGGAGCATATCATCTGTGGTCAGATCATGAAGAAGAGATCATGTGAGTGAGACAGCAGTCAGTTGATCCTATCACTACACGATATTAAACCTGCACTAGAACAGGGAGAACACATGTTATTCTGGTGGACTTCAGCTAGACATGTGACAAGATGTCCCACCAGCTGCTGACTATCAAACTCCAACACTATTGCATCAGAGGCAACCTCCTTGAGTGAATCGAGAGCTTCCTCGATGGAATGTCCATGTCGACCTCCAGTAGTAACATTCGCTATTAGCACAATTTGTCCTCAACACGACCTCCAGTAGTACCACTGAGTATATAATCACAACATTCACGATGTATATAGTGACTATATTATAGTCACAACATTCACGATGTATATAGCCACAACATTCATGATATATATAGTCGCAACACTCACATTGTATATAATCGCAACATTCACGATGTATATAGTCACAACATTCACGATATATAGTCACAACATTCACAAGTTATATAGTCACAACATTCAGTTGGTATTTAGTCACAACATTCATGTTGTATATAGTCACAACATTCACAATGTATATAGTCACAACATTCATGTTGTATTTAGTCACAACATTCATGTTGTATATAGTCACAACATTCACAATGTATATAGTCACAACATTCATGTGGTATTTAGTCACAACATTCATGTTGTATATAGTCACAACATTCACAATGTATATAGTCACAACATGTGCAATGTACATAGTCACAACATGTGCAATGTACATAGTCACAACATTCACAATGTATATAGTTGCAACACTCACGTTGTATATAATCGCAACATTCATGTTGTATATAATCACAACATTCACGTTGTATATAGTCACAACGTTCACGATGTATACAGTCACAACATTCACAATGTATATAGTCACAACATTTACAATGTATATAGTCACAATATTTGCAATGTATATAGTCACAATATTCACAATGTATATAGTCACAACATTCATGTTGCATATAGACACAACATGCACAATGTATATATTGTATATTGTCACAATATTCACAATATATATAGCCACAACATTCATGCTGTATATAGTCACAACATGCACAATGTATATAGTCACAACATTCATGTTGTATACAGTCACAATATTCATGTTGTATATAGTCACAACATTCATGTTGTATATAGTCACAACATTCATGTTGTATACAGTCACAACATTCACAATGTATATATTCACAACATTCACAACGTATATAGTTCCAGGGTGGGACTATGCAATAAGTGGGACTATGCAATAAGTTGGACTATGCCATAAGTGGGACTATGCCATAAGTGGGACTATGCAATAAGTGGGACTATGCAATAAGTGGGACTATGCAGTAAGTGGGACTATGCAGTAAGTGGGACTATGCAGTAAGTGGGACTATGCAGTAAGTGGGACTATGCAGTAAGTTGGACTATGCAGTAAGTGGGACTATGCAGTAAGTTGGACTATGCAGTAAGTGGGACTATGCAGTAAGTGGGACTATGCAATAAGTGGGACTATGCAATAAGTGGGACTATGCAATAAGTTGGACTATGCAATAAGTGGGACTATGCAATAAGTGGGACTATGCAATAAGTGGGACTATGCAGTAAGTGGGACTATGCAATAAGTGGGACTATGCAATAAGTTGGACTATGCAATAAGTGGGACTATGCAATAAGTGGGACTATGCAATAAGTGGGACTATGCAATAAGTGGGACTATGCAATAAGTGGGACTATGCAATAAGTGGGATTATGCAATAAGTAGGATAGAAAATACCATGGAAGACTGAATTGATGTACTGGTGTGTATATTATTTATTTATTATATAAAAGCAATATATCAATTTCTTAAAATAGAAATAGAGTGTCTTAGCCAATAGTTTCATAATGACATAACAGGAGACGTTTACCATTGTTGTATGTTTAAAATAGTAAACTAATGGTAAATATTTATTTTCTATCAAACATATTATTTGTTCAGCTAAATTATTTTATTGTACAACTAATGTTAAAGAGTATTTATTATGGTTTTTTTAAAATTATACAAGTGAATTACATTTTCCATGAGACTTCCCCAAAATAACAAACCTTGTCAGAATGTCAATGTCTTGTTACCATGGTTAAGGTCATCCAAATTGTTTACTATGTAACGTGTAACAGTCTTTTTTCATACAAAGAAAAAATGGTTCGTATATGTGTTGGGTAGATTAGTGTGTACCATAACCCATTTCATGACCAACATGACCCATTGATAACTACACGGTTTCATATCCCTTATTCATTCAGTAAAGGTCATGTTTATTTTTGGCAGAATACATTACGGACAATATGAACAAGACAATATGAATAGACAACATAAATAAAGTGTTCCATAGTATTCTTCTATTAGTATCAGCATCCACAGAACGAAATGTTGTATACCTCTCAACATGTAAATTACAGCTCCACAATAAGAGACAAGACATTATGTTGGATACAATTAATAAATGCAACACAGAGCGTATCCAAATAAAGAGGGACAATAATGCCAAATAAAAACATGCTGAATGACAAAATGTTATATATAATTATATTGTACATTGGCTGGATATTGAGGTTGATGAGTATCTAGATAGTGTATGTTATGTTGGATATTATCAGTAATTTCACTAGTGTTCTCTCCTACTATTGGTATTTTGCTTTATACTGAGCACATCCACTGTTCGTGACTGTTTATACTTTCCAAAAAATAGTTGGCTAGAAAAACTCAATGTACACTGTACCTATGACTTCATGATGTTGCCATTGAAGCCTAGACATCTCATGGCTTTGTTGCTGCTGGTGCCCTTGAAGCTGAGCAATGCCACAGGCATGCTGATGCTGGACTGAGATAAACGAGGTATTGTTCTCAATCCGTTCAGTAATTAGTGATATTATATAATTGTCTGAATCTGGTATGACACAGAGATTGCACTTTAGGTTCATATAATTGATCAATCAAAAACAGTATGTCTAAGGAAATAAATAAAAAATATCAACAACTTTTTGTCACAATAAAATTAATGTGGATGACTGAATTTCATTACTAGTACCACATTACCAGTACCAATTAGTTCATTACCAGTACCAATTAGTTCATTACCAGTACCAATTAATTCATTACCAGTACCAATTAGTTCATTACCAGTACCAATTAGTTCATTATTAATACCAATTAATTCATTACCAATGCCAATTAGTTTCCTACCAGTACCAATTAGGTCATGTTTTGTACCAATTAGTTCATTATCAGTACCAATTAGTTCATTACCAATACCAATTAGTTCATTACCAGTACCAATTAGTTTTCTACCAGTACCAATTAGTTCATGACCAGTGCCAATTAGTTCATTATCAATACAAATTAGTTCATTACCAGTACCTATTAGTTCATTACCAGAACAACATGCTAAATTTCAAGAGTCTAACTCAGGCTATTTTAGGCAGTTTATTGTAACTCCAGAAAACACCAGGAGTGGATGAAAATCTGCCAAGGCTACTAATGGTAAAAATATAGGAAATGATCATAAAACTGGAGTATGCCCCTTACCTGTTGTCTTCTCCTCTGCTTTAATGACACCCTGTCGCTGCTTCTCAATGATTCTCTGCATAGTAGCCAGCTCTGCTAGTCTATCTTTGTCATGCTGGCCTTGTACTAAAACATAGTAGAATACTGTCTTAGTCTATATGTGTTCTCCTGGCCTTGTATGTACTAAAACATAGTATAGTGCTGTCTTAGTTTATCTGTGTTCTCCTGGGCTAGCACTAAAACACAGTAGAGTGTTGTATTAATTTATCTGTGTTCTCCTGGCCTTGTATTGAAACATAGTAGTGTGCTGTCTTAGTATATATGTCTTCTCCAGGCCTTGTACTAAAACATAGAACACTGCTGTCTTAGTATATCTGTGTTCTCCTGGCTTTGCACTAAAACAAATGCATTTGGCATTCCATATAATAATCGTTATTCATCAAGCATATTTATCAGTGTTCATCCCGCACTGTTCAGTGTATCATGTTTTGTAATGCTATTTTAACAACCTCACATCATTACAATAACAATACATTCCATGCGTCAGTCACCAAGTAAACATGTTTTTAAATAACAAATTATTTGTCACTTAATAACTTACAATCAATAACTGTGTATAGATTTATAATGTATGCAGTTTGTTTACATTTGTCACTGTCACAGCAGTAAAACCTCCTACTCAAGCGTGCTCCAGACGGGATCAGTAATTGCTACCGTCGACTTTGCTGAATAGAATCATGGATAAGAAATACGTTTAGTGGAATTAAAATGGACGTGATAGAATCATTCCCCATTCCCATGTTGCGCACAAGTAAGTTTTCCTGGAGCATCAAGTGATGTTTCCTGTGCAGTGTCCATCTGAGTCAGTCAAGTCAGTCAGTCCCTGCTGCAATGTCAGTGTGTGTGGTGCTCACCAGGGTGTCAGTGACCGAACATGGGAAACTTTTAGTTGAACATGACGCTTTGTCAAAGGTGAGATTCTACATTGTATTTATGTTTGCAGGTGTGTTTTTTCAACAGTTCGTGACTTCTTCAATGATGATTCTTGTTTCCACAAATGATGTTCAACAGTTTGTAATTTTAGTCCTAATGTGATGATTTTTGTTTAAATATGAGACAAAGGGAATCCGCATCGAATCTAACCATTTAGCTAATTCTGGTCTTGCAAAAAGTGCACTACAAAAAACTGAATCATTCCACATTCCAGGCCACCAATGGTTGGTTTTCTCGCTATTAGATGTCTGGTCTGGTGCACACAAAATCTACACGGCAAGGCTGCCGACATCCGTCACATGGACATTTGTATTCGGTATATGGGAATACAGTGTACATGTTCTCTGCTAGTCTTTGTCATTCTCTCCTATTTGGCTCTTGTTGTAGCTTCAGCCACGCTCCATGCGGGGCACGAAGCCATTAGTGCCTACCACCGTATGGAGGATCTGTCTGTGTTCTTGGATCGTAGGCATGCCGCACCAAGCGCTGGGGCTCCATGCGCAGTATGTGTTCCAGCCACAAACACCGACGCCTGTTCGCCACCTGCACAATGTATCTTCCATAGCCTTGCCACAGTGTCATCGCCAAGTTGCAAATGCGCGTCATACATAGCACATGGAAGACATGCAGCTTGCTCATGATCTAGCTGGTTAGAGTCCAGGCCTCGCACGAGTACAGGAGTACAGAACAGATGCACACATAGTACAGCTGAAGGAGATGTAAGCACAAGAGCCGCTTGTCTCTTCAATTGTGCGCCATTGCATGGAACTTGTTGTACGCCATCACCACTCGCCGCTCCACATCCTCTATCTCTTCACCGACCGCGCCGATGACACAGCCCTAGTACATGAGTAAACGTTTTCCAGCGGCATATCGGATGGCTAAACTGACTCTAGTAGGGCCGCTGTTTTTTCTGCTTGTCGAAAGTGTGCCTTTAAACGAACACGAACGCAGGTCACATGTACATAGGCCATCTCTGTTTTCAAGTATTTTGCGGCCCTTGTTGGTAAGAAACGTTCATCCACATCTGGTGCAGACACCTGTACACCTTAAACATCATACTCTTTGCCCTGACACCACTGATGTCCAGTTCCACAGGCCTCCTGTGTTGGTCAAACCGTGTAAGTTGATCAGTTGCCGCTCTGGCATCCGTGCTCAGCTGCCCGATGTCATCTGTATAACAAAGGTGTTTGAGACGAACGCTGTCGCACGGGAATGCGATGACATCGCCAGGATTGGTGCAACTAGAAAAAAATAAAATTTAGCGTGCATACAAATATGAGAAGAATCAAACAGTCGCTTTGCAAAACTCCACAACGACATTGACCTGGCCATACAATGACCTGATGACGTTGATGGGTGTCTATGGGAGCGAGTGCTCCACCAGTGACATCCACATGTAGTCGTGGCTGAGCCTGTCGAATGCAGACCTTAGTCAACGTGCATGCATACGGCACATTCCGTCACAGCCACAATGTTGCGTGCGACTTGTCTTAACATAATGAGGTTGTCCCGGCACCTTCTTCCGAGCACCTCCTGATACAACTCCACTTTGGACACATAGACAGAAACTGATGAGGATCTATCCACTGCCAGACTCCATGGGTGATGATGTCATCATTGGACACATGGACGGACATCGATGAGGATCTGTCCACTGCCAGACCCATGGGTGATGATGTTATCATTGCTGAAGTGATACAGTAGTTGATAACAAAGATACCAGAATCAGCCGTTTAGGAGCATCAACATGGCTGAGATGGAGTCATTCCTTATTCCCGCTGTACTAAAACTCGCCAGTTAATATAATCACATCTGTCTCGTAGTATACACCAACATCAACCGTTGAAGCGTGAAATAATGTGAGAGAGATCATTGTATTGATGCCATCATTGCTTTAGTGAAATAATGTGCGAGAGATCGGTGTTTTGATGCCATCACTGCACTAGTGAAATAATTAATGATAAATCAGGAGAAAGACAATGAAGACGCCAGCGTCAGCGATGATGAAGAAGATGATTTGACACCTCCCACTAACCTGATCAATTTCGTAATCTGCTGATAGCCGTATAACATGACTCTCGGTCATACACTGGCACATCACTGACTGCTGATCGCCAAACTTGACAGAAGTGAATCTTCAATGTTTGGGGTAGAATTGAGATGTTCTCGTCAAAACGCGTTCTATGCAACACCGAATTGTTGGCTAGTGAGTGCTACTGCAAACATATCCGCGACTTTGTGTCGGAATCGGTGTCTGGCCTCAAACACGAACACCTCAGCCATTGAGAGATGGAACTCAGTAGAACTCTGAAGTCAGCGGTGGAATCAACCATCGGTCAGACCTTCCCAGCGGCCATATGAAACGTACCACACTGCGCTGACATTGCTGCAATGTCTGCAGAATAACAGTAGCTGAAAATATGGCTACTGAACACAAGAACAAGATTTTGCACGATTTGTGCCTCAAAGGTCGCAATAAAGTCCCAGCAAAACTAGACAACCTAGCCTCACAAGTCTAATGCCTCCACAACGGCGCAAACATCTTACGTGCTGTTCACGTGATGTCACGGAAACCTGTCGCCAATGTGAAGCAGCCATGCTGAATGTGCAGAAAACTTCAGTTGCCAGTTTAGCGACCCAGCGTCGGAATGTCTGCCAACTCTCGTAGGAAGACCGTCACGATTTCCAGGCCCAATTTCCACCAAGAAGTTCAAGCGAGTGATTACAAAACTGAACAATGATCGAGCAAGCGATCATGACGATCTCTGTCCTACTGGCCTGCTAGCAAGTACAATCGCTGTAAACAATATGCTGGAATGCCAAGAACCGCTTGAGCTTGCATAAGGTGCTCTTATGCATTGGTACAGAAGCAAGGCAAACCGATTGGTCCATTGGCGAGTGTATGTCCCATTGTTTTACTATCGGCACTACGCAAGACCTTCTCACTTGTCAGTCTGGTCGAGGATCACGCCATTAGTTGACAGCTACTTATCAGTCTGTCGAGGATCGCACCATTAGTTGACGCCTACTTGTCAGTCTGTCGAGGATCGCGCCATTAGTTCACGGCAACTTGTCGCTATCGCAATCAGGATTCTGACGCGGACGTAGTGCGGCCAATGTAATCTTCGGATACCGATGGCTACGAATTCAGTTCCTGATGAAGGCTGCCAAACCGTTTAGTAAGTCAATCTCAATAATGACATTGTTACTTCATTCTTCTCTACAAACTCTATGAACAGTAATATGAACTTAGCACACATATTTAACATATGCATTACACGTGGAGTGTAACCTGATTTACTGATAATAGCAACAGTTATTCCCTTGCTTTAAAAGTATCCAATGAACGTCCTGATAATTATATACATATAAGCCAATTAATTTTATTAACAAAATATTTGAGAAATTAATATATAAAATGCTACATGATTTATTTTTACTAAAACAAAGTGAATATCAATTTGGTTTTAGAGTAAAACTGTTGAAACGTATAAGAAACGTTCTAGGTGATGGGAACTATGTAATTTGCATGTATTTAGATTGAACAAAAGCGTTTGACACTGTGCTCAAAAAGCTGCAGCACTATGATGCAACAGGCATTACATTGAAACTAACAAAAAGCTGTGTGTCTGACAGACAGTAGTTCCTTAGTCAATGGTGAAAATTCATTAAAAAAAACAATCCGTTGCAGAGTTCCGAGGCATTTTCTTATTTACTCAAACATTCCTTTCTTATTTACGTATACGTACCTTTCTCATTTATGCAAACATTACAAATAAAGGTAACGTAACGTCACTTGCAGATGTCAAAAATGTATCTGTCAAAAGTAATAACTTGGCTTCACTTACTTCGCTCAAGACATAAACCCTGGAAGACACGACTACAGTCCCGACCAGCTGTGTGTGATCTAATTCTTTACATAATGTCTGCCTAGTGAGTGACACTCCACTCTACACCACGTACCTGTCTGAATGTCTCGCAGCTGCTGTTCATGTTCTTCCAGCTGGGTGTCATGATCTTCTAGCCAAGTGTCATGATCTTCTAGCCGAATGTCATGATCTTCTAGCCAGGTGTCATGATCTTCAAGCCGGGTGTCATGATCGTGTAGCCGGGTGTCATGGGCTTGGACTTGCACTAAAACAAATGCATAAGTTATTTTTTATACTAATTGTCGTTTAGAGAAAGCCTGGTCAATACAATGTTCGTTTCGCACTGTTCATGTAATCCTTACTCATAGAGTTGTGTATTTTGTCACTATGCCAATCAATCCAGGTGTATTGTGATACAAGTGGTAGAACAGTGCAGGAACAGTGCTAGTGAAATGCTGAGCACAAACTACTGGCATGACCAACAAATAAAGACATCAAATGATACGTAAATGCCACACACGTTATGCTGAATGGGAACTTAATTAATAATGGTAAAGCTAAACTGAATGTCTTTATTTTTTGACACGGCATATTTATAAGCTCATCAGGTATTTAAATTGTTCGTTACGGACAGCCTGGGGTTTCATGAGAGGGAGGGGCAGGCATGTTTTCATGAAATATCGTTGATTGCGAACCACCATAATATTCCTAGTTGAGAACTCTTGAAATCTAGCGCTACGATTTCACCACTTGTATTGCCCACTTCCCCACTAGAAAGAGGCGAATGAAGCGCTATTGTCCTGGTAGAGAACTGTCGTAATTACCAGTTCAATGGAAAACAGCAAGAAATAAAAATGATCAATATTATATTTTTTTAAACAACATCGCAGGAACCTAAATTAATAATGTGTCTACAGGGCTGCAATAATATGTTGGGTTCAAGTCAGGCATGTAGCTTTGCTGGCAGAAGCCAATGTGCAGAACATGTTTGCCTTCTGTGTCAGTCAGTTTAGTGTGGTTTTGTGTTAGTCGGAAATGTGGGTAATGTTCATGATTTGTGTTGTGGAAATTACATGTAATGATATAAAATGATACAATGAAACATCATTTTTGTTGCAATGTTTTCTCACCCATTTCTGACTCCTTACTCTTCATTGTTATTCTTAAACAATGTGCTTACCTTCCAAGGTCCGCTTGACTTCTGCAATCTCTGCCTGCAGGCGAACCTCCAGTGCACTGTCAGATGCAACAAGATTCAAGATGTCCTGAAAACACAACATCATAACCAATGATATGACGCATGAAAAGTTTAAATCAGAACCAGTAATAAGCAGTATAATTGAAAGGTCAACATCAGCACTAATGACATTAATAGTGGACTGGAAGCTCAGCAGTAGAACGTATATTGTAATATCAACTAGTCCAGTAATATGCAGGATATATCCTGAAAGGTCAAAATCAGGGTTGATGACCTTCAACATATCCTTAATGTTCAGCCCTTGAATATTTTAATTTTACAAGTGGTAGAACACTTGTATAACCTTTGTCACTCTAGACTAGTTACTACTTCATTGACAATATTACATTTCACTCTAGACTAGTTATATGATATCACACTTCATTGACAATATTACGTTTCACTCTAGATTAGTTATATGATGTCGCACCTCATTGACAACATTTCATTACAGGTAATGTCCACACAATGCAGCATCATTGGCATTGACATCAATAACAGTATTTAACTAGATTTAACAATAACATAGATGAATAATCGGAATATGGATAATGCAAGCATTTGTTCTACTGGATAGTGTTGGGATATAATTAGATATGTTATTTGTTCATATACTTAAACAATTGATAAACACTAGACACACATTTCATATGTTATGGTGTTTCACAATAAGGGGAGCAATCAATAAAACTAACTAAACATTGCAGTTACATTGGAAAGATGGAAAATAATATTAACTTAATGTATTGATATGATACGTCACTCGTAAAATGTGTGTACCAAAAATAGAGTACATTTGACTCTAATCTAGCTATATGATGTCACACCTCATTGACAATATTACATTTGACTCTAATCTAGCTATATGATGTCACACCTCATTGACAATATTACATTTCACTCTAGACTAGTTTATGATGTCAAACTTCATTGACAATACTACATTTCACTCTAGACCAGTTACATGATGTCGCACCTCATTGACAATATTACATTTGTTGTACTTTCAGATTGTGTTTGCCTACTGATTATTCGACAATTACCTGTCTGTGTCGTGCGTCTGCCGCAGAGAGAGCGAGTCGCCATGCCTGACATTCATGTGCCATGAATGCTGCGTCTCTCACATCAATTGGAGTGGTCTGGATCTAACAACAAGGGTTCAATAGTGCATCATAAGATGCTTAAACAGAATATTGAATGTACGAACGCATGCACGCATACACACAAGTTCAATATAACAGTGACATTCTGTTTGTTTTCAATACATGTAAATAACAAATAATTTCACACTTTACTGTGCTTTACCACAATTAACATAAAATCAACATTCTCTATAACCCCCGCTGAGCATGAAGGACATTAGCTACAGTTAACATATAAAGTCAACATTCTCTATAACCCCCGCTGAGCATGAAGGACATTAGCTACAATTAACATAGAAAGTCAACATTCTCTATAACCCCCACTGAGCATGAAGGACATTAGCTGCAGTTAACATATAAAGTCAACATTCTCTATAACCCCCACTGAGCATGAAGGACATTAGCTACAATTAACATATAAAGTCAACATTCTCTATAACCGCCGCTGAGCATGAAGGACATTAGCTGCAGTTAACATATAAAGTCAACATTCTCTATAACCCCCTCTGAGCATGAAGGACATTAGCTACAGTTAACATATAAAATCAACATTCTCTATAACCCCCGCTGAGCATGAAGGACATTAGCTACAGTTAACATATAGTCAACATTCTCCATAACCCCTGCTGAGCATGAAGGACATTAGCTACAATTAACATATAAAGTCAACATTCTCTATAACCCCCACTGAGCATGCAGGACATTAGCTACAGTTAACATATAAAGTCAACATTCTCTATAACCCCTGCTGAGCATGAAGGACATTAGCTACAATTAACATATAAAGTCAACATTCTCTATAACCGCCGCTGAGCATGAAGGACATTAGCTGCAGTTAACATATAAAGTCAACATTCTCTATAACCCCCTCTGAGCATGAAGGACATTAGCTACAGTTAACATATAAAATCAACATTCTCTATAACCCCCGCTGAGCATGAAGGACATTAGCTACAGTTAACATATAAAGTCAACATTCTCCATAACCCCTGCTGAGCATGAAGGACATTAGCTACAATTAACATATAAAGTCAACATTCTCTATAACCCCCACTGAGCATGCAGGACATTAGCTACAGTTAACATATAAAGTCAACATTCTCTATAACCCCTGCTGAGCATGAAGGACATTAGCTACAATTAACATAGAAAGTCAACATTCTCTATAACCCCAGATTTCTGATGAAGCCAAAACAAGCCCACAACGACAGCAGGGGCTAGTTCATTCATGTTTTGTGCAGAGCGGACAAGGGAAACTTAGCTAAACAGTAACCTTGTGCTTTGCCTGATGTTTAAGTTAATTATACGTGTTAAACAAATGGTCCCCTATTATTGCCCACATGTGTACACCAAATTAAAATATTGCCCATCAATACATCTCCATCGTATAGGAGAAGGCTGTGTTAGTTGAGTTATTTTTCATTCTTTTTGATATCTAGGGCGCAATTATATTCATAACTCAACATTTTTGACTCACCTAAACAATGATTATTAATATATAATGTTATACCAAGATAATATATCTAGTATGCATAGATAATTACATGCAGCTGATTCAAATAGGGTTGGTAAGGTGGCTCAACTGACACTAACAACTCAGCCAACACATCTACCCAATGGGTACAGCACGTCTCTGACAAGTCTACACGTTTAATTAATAAGTTGACACACTTAATTAATGTGGACTGATAGGCCGATCGCAGCTAGTGTAACTAACTGCTAATATGTATTTGCCGGAAGAAATTAATTCCTTGATGTATTTTGGGGTAAAGAACACTGGTCTTCATTCTTTAATCGCTGCTCAACTAACCCTCCCTTGGGTGACGCAACTAACCCTCCCTTAGGACGAGGGTGGCTCAACTAACCCTCCCGTGGGACTAGGGTGGCTCAACTAACCCTCCCTTGGGACTAGGGTGGCTCAACGAACCCTCCCTTGGGTGGCTCAACTAACCCTGTTTTGACAATTAAGCTGTTTTAATTAACTTCTCATTAATGCATGAAGTGATGTAAATAATCTTTTTCCCTATGCACAATTAAACCATTCAACGAACCCTCCCTTGGGACTAGGGTGGCTCAACGAACCCTCCCTTGGGTGGCTCAACTAACCCCGTTTTGACAATTAAGCTGTTTTAATTAACTTCTCATTAATGCACGAAGTGATGTAAATAATCTTTTTCCCTATGCACAATTAAACCATTTGTAAGTGCACAGACTATAAAGTCTGGTCACGTGCGTTGGTAGTTTACACACCAGCAGACATTAATACAATCACAAAAAGTATCGAAAAACATCAAAAAACAAAACGTTGCGACAAATGGCACTTATTGTACGTCAATCATATTCTTATACCATGTTCAATCACTGCGTGGTCCCATGTAACTGTCGCTGCTGTAGTTTCCTGGGAAACATGGGTGGCTCAACTAACCCAGTGGCTCAACTAACACTGCCTTCCTCTACTTATAAGTTTAATTTCATTCATATATATTTTCTAATTGTCACAACCAGAGCACATTATTAAAGACATAATAAAAAAGATTTTCATTAGAAAACATCTCTGTCACCTAGGATCTCAACTGCCTGTCAAGGTGTTTGCAGAGGAGGCATCCCCCCTCCCACTGTCGGGAGTCTATCCCCTCTGCCACTGTGGTTATCTATCCCCTCTGCCACTGTGGTTGTCTATCCCCTCTGCCACTGTGGGGAGTCTATCCCCTCTGCCACTGTGGGGAGTCTATCCCCTCTCCCAATTTGGGGAGTTTATCCCCTTCCCCACTGTGGGTGTCTATCCCCTCTCCCTCTGTGTGGGGTCTATGCCCTCTCCCACTGTGTGGGGTCTATGCCCTCTCCCACTGTGTGGGGTCTATGCCCTCTCCCACTGTGGAGAGTCTATCCCCTCTCCCTCTGTGTGGGGTCTATGCCCTCTCCCACTGTGTGGGGTCTATGCCCTCTCCCACTGTGGAGAGTCTATCCCCTCTCCCACTGTGGGGAGTCTATCCCTTCTCCCACTGTGGGGAGTCTATCCCCTCTCCCACTGTGGGGAGTATATCCCCTCTCCCACCGTGGGGAGTCTATCCCTTCCCCACTGTGGGGAGTATATCCCCTCTCCCACTGTGAGGAGTCTGGAATGGATATTCTCTGGTGCATCATTTAAGAGCCATCTGAGCACCAATTTGGGTTCCCCAAAATAAAGTTGTTTTTAAAGAAAAATATTAATATTTTTCACCAAATATCAATATTTCATAATGCTTTATCAAATGGTCGTATTATTAGATGACAGGCTTTCATTCCAATGTAGCGAAATGTGCATAGAATCATCATTATCAAGAATGTGGAGTACAGAACTGATGTATATTTATACAAAGAATGTACACTGCACCATTACCATAGTCATAGATGTATTGTAAAACATACATTTTAACACATAATCAACAAATCCATTATGAAGAACACAAGACAAGAACATAGGTAGTCATGTATATCGTCAATGACAATAATGACCATGGACATGGTATGTGTGGTTCAGACAAACATCGACATCGTAGCCGTGGTGTAGCGACGTAGGAATGTGGCACATAAACGTTATCAATTATGCAGAATACTAGTTATATAAATGTCGTAACTGCATAATTAATGTTGCACAGACACACATTTTAGCACAACATAACCTACCACATCACACATTTATGCTATGTGTGAATACACTCGCCAAGTCCAGCTTTCCCCACTGGCACTGCTAGTGTCAGTGGTACACTCGATGAGCGATAAATGAGCAGTAGCCTATAGTAATAGTATAGTCGCACGCACATATCACAATTAGATCCAAAGTTCGTTTTGCCTTTTCTTAGTATTTCCAAAGTATCATGGATAATAAATGATACAACATGTATTGATTATGTAAGAATGTCAATTCAATATACCTGAGATGTGTGTATCAGCATTATATACTGCGATATTTCGTGCATAAAGAAACCTGCTGATCATTTTCCGCGCTGGCTTGAGGAGTCAGACCACAGTTGAAAATTGCATTGGTGGCCATGTTAACGTTTTGTTAGATTATAAGAAAACGTGACCACTAAAAATTCTGAAACTTTTTCACAGCATCTGCCATCATCTCATTGACATGCTGACCAAGTTTTATCATAATCACATACCTCCAGCTCTTTTAAAACGCCCCGACGTGCGATGCCCATCAATTTTGACAAAAATAGCCTTGTATTCATGCGCCCACGTGGCCCATAGCAGAAAAATTCCCATAAATCCCTCCGCCTTTTAAACTCTCAAAAAAATGCATCATTTCACAGCCAATAGCTTCTACAAACAAACCTGTGAATATGCCTGCTCAATTGCACTTATGTCACATCATATGAATTCTTTAAATTCACATATCGCAATTTAATACGCCCTACATTCGTGTGAAACAATAAACAGGAAGGTCAACTGTGGTCTTACCCCTTGAATGAATGCGGGCCTGTTATTTAGCCGGAACAAGGCCGGTGTAACGGGCCCAGAGTAGTCCCGTGCCGAAAGTCAGCGGAAGTATGCTTCTTGCGTATTGCGCATGCGCGCAGTAAGCGCCTACTTTCGGCCCGCGTATAGGAGTCAGACCACAGTTGAAAATTGAATTGGTGGCCATGTTAACGTTTTGTTAGATTATAAGAAAACGTGACCACTAAAAATTCTGAAACTTTTTCACAGCATCTGCCATCATCTCGTTGACATGCTGGCCAAGTTTTATCATAATCACATACCTCCAGCTCTTTTAAAACGCCCCGACGTGCGATGCCCATCAATTTTGACAAAAAATAGCCTTGTATTCATGCGCCCACGTGGCCCATAGCAGAAAAATTCCCATAAATCCCTCCGCCTTTTAAACTCTCAAAAAAATGCACCATTTCACAGCCAATAGCTTCTACAAACAAACCTGTGAATATGCCTGCTCAATTGCACTTATGTCTATATATATATATATATATATATATATATATATATATATATATATATATATATATATATATATATATATATATATATATATATATATATATATATATATATATATATATATATATATATATATATATATATATATATATATATATATATTAATATTATTATTTTTTTATTATTATTTTTATATATGATGATTGACAGACATGTACAATGATCGAAACACTATAGTTCTGTGTATAATACTGCACTGGCAGACAGCACAACATTTCTACAAATATGGTATATCATAATATTTAATCAAACAAGTAATAAATTAACATCCAATTATACAAAAATACAATTATGTTTTTCCATTAATAATTAACTCATAGATAACATAGACACACTTTTCTGGTCACACATATTTACATCACATTATAAACCATTTAGTAGACAGTAAATTAAACTGAGGAGATCCCCGGGAAACAACAAGTGTGATTGTGATTATATTAACCATTAATATAATCCAGTGAACATTCTGACATCAGTATTCCTTATCAAATATCTAGACTAAGTAAGTGGCCTTCTACAACAACACATTTACACAAGCAAGTAGTCAATTGTTTATTCTTGATGCTGGAGGAGCTGCGCCAAGACCGCCTTTCTGAATGCATCAACATGACACTGACGCATAACGCATGGCTGTATCTCATCACTGATTGCCTTTGCATTCTGGAATAAAAATAAACATTCTTAAATCAAACACATTTTCTGATTTTTTTATTAACATTTCCTTAAATAAATAACACACTTATCTGAAAACCTTTGTATGATCCCCTAACATAATTGTAGGTCAAATATTTCTTCATCATTTCTGTGAGATATAATAATACTTTACACAAACCAACTTGGTAGTACATTAATGTTAAAGTATAAAATTGGCTTAATTGAAGCATTTAGCAGAGCACATTTCCACATGCTCAATCTAACTCGTATCAAGCAAGCATAATATATTATATATGT
Organism: Lamellibrachia columna; assembly: GCA_963662155.1. Taxonomy (NCBI): domain Eukaryota; kingdom Metazoa; phylum Annelida; class Polychaeta; order Sabellida; family Siboglinidae; genus Lamellibrachia; species Lamellibrachia columna. Next base: position 5,152,200 of record OY759273.1, read on the forward strand.
ATGTGTGTATGTATGTTAAGCTTTACTTCCTAGATCAGTTTGGGACATTTTGCACAAATAGTGTTCCGAAAAACTGGTAAAATTTACGTCATAACAAACGTCATGTACAAATACTTCAAGAAACCGTCTTCTGCATCTGTGTGTGTGAAGCATGGGCATTTTTGCTAGTGTATTTAATTGGAGAGGAATTTACTAATATGTCATAACTTGAAATTAATGATAAGACCTAACTGTTTCTCAAATGATACTCACCATCAGTGTAAATACACCACAACTATGGCTGTCTTCCTGCCGGCTACAGGCTATTCTGATCTCTGCCCATGTCTCCATGGGCAGACCCAACACTGAATTTCTTATTTGTGTGTACTTCCTGGAAGAAGGCCAGAAATCAGTTCACATTTATTAGTCATGTTGCACCTTAACTCGGGGCATCTGTTAAAAATTACAGCCTAAGGATTGCAGAAACAATATCCATGCTATCCACAGAAATACAAAAGCTATGTACACAGTCTTACTAAACATGCTGTCTGAATGCAGGGCAACATGTTAAAAAGGACCTACATACTCCTGTATAAAACATATCACTAGACTAACAACATGCATGACTGAAAAGCTAGTTAACATCAACATTGAAGTAGGCAGCAACCCATCTCCACTTTTTTTGCCACACCACAATGAAAACATGGGCATGTGTTTAGAAAAAGGAGATGATGGATATGTGGCATTCTGGAAGTTGTCAATAAACCAAACTGGTTGCACCCTACTGGTTGCACACAACCAGTAGGGATGATTGTACTTGTTCGTTTCAAGGTAACACTTACTGCCAGAGGGCAACAAACTTCTTTCTCCTCAACTCATTGTCGAGGGAATCTAGCACAGCCACAGTCTTCTCTTGGGGATTTGCGATCAGTATGAACCAGTGGTTCTGGTGACATATCGGGAAGAAAATCCATTGGTAGTTGGCAAGACATACCTAGAGAAAAAGGAACAATGCACTTTGCTGTGAAAAAACTAGCGAAGCATCAGGGTTTCACACTTTGAACCCATTCTTATTTTAACCAAATAGAACTAACTCAGTCAACAATGTACAAGTGGTCGACACTGGACAATAAAATATTAAAACATTTCCTAGCATAAACTGCCAAATATATAGTTTTAAAAAGACATATGCATCATACATGTACTTCATTTGCATCACATATATAATCAGACAAACTTAAGCTATTTTTTATAATAGTTTAACCAAAATGTGCGTGATTAATGGTTCTTACATGATGTTCCAATAGTTTAGCTCAGAATTATATTAATAATGCTTGTGCTGCTAACCTGGTCAAATAGCCACTGTGTGAACTGACCCATATCCAGCAGGATTGCCAGAAAACAGGGCAGTATATAAACAGCAGTGTTTTCTGTGGACAGCACTCCAAGGTATGCATGTATAACCTGCAACAATTAATTGCTACTTTCAATTAAGTTAATGATACATTGCAATTAAGTTGAGGAAGATATATTTGCAGTTCTCAGTAAGACAGTCATGCAATACGACATTTATATAAATTAACATGAACTTATACTACTAAAACAGTAGGTAGACAAATCACCATAAAGGTTTATGATTAATAACAACAACTCATATATATATATATATATATATATATATATATATATATATATATATATATATATATATATATATATATATATATATATATATATATACATACATACATACATACATACATACATACATACATACATACATACATACATACATACATACATACATACATACATACATACATACATACATACATACATACATACATACATACATACATACATACATACATACATACATACATACATACATACATACATACATACATACATACATACATACATACATACATATATATATAAATCACTTTATACATTGTGAAAAACACATGAACCTTTTTCAAAACATACTTGGTCATTCAGCCACTCCCCTGGTGACAGGGTGCTCAAATCTTGTGCTGTCAAGCTGATGCCACCAACTGTCACCTTAGCATGTGGAGTCTTCTGAGAGGTAGGAAGACTGTGTGGAGTTGTCTGTGTGGTAAGAAGAGTGTGTGCAGTAGTCTGTATGGAAGGAAGGCTGTGTGGAGTTGTCTGTGTGGTAGGAAGAGTGTGTGGAGTTGTCTGTATGGAAGGAAGGCTGTGTGGAGTTGTCTGTGTGGTAAGAAGAGTGTGTGGAGTTGTCTGTATGGAAGGAAGGCTGTGTGGAGTTGTCTGTGTGGTAGGAAGGCTGTGTGGAGTTGTCTGTGTGGTAGGAAGACTGTGTGGAGTTGTATGTGTGGTAGGAAGACTGTGTGGAGTTGTCTGTATGGAAGGAAGGCTGTGTGGAGTTGTCTGTGTGGTAAGAAGAGTGTGTGGAGTTGTCTGTATGGAAGGAAGGCTGTGTGGAGTTGTCTGTGTGGTAAGAATAGTGTGTGGAGTTGTCTGTGTGGTAGGAAGACTGTGTGGAGTTGTCTGTGTGGTAGGAAGGTGAGGTGTGTGGTAGGGTTTCAACTAGTCGTAGGCCACCTTTGTCTTCAGAACTGCACCAGCCTTGTTTGCCAATGTTACCTGGTATTTCGGCCCAATGTTTGTGATCCTGGGGAAAATGAACATGTATTAGGCATAAGCTTATGAAATTACAGGTATTCAGTTCCCTGTGTCAACCACTTTTTGTAGTGACACGAATTTCCTCCAGCGATCATGGTTTGTCATATCATTTACCAGACAAACCCAACTTAGTACAGTGTAATTCTCGATGATCTCTTGAAGAGTTTTGGTGACCTCTTTTCTATGAAACCTGGATAAGAAATACTAGATTTCATTCCAACAAAATAATGTTAACCCATCTTACTATTTCTTACAAATAAAGGTGACATAGTAAATATTTATTAGATATTGAGGATCAATTTCGACCAAGTCAAGTGGCTGATTCAGTTACCTGCATGGTCCTATCCACTGTGGCTGTAGTTTCCCACCCTTCCTCCCGACATTCCTCATGTGCCTTCTCAGCACCATGTCACCTATTTTCATAATAGAATACAAAATGAAAATATGGGAATAATATTGGAATTCTTCAACAAAATATAGCGATATGCTAGGTAGTTCCAAATATCTGCACTTTTATGAGTTAATTGTAATTTAATTAATTTACTTTTCAAGTTAATGACCCCATGCCTATGCCGTGGTGTATACATCCACACCTACAAACACATATTATGATACAAAAGTGGACCACTTTTACACACCTGTTCATGAACCATTTGAACCTGTGTAACAAGATCATGTTGATATCTGTCCACATCATGTTCCAGAAATGTTGGGATGTCAACATCAACATCATCATCCCAGTCAACACCATCCATCTATATAATAAATTGGAATAGAAAACAGTATGGAGATATTATTGTCAAATGCTGAAGATGGCCAAACAAGTTTGATAAGTTGTTATGGATATCATAAATATATAAGAATAAAATATAATTATGCTTCACATTTAATTATTTATTTAAAAACCAATTAATACATGTATATTGCTTTGCAATCATTACACAAGAAAATATTCTATAAAAAAGGCATGTAACATATGATATTCAGTGATGATTATAATTTATGCAATGAAAGAAAGTAATGTTATAAGTACCTCCACAGGCAGACGTGGGTGTCTGTTGTACATAAGAAAGAACGGGGTGTACTTTGTAGATGCCTGTCTCTGTGTGCGGAGACTGAAGGCCACCTCCTCAAGATACTCATCCCAGTCAGTCTGGTAGTCAGCTACTAGCTTACTGAGCCTCGTCTTAAGTGTCTGGTTGGTTCTGCAAAAATATATATGGTAAATGGTGGAAATTTTTTTAATAATAATGTTTATTTTCAAACATAGTAGAATACAATACTAAATAGCACAGCATTAATGTGTTTACTGCTACCAGCAACAACAATAATACCATACTATTAATTAATACGACATGTAATACTTTATTTTGTTAAATTTGACCAAAAATATTTGAGAAAAAAGTACATGTTAAAAAATTATATTTGCTAGTTATCTTAATATCAGTTTGTTAAAAAAAACATTATTTGAAAAACATTTGTTTAAACATAAACCATAAATCTAATCTGTGAACATTCGTTTTACTACATAATACAATCTTAGATGCTACCTCTCATCGAGTCCATTAGTTTGTGGATGGTATGCTGCTGTAACTATACGGTCAATGTCAAACTTCTTTGCCAAGTCAGTGTTCAAGCGATTGACAAATTCTCGCCCCTGGTCTGACAGCAATTTCTTGGGAGCACCATATCTGTAAAACAACATTACCACATCAGAAATGTTGGCTGACAAAATGTAACAATTTAGCTTTAAAGCGACCTTGTCTGCTCCGTTACCCGGAATCATCCTCTCAAGCCAGGGGTGGTAATTGTATTAGTAGGAAATTTTCTGAATCAGTTGTAGGTGTACTTCGTGACCACTTGCTGTCTTGATTGTGTGAAACAGGTGAATGCACAGAACATCAAAAGGAAATTTCTGTTAGCTCTACTTGATCAGGCAATGCTGCGGATAGAGGATCTTTATTATTTGAATGTTTTCTGTACAATGTTTTTTCTATAAAAAAATACCAATTATTATTTCAGTGTATTTGTCCCCATATCTGTTGCATATAGGTTTAATTTGTAGGGGAAGCTTTACATTTTGCTGAATTAAAACTAAACTATCCAGAAATTACATGCCTGCAAATGAAGCTTTTCAAGCTTTGCACCACACAATCGCCAGACTTCCGTCTCAGGGGATACAACTCCACATACTTTGTGAAGTAATCAGTTAGTGTCATAATATACTTGAAACCATTTGGGGTCTCAGGTAGAGGGCCTACAAATAAAACAATCCAGTAATAAACATATTCAGATTAAGGGCACACAAAAGTTCGATGCAGCCTCAAAGTTCTAAGTTTTTCAATTGTTTGGCTATCAGGTTATTTTTGCTAAGACATTACATAAATTTCCTGGACAAAATTTACTTCAAAGTAAAGTTATGAAATTACCATTCTGGAGAGGACATGTGTACAAGTCCTTTATTACACTCCTTCATTACTTAGATGGAGTTAAAACCTAAACAACTAGAGTGAACATAGTTATGTGTTATATATATATACATGTGCCTGCAGGTAGGTGTTCTGGAGAGGACACATATTAGCAATAACTAGGTTTCAATCTATACATGCTTTCTGATGCTTTTGCTAGAAAAACTGTTCTTTATATCCAATGTTCCTTATATCCATGTGTATATAACACAGTGCAGGCAAGAGCTGGGATTTCAAAGTTGTTCCTTTTAAGCAGAGATTCCTTATATCAAGAGTCCTTCTAGTGATATTCCACTATATACATTATAATGATATCTACCCAGGTTTGGACGGTTCAACTGTAATATGCTTGGTTATAATGTTATCAATTGTAATATGCTTGGTTATAAAGTTGGCATGTCACTATAACATAACATGATCTACCTATAAGGTCCATCCCAACCATATGCATGGGCTCTACAATCTTGATTGGCAAAAGCTTAGGAGCCACTGTCTTGACCTTCTCGTAGCGTTGACAAGAATCGCATCTAGCAATCTGCAATATAAGTAAAATAACAAAAAGCAACATAACAAAATGGAATATACAATTATGTGATTTATAACACTGTTATGTACTTTAACACAGCACATAAAAAATACAATTATGTGGTTTATTACACTGGCATATACTTTAACAGCACTTACACAATCTGGTGTATTCATTATATATATAATTTTTTAAGAGACTTGGCATTACATGGCTATTATGGCAAAAAATTTACTATTGGCACTCAAAAATGAAATGTTCTATAAAAAAAATTTACTTACAACTTATAATACACACAGCAATATATTTACGTAACACTTACATTTCTAACACAATATCCAGCAGATGTATTTTAATCACTTACGTAGATTTTTACGTCCTCTTTCAAGCCTTTCCAGTAATACCGCTGGCTAATTTTGTCCACAGTAGCATTGATGCCACTGTGGCCAGCAGGTGGCGCAGAGTGAATATGCCACAAGATCTTGTCTCTCTCTTTCTCATCAGTCACAATCTTCTGACGTATTTGCGTATGTGGTGGGATATACACTAACGCTCCAGTGTCTGCAATTATTGATCATAGTTATAGGCATTTTTTATGAAGTACTGTAAGTAAAATGACATATCCTTAACAGCATCACTTGTAGTAGCAAAATCACTTGGGGAACAATTTGTGGAAAGATCTGACAAAGTAATGGTTACACTGTTTGCTAAATTAGCACATAGCACAAGATTTATTTACTACATGTTGCCACTGAATATATAGTAATTGAGACCCAGACTTTCAGAATCTAATGTCAGAAATGATGTAGCTATACAATACAGTACAATACAATAAAGAAGATTTCTATAGCACTAAAATCTTCAGAAAACTGAGCTCAGCAGCGCACCAATGCCAAATTCAATTCCAGATCGTCAACAGTGATGGTGGTGCGCTGCGGAGCTAAGAAGGTTAGACCAGGTCAAATAGGTAGGTTTTAAAATGCCGCCGAAATGTTAATATATATTTTCTATAGCCAGTGTCAAGCTATATGCATCCCAACATGAAAAAAAAATATATATATATATATATTCAGCCGATTTCAGCAGTTCAAAAAGTTTCCATAAATTCATCATGGGCCCTCCATATGACACCTATCTGATGTATAGGTATATAGTCCCTATCAAGTATAAGTCAATCACACAATGTCATCATTATATGTTGACAGCTTGACATAACTACATGCTTGTTAAATTAGTTCCACAATGAAGTTTAGCAATATAAATGTTGTTAAATGTTGAGCTGGTTTTGTTGGTGGCCTTTGGTAAATAAAGCTAACATGAGATGGATCAGATGTTATGTATATATTAATATGCTAACTTTGGATCACTGTAAGTGCATTTTCATTCAATTTCAAAATAATCATAAGAGGAGATGCAATGTATCGGTAAATAAGCCCATGCCAGGGGTATTTTGCACAAAGTGCATATACCAGTTGGATTCGAACCAACCACAAAAGCCGAGACATTAGCAGCTACCCTTAATGATAATACAGTGTCACAAACGTAACCAATGTTTGATGGTCCAGGTGACCAAATCCAAAATAATAATATAAACATACAACTCAATAAGGCCATTACAATATAAATAGCAAGTATTTTATTAAATGTGTATTTTTTGTGATATTCAAAAGGGGACGCCTGGAAGAAAGTGGAAGAAAGGGATTTCTTCCACTTTCTTTCGGGAAAAAAATGGAAGAAAGTAAAATAATATAAAACAGACAACATATTAAGTTTTTAGTACTTTTATTAAACTGTCGTTGTACATTTAATAAGTATTTATTCTTCTAGGTCCACTGGCACAAATCTCCTGTGACAGTGAAAGCTTGACAGTGATTCAGTCCTCTACCTCATGCTTGCCACGTAGCATTCGATAGCAGAACACAAGCCTAATGAATTATTAGCTTTGTGTGAGTTATTCCAAACGTTGCACAAGGCTGACACACAAGCTGTGTGCAACGAAACTAGAACAAAACCATGTGGCAGAGCAACTGTTCTAAGCCCTTACCACCACAATGCTGGATGCATAGCACCTGCTTCAAAGAAGGATGGTGGGAGTGGCGCAGACTCTGTTTCAAAAGCAATGGCTGCTGGGAGGTAGTCCAAATTGTTCTCTGTGAGCCACTGGTGGGCCAGTTCCCGCTACTCATTGATCAGATGACTGCCACGATAATCAGGGTGAAGCAAGTATGCAACTAAGTGACTGCTTGGTTAAACCTCTTCTGTACAGTTGTAGCAAGGACAGGATCGTTATGGATATTCGACCATCCATCCTCTATCAGTGTGACAGTTTGATCCTTGAGATGATGCTTCATTTGTGACTTCAATTCATCAGAGACTATCAAGGAGAGTCCCACTGAGAACCCTGGGTGATCTGACACAGTGAAGGGGATATTGCACGAGTAGAAGAACTTTGCAACAAGAACGTCCAGGTTGTCTTCGGTAGCAGGATTTGTTTTGGCGAGAAGAGATGAGATGTTCTACTGAATGATGACTTTGACCGGGGGTTCTTGATTAGGATCTTGGCCCAAGGGATGCTTGGCAGTTAGAGGAGTAGCAGGCATGGCTGTTGGCTCATTCACAGGTTCTGCTGCTGTCTGGAAAGGTAAACAAACAAGTACTTATAATTTTTTTTAGCTATGGTGTCTGCCTGTATAGCCAGAACTGTTGAATGATTATAATATTAAAATAACACAAAAAGTGTATGCATTTATTTCCATGCTGATTCTCTTGTACATTACTTGTGTTATTAGTCACCTAAAAGTGAAAGCCAGCACGATTCCCTTTTATCACCCACTATAAGCCACGTGGTACATGCCACAATGACACATTTAATCCATTCAATATCCGGTGAATAGTGTTAAACTATTAAAGTAAAGTATGCATATCTGCTATATGCAATGAAAGGGACCAGGATTAAATGACAACATGGCTAGTATTGATATATTTCTCACTCTCTTACCAAAATAACTGACATTTGGAAGCTTCTTTATCAAGTTGTGTGCGACAAATGCTTACAGCTTATAATTCAAGAGATAAAAATTTACTGCAATGATGTTATTTAATTTACCAAAAAAAAACATTAAATCATATTCATAAATACTATTACTCATTCCTACCTCAATTGCAAATGTTGCACAGTTGTTATGATGGGACCACATCCTGCAGGCCTTGATACTTTGTTGATGAGCACAGTAGTTGCACCTCGCCAAAGCTTTCCCAGCAACTTCAACACGAGTGAAGTGCTGCCATATTGTATCTTTAGCCTAGGTCTACCTCCTTGAAGCATGTAGACGTAAAATTTGTAATGCTGTAACACAGCAACTTTGCTCTGACTTAGTAATACATGTGCACTACTGAACCAGTGAACAAGAAGTAGCTTAAAGGGGAACTGAAGCAATTTTGTGTTATGCCGTATATTTAAATATATATTATCTAACTATGCATTAATGGTGACAGATACCTGCTAATTTATGAGATAAACTGAAAAACTGATTTTGTTCGAGACAAAAATCGACAAAATACATCACTGCGTATCGCCATTTTGTTGTCGAAACGAGTGGTTTGAGTCGCGTATATCTAATCAATGTAAATTTTCGATTTTTTGCGATTTATTTCGTAAATAGGCATTCTGGAGCGAAAAAAAAGATATGAGTCTCTGTTATATATACAAGTGTTTACACACGTCAACAAAATAGCGTTTTTGTTCGTTCCAAATAAAAAAAGTTAAAGAAATTACAACAAAACACGCACAAAATCGTGGAAAACGCCGCACTTCTCGAACACACGAGATGCTAACCAACGAGAATATGCGATAACGGAATACCGGAACTATTTTTTACTTGTTGACAAGATGGATGCATCGCTTGGGACAGTTTTACCAGATCTGCTACTAGCGATTAGTGGTTTACTGAACTTCCGTAATAGTTGTCTATCTTTGGAGAAATGGAAACCACAGACGAAGAGTCTAGTTCGACAGGCCACACGGAAACAACCGTTGACAGTCGTAAAATGTCACCGAGTGTGCGAGTCACGCTCCAGACTCCAGTCCAGGTCGGCTTCGCCTTTGGCTTTGTTGACGTTGGATTCAGGAAAAATTACAATAGCGCTTTGACTGTCAACGATTCCTGACTAGGTAATGTGATGTGGTGAACCTGTGGAAATTGCGTCCCGATGTCTGCGCACGTTTACGTTGATTCATCATGCTGCGCCGAGGAAGCTACCATGCCTAGGGCTAGGCTATGGCTATGCAGCACCGTGTGCCCGACCGCGTTGGTGCTTGCATCACCGTACGAAGGCGAAGACGATGATTTTGTAGTGATATGCACAAACAAAGCGGTGCTAGATGTTGGTCTGCTGTCATTGCATGATTTGCGTGCCGACTCATCGATTCGCCCTATAGCTAGCAGGTCAGTAATTCAATTGTTATCGAATCATTGCCATTTTAATAATCATATTTTTTCTGCATATTTCTTTTACCTAGCCCGAGGGCGAGGTCCGAACTACAATGGCAATGCAAGCAGGCTTTTCTCTTTATTTTGTATCTAATCTAATGAAGTGTACCGTGACTGTATTTTAATATTGGGTTTGATTTGTTGTTGAATAACATTGATGACAATAATAAAATGAGGGTTTATTTAATTCATTATGTGAATATATATATATTCTTAAATGTTACCGTAATCGTGATTGTAATAATGATTGTAATCATGACTACATTAGTAATTGTGATTGCAGTAATTACTGTAATCATGATTACGTTAATATTCGTACTTGTAATCACCCCTCTCTGTAGCACATCACACCTTGTTGTTTGGTGCAATGTAATCATTTAAATAACAATAATTAACTACTGACAGTATGTAATGTTCACAGTTTTGCAACTATTATGGTAATTATGGAATTAGTGCTATCAACTAACCATGACAAATTATATTTCAGGCTCAGGAAAGGCAAGACAAGTAATCCCATCCTGCGATGTGGGAAGGATCTGTGATGTCTATTCTGAACCAAATTGAATTGATGGAAAGTTTAGCTATGGAGATTGACTTGACACAGGTGAGTGTACTGATAATCTGATATAGACAAATTGTGAGGCACCCACAGTATGCAGCAGGTCGAAAAACAACCTGGAAAACTACAAAAATTCCCACTAAAATATTAATAACTGAATGATGTGAATGCCTTCTTATCCATATCCCATTTCTGTCAACAAAAATGTTACCTGCAACATCTTGCATGTCACTACACACAATTTCATTTATATTGAGACCAACATAAAATATATCAACAGTTTATTCACATAAAAAAACAATTACCAAAGAAATAAGGCTTGACTAAAAACAGTGACTTCTTACCACCGGGAAATACAACCTGGAACATGGATATCACAGTTACACACATCATTATTATGCCACAACATTATCAAATATACTGGTAGTTTAGCTTAGGAAATAATTAATCTTTATAAAGCCAAGGCATTTTAACTGTTTCACCATCATCATCTGTACCAATGGCAATAGACTACTTGTTTTGATTGGACAGTAAATGTACACCAATCATGTGTAACAATATTACTTGTTCTGACTGACAGTAAACGTACACCAATCATGCATACCAATACACTACTTGTTCCTACCAACAGTAAATGTACACCAATGTCTCATTCTGGAATCTGCACCATTTCACTACTTCTTCTGACAGGAAATGTACACCAATCATGTGTATCCAATATACTACTTGTTCTGACTGAATCTACTACTTGTTCCTACCGACAGCAAATGTAAACCAAGCGTCTCATTCTCTACCAAATACACTACTTGTACTGACAGTAAATGTACACCAATCATATGTATCAATACACTACTTGTTCTGACTGATAGTACTTGCACACCAACCATCTGTTCCAATACACTACTGGCACTAAATATACACCAATACACTACTTATTCTGACTGATAGTACATGTACACCTAACATATTCAATTCACCTTTCACTCATCCAGGGGTAGAAATCAGCACACTTTCCTGACAGACACCCCAGTATCCGAAAGACCTTGGCTGATAGATCAGACATGAGTACAACCTGTGTCACAGTTTATGGCTGTTTGGTGTGTGGCAGGTGCAGAAAAGTGACATAAGTTTTTCTCACGAATGACAAACTTCTTCTCTTTCTCATAGGTGTCGGAGCTGCTTGAGTCACCCTCGGTTATGTCGCTGTTATCACATAGTGTGCATCATCTGCACCAATGTCTTTATTCTCACTGAATCTGATGGAAGCTTCACATAGGAGTAGTCATGATCAACGTTCATTGGTGCAATAATGTCATCCGTGACTACAGCAGCATTCGCGAAGTGTCGCACTTGAAATATCGTTACCGGATCGATTTGCGTTTCAGCATCAGTTGTATGTTGTGCCACAGCAGTAGTAGCAGTGATGGCACTAAAGGTGACATCCGTAATGTAAAGATTGACGGCATCACCCGTAGCGCTGGATGCTTCAAAACTAGTACCTGTACTTGTATGAACCAATGGTGAATCCTTCATCTGAAAAGATTACACATACAGTGACTTGAACATTTTACAAAATTCATCTTTTGCATAATAAAAATGAATCACAATGTGAGAAACTTTCTCTTGTATATATTATTTTTAGAATATAAGAGTGCCAGTGTCATATAGAATGTATAAAGTAATCAACCACAGGGAAAAGCATTTTCCCTATGGAGCCATGTTAATTCAACCAGTGGGTCTTTCACTGATCTCTTAATGTTTTTAATGAATCTGTTTGGTCAGTTTGACGAATGCCACTGGTAACATAACCAAACGCATGTAACCAAAATTGTAGCATCCTAGCTCCAAAGTGCATTATATTATCTAATCAACATTGCACTGTTTTCAATGGGCCAGGGAGGTCAAAATTCTATAAGGGGTCCAAATTCCATAACAAAATATGGACCCATAGGTACACTTTCTATGGGGTTCCTTATTTTATATCTGACACTCGATTTAGATAACATAATGCATGAATATTGTTATTGGACCAAATGCAGATCTATGCTTGTGACATCTTTACCTTATAAATGCTGCATGCACACACACATACGTATATATATATATATATATATATATATATATATATATATATATATATATATATATATATATATATATATATATATATATATATGTAAATATATATATAATTATTAGGTATTATACTGAAAGCATCTGCTAGATAGTATGGTGCATGGACAAAAGCCCCTCCCGACAAAAGCCCCACAGACATAAGCTTGTTTCAATTCAATTATACTGTTCATGACTGTTGCTGTAGTACACAGAGACAAGATATTGTCATGATTATACTTCAGGCATGTGGTCAATTCCAGTTCCGGAATTGGAATTGACTACAACATTTTTTTTTTATTGAATTTGTTTTTCCAAAATTGATTTTTTGGGAATTGGAATTGATTTTGTTGGAATTATTGACTTGATACTGTTAATATTTACCCTGATATTTACTTATATTACTTTTAAAATCATATTTGTCTTCTATTAGCATGTCACCCTGAATCTGGTAACAGCCAGGAAGTTGTCAACATTACAGCATAGACACTGTCTACTCTGGTATTGAAACATTGTGACCAAGAACAATATAATCAAGCATTTGCATCAAAAAGAAATATTAAGTTACTGTAACAGACAGTAAAACCAAAATCAGACCATTCAGGCCTCATTTTCTTTCTCATTGTAGAAGGTTTATTTACAGAGATTGCCAATTAAGGGCACCTGCCTGCTCATTCCCTTTGTGTGAGAGAGGAAGCCTGCCCCACTTGAATGCAGCCCCTTGTTTATCCAAGCCTAATGTTCAGCCCACAAGTTTCCCATACTAAACATGTCACTGGTCACCTGTACAATGCTGTTACATGTGGCTGTAGGGTTTGCCCTTTGTAGTAATTTAAAATGTCCCCATGGAGAATACATGTTGGAGATTAGGATGTTGAAGACTCAAACTTTCCAGTAAATCCGCCTCCTAGTATATTTGCTCCCCCCCCGGACATCTGCCCCTTTTTTCTATGATAGTTGACAAGTGAAAATCAGTTTGCAGTTTTATCATTATTACTACAATAACATAACATTCAATGACAAGTCAAAGTCACTTTAGCCTAATGCAATGGCCTATCCCCTGGAGTGTGTATGAGATGATCTTGTCACCAGTTGTTTTACAGGTATCATTGATAGTCAGATCAGTGGTGGAAGATGGGTTCTTGGGGTGATGCTTCCACAAACAGTGGTGGACAGTAACGAGTCAGAGATCAGCTGGTTTGGAGTGCCCCTGGTATTAGCTGCCTTAGTTTTCAGGTCCTTACGGACCTTGGCAGCTTCTATCTGTGCCGTGTCACCATCATGGTTGCAGGCAGTCTTGTTGATCACTCCCAATGAAGAGTAATCTTGTTGGTCCCCCTTCTTGGTGTAGGAATGACACTCAAAACATGACCTCCTCAAATGCTAGTAGTAATTTCCATGGTGAAGTTATAAGTGAATTCTGACAACTCTGGCTTGTGCATCCAGTTTTATAGGAAAATGGATTCACTCCAACTCTCCATGGTAAATGCAATTCAAAAGAAACCTTGTTGAGATGGCTTCTTTCAAATATCCTCAATTGTCCTAACATGTCCAGGTCCTAATGTCACTGGCTTCTTCCACAATTGCAATAAAGATAATCCTTTGATTACAGGATCATCTCCAACTACATAAAGTAATTTACTTGGCTGATCTTGCACAAAGAACATTAATTGCAATTAGGGTAATATATATATATATTGAATTCATGTTCAGAAATAAAAAAATAAGTTAAAAAAACATTTCTTAAAAAAACTTACAAATAATCCAGAAGCTATAGACGGGGGCAAATGTCCAGATGTTGAATAAGGCAAGGGGCTAATGTCTGGGGGGCAAGTGACAAAGGGGCAAATGTCCGGAAGGGGGGCAAATGACCTGGACCCGATATAAGCAGGGGAAACTGTTCAAAACTCAGATTAATGACCCAACTGTCCAGGGCTGTCCAAAATGTCTGGTTTTGTTAGCAAAAATCCAGGAGAGGTGTCGCAGCAGAATGTACATATGAAATGGCTGGATGCCATTTTAAAGTTTTTTATATGGCAAACCTGATATATATATATATGTGTGTGTGTGTGTGTGCATTTAACAAACAATAATTTTTTAATCATATCTAATTAAATATGTTTGTGCACACGTGACAAATAAAACTGTGTTAAAACGAATTGGATTTGAATTTTTCTTTAGCCTAGGATTTTAACTTTTTGGAATTGATTTTTTGCAAGGCGGAATTAGAACTGATTTTTTGGAATGGACAAAACAGAATTGACCCCATGCCTGATATACTTCCTTCATATGTATAGCTTGTACTAATACTATTGTGGGTTGCCGACAGTTGCCCCCTCCACCCACGGTATTCATTACAGTGTTATCAGTCGACTTAGAATAAAATGTAATTAATACATCTCTATGAACTTCCGGTTATTACATGTGGGGTTTAATCTGATCAATAAAGAAAATTTATTTTATATAATTTTGCCTTATTGTCAAGTCACAAGAATTCAGACAGAAATTGTAAAGTGTCATTATAGAAAGCAAACATGTAATATGACAGTGTTCAACTGGGTAGATGACGATGCCTTAGTAAGTTTCCTTTCCAGCTAGCTAGACATTGCATGGGTGAAATGCATTTTACTTAAATATTTAAATACTTTTAAACAGTTTTTGTAACTGCATTTGCACTTAATCACAATGAAAGTATTTGTATATTTTAAATATTTCCATAAAGAATTTGAAATGTAAACAGCAACAGTAGGCTTCTGTTGCACTATAGTCTATACTGTCTTTTGGTCGTGTTTCTCCCATGCATCCAACCCTCCCCCCCAGGCTTAGCCTTACGCTTGCTGCTTGCTCTCTAGGGACTAGGCATTTAGAACACATGAGTATGAGACTTATTATGACTGTCAATAAATAATATCAAATTATTTTCTTGAATAATTTTGCCTAGTACATACGCCATGGCCCATGTTATAAGGTTGCAGTATATCCTGTAGCACTTACTGAGTTATTGTTATTGTTCTGAGTACGGCCACGTATTGACGGTACGTATCAGTCGTATGATCACGTCGAATATAAATCGGCGGATTGGAAAACACTCGTAATTATATCAAACTATTAACACTTACTCGCACTTTATTGTATTCATACATTTCGATTTACTGTGGGTCATATATATGCTGACGTTGAAGCACAGCTGTGCTTATTGGGGTGGAACTATATTGTAATCGTAGTGATAAGTCACAATGGTAACGGTAATCCAATTTACTAACCTGGTTTCGGCTCGTCGCTTCCTACGCATCGCTGACGTTTCCTTGTCGCAGAATAGTCTG
This sequence comes from Lamellibrachia columna, assembly GCA_963662155.1. Classification (NCBI taxonomy): domain Eukaryota; kingdom Metazoa; phylum Annelida; class Polychaeta; order Sabellida; family Siboglinidae; genus Lamellibrachia; species Lamellibrachia columna. Next base: position 5,168,324 of record OY759273.1, read on the forward strand.
TAGATGCATGGTCATATGCGGAAAAAAAAGATCTAAGATGGAACGGTATCTTTGACTAAGAATGACATCTTGATGCTCACCGTCTGTCCATGCTCATCACATAGTCTTTTGTCTTGTTATTTGCATCGGACAAGTGCTCACTCGCAGAGCCTGCGGCTGGCGGACACGGCAATTTCCGCATTTGCAACCACATTTTCCGCTGCAAATTCTTCCTGGGAAGTCGATCAAAAGTTTTTTCCTTGCATTTGTAGTACTAGTTGATATATCCAGGAGCCATCCAGTGCACACCAGTTTTCTTTTTATTCGATTTTCCATGCGTTTCGGCCGTTTTTCCGAGAGGTTTTTACTGTGTGAACGCGGTGCCAGGAGCTCGTACTCAAACCACTCTGCCGCTGAGCCCCCCGCAGAGCAATATGGCGCCGCCCAGCGAAGATAATGGCAAAGTTAAAAAGGATATTACAAGATTACCGTGGCGTTGCGCCCATCATATAAGGGTGATATATACTGTAAATGGTATGTTATTATGTTTGGGCTATGGTTGTTCAAGTGCTTCACCCCCCCTTTAATGGACTAGGTGGCTGTTATACAAGAAGTGAAGCCATTTAATCTACTTTGCGGAAACAGCAAGACAAGCCTCAAGTAAGAAGCCATAACTTAAGTGACACAATATATCATTAACATTATCATTAATGACCATACCAATATGGTAATTTTGCAAATAGCAATAACTATTTCTGCAATGCCAAAAGCTAGTGCAGCTCTGCAAATAATAACAACCTCACTTTTGGCAATCAGTAGAGGGGCCTGCAGAGCAGCTGTGCGAATAGCCACGTCCTTTTGTCGTTTGATAATCGTACTTCTTTCAAATGCAAATTGTCTAACATTTCATTTCGGTGCTTGCACTCCTACACTTGGTCACTGGTGATTTAAAATAATGGGTATTACCAAATAATGGCTATATATTATATATATGTATATATAAAGGTCTTAAAGTTATATAGGCCTACTCCCCAGCTAACAATTTTACGTTGTAAGTACGTAGTGACAACGTAGCGGTTTGGTTGCGACTACGTATTTTTGCATACGTATTTATTACGTAAATCTGTGGACTACCAGAAACGTTGCTACGACGTAGTGAAATTACCATGTACTACCTATCTGGTACCTTTCTACAACGTTTCCAGTACCTTTCTACTACCATTCCACAACGTTTCTACTACCTTCCCACTACGTTTCTGCTACCTTTCCAGCACCTTCCCACAACGTTTCTACTACCTTGCTGGCACCTTCCCGCAACGTTTCTAATACCTTTCTGGCACCTTCCCGCAACGTTTCTACTACCTTTCTGGCACCTTCCCACTACGTTTATGTTACCTTTCTGGCACCTTCCCGCAACGTTTCTGCTACCTTTCTGGCACCTTCCCGCAACGTTTATGCTACCTTTCTGGCACCTTCCCGCAACGTTTCTACTACCTTTCTGGCACCTTCCCACAACGTGTATGCTACCTTTCTGGGACCTTCCCCCAACGTTTCTGCTACCTTTCTGGCACCTTCCCGCAACATTTCTGTTACCTTTCTGGCACCTTCACGCAACGTTTCTGCTACCTTTGTGGCACCTTGCCGCAACGTTTCTGCTACCTTTCTGCAACATTTCTGCTACCTTTCTGGCACGTTCCCGCAACGTATATGCAACATTTGTGATGTAACTTAAAATCCTCTCTAGAAAGAAGAAAGACACAACAAACATTGTTGAATTTTCAGCATTTATTTCAATAACAATTGCATATTTGTACGCACGCATGCAAGCAGGCACGCTCGGTTTAGTTGTCCGAATCCGACTCCGAATCACTGACAGTGGGGGCTGTGCTGCGGGGTTGTGCTGGGGAGTTTATGCTCCTTGACAGTCTAGCCTGCAAACATACAGCTTATTTATTATTATGTTGAACTCATTAAAAAAAATTGCATCACGTTATTATAATAATCTTCGTAATCTGTGCAATACATTACCAGGAATGTTATAACACAAATATAATATTTATGTGCATATAAGGCAATTCAAAGTTTAAGAGAACATGTTAAAATATTGAAGTCCCTCATCAGTAGGTTAATCTAGATATTTTTACAAATTGTATCTGATGGGAATGTACACCACCAACACAAATGTAACTGAGACTGGGTACACCTGTACTTGTCTTCATAACACTGATTGTGCTTGTGATAAGGTCTGTTTTATATGGGTTGAGATTATGCTTACTGGCTTCCATTTACAATCATGACAAGTAAGACTTACATGATATAATAATCTTAATGTGGCAAATACATTGCTGCAAAGAAAAAACACAAATCCTTACCTGAAACAGGTAGCCACCCCTCTTACTTGGGGCATGCTTGAGAGTTTCACCCATATGATGTTCAATCTCGTCATCTCTACATTTGAGGTGGATTCGTCTGCACGCTTCTATTAACAAAATGTACGATTTTGTTTACACATTTGCCAAATCATTGGGTACAATCATATTTTTACAATGTGCTTAGTTTTGAAACCTGAAAAGGCAGTAATTTACAGTCCTATTTACGAAAATAGCTACACGTTTGGCAACATCCTGCTCAATGTACATTAAACAAATACACATTAACCCCCGTAGTTTCGGGCATCACATTAGTATACCCCGTTGCAAACTAATGCACAAATGGCTGTCGTTTGCGGCTGTATTATATTCAAGCCGTGGCCTAGTGGTTAAGGTGTTGGACTCTAAATTCAAGGGTTGTGAGTTCAAGACCCACACTGGTCACGGTTCGTTTTCGAAGCTTAGGCAATTTCGTTTACCCTACTTTGCCTCAGTCCACTCAGCTGCAAATGAGTACAAACACTGTTTGGAAGGTACCTGCGATGGACTAGTGTCCCGTCCAGGAGAGTCAGTATAACTGCACTCTAAGTTGCTTCGCACTACAGAAACCAGGTTTAAGCACTGGCCATATAAGCCTTCATGGCTTCCTAAGGCATAATGCCTGGGGGGGGGTAACTAATGTGCACAATGGAATGCATTGAAAATGGTATAACTTTACTTGAAACCGACATCCGAGCTGTGCTCAGACCAGGTTTGCATTGACAGTTTGGTATGCAAGAAATGAAAAATGTTCTGCTGGTCAGTATGGCCCATGGGTCGACCACCTTTCAACGGAAATTTTAATTACATGGTGGAAAGTGAACAATGGATATCGGGCGATTGCAAACGTTAGTAAGCCCATACCGTTGTTCGGACCCTGCAAACTGACAATGCAAGTACGCCGGCATATTTAGGCGGCGGGGTGTCGGGTCATGCCACTTTGTCTTGTTGGTCGGCTATGGCAAGGCAGAGACAGTCATCGACATCAAATCGTGTGACAAAGAACACGGAATTAGAATTACTCTGTAGTCGCTCTTGTGTTCGTTGGATGAGGCGAGGAGGCATTTCGTAATGTACATTGAACAGGATGTTGCCAGCGTAGGATAGCTACTGTAAATTACTGCCTTTTTCGTTCATATACAATCATATTTTGAATATGTGCATAGTTTTGAAACGTGTCCTCCCCTAAAATCTTTTATTTTCAGATGTGATTACATAATAATATATATAAAATAAATATTGAGGCATTCTTTGGTGGGTTAACGGAACCACACATGAGAATATTGCAGTTGTGCAGAATGTAAAAAAGCAAGAAAATATAAGGAAGCATTCATGGAAAGCATATGCAGAGCTTCTTGGATAAATTGGTTCATTTCGATGTGATATAAAGCGAAGGATTTTAGGAATACTTACTACACATAACTTTGTGGAGTGGCAGATCCTCAAACGAATGCTTACGCTTCCTTCCTTTCATGTTGAACTGGGACCACAACTGGTGCGTCCTCATCTTAGCAAACATTCTCCGGATGGTGTCACCCATATTGTGCCCACCCAAAGCAATCAACAAAGTACCTGCACAAAAAACAACAGCATGTATTTTCACGTGTGCTTGAGCATTAAAACATTAACTGGATGTAAAATTCTGGTATCGCATTTTCAACACCAACGTTAAACCATTCTTATCTATGACAGTGAAACCTGGAAAACTACTCGGTCTCAATACACCAAAGCGATCCAAACCAGTGCCGTCTACAACGAATTTAAATTTGCCGCGCGAACTGACTGAGCTACTGGCTCCCTATTTATCACTGTCCACCTCCGCAAACATCTCAGGCAGGATATCGTGTCGGCTTTCCAGGCCAGGTTAGCCTGTAAAAGTAAACTTCCGACCTCTTGACGCCAAGGTGGGCCCGGGGCAGATATTGAGGTGACAACCCATTTATTATGTCCAATGCCTGTTTCCAATTCTTTTTCAATCTACGCAATCAAAATTTCCTACATGATACACCCAAATGTAGTAGTTTCAAGATCGGATTTTCAATGTTTCTGTGACGGGTGGAAGTTAATTCCAATCCAAAAGTTAAAGTCCATTTGAAATGATCGGTTCTTCTCGTTCACAAAACGTGGTAGGCTAACTTATGATCGTCATTATGTCGACCATTACAAGAAACCGCTAAATTTACTGACAAAGACAAAAACGGGATATTCTCAACACTGCAATATACACTCTTGAACTACTCGTGTGTATTCATGTATAACATCAGGCGCTGATCCAGAGGGGGGCGCACGTACGCCCCCCGTTTTGATTGAAAAAACAAGTGTTTGGGCTCTACTCTTATTTGATAATTAACTTTAATTAAGCTGAGAGCACGTGTGGAACAAGGGAAATGGGCACGGTTCTAAATGTACGTCTATTCACGTGTATTCACGATGTATGTTTACTCACGTGTGGAGCAATTAATTTAAGTGAAACTGGTACAGTAATGGTAGTTTTACGTGTATTCACATAAATTCACGTGTTGCTGCACGTGTGGAACAAGGGAAACTTGTACGGTTCTAGTTGTACGTGACGACAAATAAACGAACGCATTTTGACAAGTTTTGTATTAGTATGACGAACATCGTAATTATAACCTTTCCAGTGAATAAGCTTTAATTGTATGCGAATTAAATTTAGAAGAGGGTTGTAAAGATTGTATAACCGGGTTCCCGAATCTTTCACTTTAGAGGCGCTTCGTCAAATATTTTAATTATAAAAACGGTGACGTATAGATAACCGTGACGTAGATTATACACCGTTCAATTCATGAGCAAGATTGTCCCTATTAAGATAATAAATTTCCGACCTCTTGAGGCCAAGATGGGCCCGGGGCAAATATTGAGATGACAACCCATTTATTATATCCAAGTCCTGTTTCCAGTTCTTTTTTAATCTACACAATCAAAAATGTCCTAAGTTAATTGTTTCAAGATCGAATTTAGAATTTTTCTGTGACGAGTGGAATTCCAAGTACTTCAAAAGTTAAGGTCCGTTTGAAATGATCGGTTCCTCTCATTCATAACATGATGTATAGCTAACTTAGTTACGATCTTCATTATGTCGACCACTACAAGAAACCGCTTAATTTATTGACAAAAACGAAAACGGGAGCTTCTCAAGGACATAATATCAATTATTCTTGAACTACTCATGTGTGTACTCATCTCAAACTGCAGGCGCGGATCCCCCCCCCCCCGTTTTGCTTGAAAACAGTTTTGGGGCTTTACTCTTATTTAATAAATACCTTTAATTACGCTGAGAGCACATGTGGAATAAGGGAAACTGGTACGGTTATAGATCGATGTACGTTTATTCACGTGTATCCATGTGTTTAGGCACATGTGGAACAATTAAGTTAAACTGGTACGATTCTAGCTGTACATGTATTCACGTGAATTCACGTGTTGATGCACGCGTGGAACAAGTAAAACTGGTACGGTTCTAGCTGTACGTGTATTCACATGAACTCATGTGTTTATGCAAGTGTAAAACTGGGGAAACTGGTACGGTTCTAGTTGTACGCATATGCACGTGTATTCACGTGTTTAGGCACGTGTGGAGCTGGAGTAACGGGTATATGGTTCTAGCTGTACGTGCATTCACGTGAATTGACGTGTATATACACGTGTGTTACGAAAGTCGCTTATTACAATGTGGTTTGACAACACTAGAGACCAGGAGACTAAGAGGAGACCAAATAGAAGTGTTTAAAATAGTGAACGGTTATGAGGATGTTGATAAGAACTTGTTGTTCGAAATGGCAATCTTGTTAAATCTTCTTAAATATCTGATAAGGGTGAGCTACACACAGATGAGAAAATTGTTGGACTCTCGATAAGCCAATGGCTTCCTTGTCCACTTGCCATCTGGAACATGTTGTTTGGGATGGCAATCTTGTTAAATCTTGTGTGGAACTTTGGAAACTGGTGCGGTTCTAGATGTACGTGACGGCAAATACACGAACGCATTTTGATAATTTTTATATTAATATGAAGAAGATCATATAACCTTTCCAGTGAGCAAGCTTTAATTGTATGCGAATTAAATTTAGAAGGCGGTTGTAAAATGTATAAAAGAATATAATTCTGAGGTTTCGGCACATATATATATGCTGATGTTCTACATCACGCTTGAGCTAGGTCATATCTGTCACGATAAAACTGTGACGTAGATGACACACCATTCAATTCATGAGCAATGTTGTCCCTATATTAAGATAATGGTCGGCCTATGCTCCTTAATTTTATGTGATCAATTTACCACTAATTTTGTTTGTCCGACCTGTATTTCATGAGGTGCGGGTCGTTTGTATATGACTTGTAATAAACCTGCTCACCTGTCTCCTGTCCAGATCGAAACGTCGAATATCGGATGTGAATCGCAGTCGTTTTGGATATTCACATATGGCGGCCGCATAACTGTGAAACTACGTGGAGATGATAGTTCTTTTCAGATATTCAATAGAGGCATCACACTGAAGTAGTTGTGACGTAGATGACAAGGAATCGGGGATGGGTTTTTATGTCAGAAAACTTATTCAAAGTGTTTGATACCTAACATATAGTTCAGGGGGTCACCGTACACGATATACGTTATTTAATGTGTACTCATTACACCGAATGTCGACCTTGTAAATAGAGGACTATAGGCAATGGGGTCAGCCGATTTTAGAATAAGAATACTGGGAAGTATTTCGAGAAATAGCGAAAATAAAAAAGTCCAATTTAAGGATGGTGTCGGACATGACGAAGGGTTCCTTTATAAAGCGCACATATAACATCGGTTTGAGGCAAAGAAGTGCCCTTAGCCCTTTACTGTTTATCGTGGTGATGGAAATAATCAGCAGAAAGATCAGCACGAAGGATATTCTCAGGAAGATGATGTATGCAGTCGATCTGGCCATAATTGCAGAAAGCAAACAAGACCTACAGGAAGTGTTGGTGGAATGGAAGGGGGTGTTCGAGAAGCACGGACTGAGAATGAGCCTAGAGAAGACAGAAGTGATGTGGGTTGGACACCAGAGAGAGGAGTTGAACATCAGGTTGGATGGTAAGGAGATCAAGCAAGTGGATGGCTTTGTGTACCTTGTGTAATATCCTGGACTATGTTGCATGATTGAGTAGGCACTCATGTGTGAGTTGGCTAGAGCACTGTACCGATGTAGACAGCCGTTCAAATAAACATTACAGTTAGTTGAAAAGCTAGCCTTATTATACTGAACCCAGAAAGAGAACTTTACATGGTGGCAGCGGTTCGATGCAAAGAAAGCACGCATGGACCACGTAAGAACATTGAATGTCAAACTAACTTGAAATATGCGATTGTTGTGCCACGAAGGCAGCATAGCGAATGAAGTAAAATGAAGCCGAACTATTTTCACGTACAGCACACTGCAGTAGAGACGTCCATCGCTAGAAAAGCAGGCGTATGAATACATTGAAAGCTACAAAAGTAAAGCGGCACATACAACGAAAAGCGTGACGCGACAAAAGCGAAGAAGTGTGATGATCTACGTTATACGTAATGCTCGTCGACGCACGAGTGTAGCGCGTGCAAGACGTACGCCGTGTTGTGATTGCTATAAATAAAGAAATACATTGTATGCAATACACACTGAACTGACTACTGCGAACACGGAATAATGTCTGACCATCCACGAATGGACTGGTCTAACGCAGACCTAGCTGGAACATTCAAACTGTTCAAGCAAAAATGTGAAATATACTTCAATGTAAAAGACACAAAAGTCGACAAAATGGTCAACCATATACTGCTATATGCCGGTGATGAAGGTATAAAAATATACAATTCGTGGAACTTATCAGATAGTGATAGAACAGATCCATCACTGGTGTGGGAAAAATTCCAAGCACACATTGAGCCCAAAGTAAACTTTAGGGTGCAACGTTTTTATCTACAGAAATACAGTCAGGCAGGAGGTGAATCAATCGATGATTACGTCACACGGTGCAAGCTGCAAGCGCAAAAATGCAAATTTAATCAAGCTGAAGCAGAGGAAAGACTCATTGAACAGTTGATCATCGGCACTAACATTGCAGAGCTACAAAAAGAGCTATTGGGTCATGACGATAAACTCACGCTAGAAAAAGCACTGGACATAGGGCGCACAACAGAAGCGTCAATAAGTCACATGACGCAGCTGCAAAGCGTACAGTCGAATCACACCAACGTGCACTATGTCCGCGCAGCCAATCCAAGTAAAGGCTGTCGATTATGTGGGAGGGCTCACCTAAAAGAGGACAGATGCCCAGCATACGGTTCCAACTGTAAGAAATGTGGCGGCAGAAATCATTGGCAGGCGGTGTGTAAGAAGTCTGATGGGGGTCAAGGTCAACCTAAAAGGTGGAGAGGACAGCATGTCGTCAGAGCGCGATCCAAGACAAGACGCGAATGGCACAGCGACGGGGCATCCGCAGCATACAGGCGGAAGCGAGACGTCCACGCTGTAGGTCTGCAGAGAGGATACGCGGAGCCACAAGACAAATTGGAAGCACAATTTGAACACCTGAGCTTCGCATCATTGACGACAAACGGCACTACAATGGATACACGCGACGAAGTATTCGCCAATCTCGACATCAAACTGCCCAATATACGCAAGGGGCAAACAGCAGACCTGAAGGTCAAAGTGGACACAGGGGCCCAAGGGAACATACTCCCGCTGAGGGTATTCAGGAAGATGTTCCCTGACGCGATAACTGGACAACACCCGACACATGGAACGTTGATGCCGCGAGACCACACGATCTTGTCTGCTTATAACGGTACACGAATTCCACAGTATGGAACAATCCAATTGGCATGTCGATATCAGCAGAGCGATTGGGTGGACGCCGAATTCTTTGTGGCAGACACAGAAGGTCCAGCAATCCTAGGACTACCAAACTCTCGCCAACTACGACTCGTGACTCTACACTGCGCCATAGAGAAGAATACGATCAGTCAACAAGCCGATCCGATTGGGTCAACGCAAGTGCTGAAGCAGACGTACCCAGATCGCTTCGACACCTTGGGAAACTTCCCAGGAACATATCACATCGTGACAGACCCAGACGTGCAGCCAGTGATACACGCGCCAAGGAAGTGTCCGATTCAACTGAAGGAGGAGCTCCAGAAAGCGCTAGACAAGATGGTGCAAGATAAAGTCATCAAGCGAGTCACCGAACCAACAGAGTGGGTATCTAGTCTGGCATTCTCGCGCAAGAAGGACGGTTCGTTGAGGATATGCCTGGATCCCAAGGATCTCAACCGAGCCATAAGGAGATGCCACCACAAGACACCGATACTTGAAGAAATCACTCACAAGTTCACAGGCGCGAAGCACTTCTCAAAGCTAGATGCAAAGAACGGCTATTGGTCAGTGAAACTGGACCATGAAAGCAGCCTTCTGACGACCTTTAACAGTCCCTTTGGCAGGTACTGCTTCACAAGAATGCCGTTTGGTCTCGTCATGTCGCAAGACGTGTTCCAGCAGAAGATGGACGCGATTCTCGACAACTGTCCCGGGACGGTCGGCATAGCTGATGACGTCGCCGTATTTGGACGCACAGAGGCGGAGCATGACGCCAACCTACGGAATCTCATGAGCGTTGCCTGTGAGTACGGCTTGGTGTTCAACAGCAAGAAGTGTGTGGTGAAGGCATCACAGATCAGCTTCTTTGGTATTTTGTATGACGACAAGGGCGCTCACCCAGACCCGAAGAAGGTGGAGGACATTCAGATGATCCCAGCTCCAACGAACAGAACGGAACTGCAGGAGTTCTTGGGAATCGTCACATACATGGGCCCGTTCGTACCCAACTTGTCGCAGAACACGGCAATGTTGCGCGACCTACTGAAGAAAGACGTCGAATACCAGTGGTCACAGATGCACCAAGAAGTCTTCGATAAGGTCAAGTCCTCGATATGCGCTGAGACGACACTCGCGTATTTTGACTGTGATAAAAACTATACAATACAAGTTGATGCGTCAGGAAGAGGATTGGGAGCTGTCCTGTTACAGGAAGGAAGACCAATCGCATACGCTTCCAAGAGCCTGACAGACACCGAAAAGCGGTACGCCAACATAGAACGAGAACTACTCGCTCTTGTGTTTGGCGCAGAACGTTTCAGAACATACGTGTATGGCAAACACTTCGTAGTTGAGAGCGACCACAAGCCTTTGGAAATGATTCAGCTGAAGAACTTGATGGCAGCCCCACCTAGACTGCAAAGGATGCTACTGAGGATTCAGCACTATGACATCACTATCAAGTACAGGCCAGGAAAGGAGTTGCTCCTAGCCGACGGGTTGTCGAGACTGCCAAACCCTCGAAGTAGAGAAGAAATTGACCTCGATGTGATGGTCAGCATGGTGCAGTTCTCGAACAACAAGATACTGGAACTGCGAAGGGAGACGGACACGGACACGATTCTCCGCGACTTACAAGAAGTCATCATCAGAGGTTGGCCAAAGACGCGTGCCGACATCCCGATAATTTTGCGACCATTCTGGTGCTACCGTGATGAGCTCTCGGTAGAGGACGGAGTCATCCTGAAAGGCGAGCGTGTAGTTATACCACAAAGTATGCAGGCGGACGTGATCCAGCGCATACACGCCGGTCATCAAGGCATCGAGAAATGCAAGATGCGGGCGAGAACTAGCGTTTTCTGGAATGGCATCAACAATGACCTTGAGGACGTAGTGAAGAGATGTGCCGTGTGTCAGGAACACCAGCACACCAATCCCAGAGAGACACTGTTGCCGCACGAGTTGCCAACACGATCGTGGCAGATCCTGGGGACAGATCTGTTCCACTACAACAACTCGGAGTATTTAATAGTAGTTGATTATTACTCCAAGTTTCCGTTTGTACGCAAGATGCCGACACCGTGTACCAGTCACGCGGTAGTAGCGGCAACGGCAGACATATTCTCAGAACACGGGGTTCCAGAGAAGGTCGTGAGCGACAACGGACCACACTACGATTGCGTCAACTACAAGAAGTTCGCACAGGAATGGGGATTCGAGCATGTGACAAGTTCTCCTCACTTCCCACAGTCAAATGGATTTGTTGAGCGCACCATACAGACGGTCAAGCGCACTCTTCTGAAGGCGAAGGAGAGCAACATGAATCCATGCAAGGCGATGCTGTGCTTGAGGACGACGCCTCTCGATCATCATCTACCGTCACCCAGCGAACTGTTGTACGCACGGAAGTTGAAAGGCGACCTCCCCATCCAGATTCGCAACCCGTTGACGCGTAGAGACGACATCTACAGGCGACTGCAGGAGCGCCAGGACACGCAGAAGACGTTTCACGACGCGCACGCGCACGACATGTCACAATTGACGGCAGGGCAACATGTGCGCATACAAGACCAAGCGTCTGGCCGGTGGCAGAAAGCCACTGTAACAGCGACCTGCGAAGAGCCGCGGTCGTACCTAGTCGAGGCGCAGAACGGTCGCATCCTGAGGCGCAATCGACGTCAGTTACAAGCGACACCATCGCCAAGAAGGGTACACTTCGCAGACGAAACACTGACAGCGGTAGGCGGCGATGACACACCCCGCGCACAGCCCACAACAACGGGGCAACACGATGAGCACACGAGAAGAGCTGACGACGCGACGCAACTGGCATACCGAACGCGGTCTGGCAGAGCTGTCAAGCAGCCGGACAGGCTTGACCTGTAACTATTTAGAATAGTGTGCCATACTAGAATAGTTGTGCCATACTAGAATAGGTGCGCCATATTAGAATAATACAATACATGCAGAGACAATAAGTTATAGTTTACTGTTCTTGTTCACTATGTTAAAAAGGGGGATGTAATATCCTGGACTATGTTGCATGATTGAGTAGGCACTCATGTGTGAGTTGGCTAGAGCACTGTACCGATGTAGACAGCCGTTCAAATAAACATTACAGTTAGTTGAAAAGCTAGCCTTATTATACTGAACCCAGAAAGAGAACTTTACACCTTGGAGGAATGGTTACGGAGGATGGACATTCAGCGGCAGAAGTACGACGTCGGACACAAGCGGGAGCGAATGCTTGGAGAAAGGTAGAGGGAGTCATGTTAGACAGAAAAAAATTAAAAAAGTTGAAATTGAAAGTCCTGAGAACGTGTGTTGCACCAGCATGCCTGTATGGTCTGGAGACAGTAGCGTTGATAGAACAACAACAACAGAAGCTGCAAGAGTGTGAGAATAACTGGGTTCGTTGAATAACAAGAACAATTAAAGAGGGTGGACAGAAGAAGGATGAACGACCTGAGGAAAGAGGTTGGGATGCAAAAAATATGCAGCCTAACAGGAAGATTGGTGAAAAGCAGGATGAGATGGGCTGGCCACTTGGTAAGAATGGATGCAGGCAAACTAGCAAAGAGAGCAGAGGTGGAAAAACATCAAGGACGCAGGAAAAGGGGAAGGCCACAGGTGAGATGGGAGGACTGCGTGACTCCTCACTGAGACAGATCGGGGAAGATGAAAGATGTAGAGATGGGGCGGCCGATATAAAACTATGGAAAGAAAGAACAGAAAGAGTGGCTCGACACTACTTTACCTGAATCTCACCCCTGTACAGCATGGAACAAGGAGGAAGAGCACACAAGAAGTATCATTTTTACAGTTTTCTTGACCGAAAAATTCCACACGAAATTAAGTGCCGGGACACCAATTTGTCCTTCTATCGTCGAATGACCCACAACCAATAAGATTCAAGTACCGTATACGGCTTATATTAATTACTCGAGCGCAAAAAACTATTTCACCCACAATGTCTTCAGACCGATATAATAAAAACATATTTCCAGTATTTTCACAGGTATATAGATTGGGTCGGACGGCACATATTTCTGTTTCTCCTTATGCTTGGATTTATACAGGGTCGCAAATAAATGATGTATTTTCCTTGCCTTGTCGTGAAAACTTCTAGGGTCGGCTACATTTAATACGTCAAAAAGAAAGACAAGAAGAAAGAAAAGAAGACGACTGGCCACAATCAGGAGTGAGCCATGCAGGACTTGCCGTAACCTGTGCAAGTACAAACATGTTCGTAAATAGTTAATAACAGTACTCATGCGTATAAACATAATTACAACATATAATAGGCTCAACCATGTTGACTATTTCACGTGAATACTGACTGTTTGACCTTAACATTCCGTCACTGTATAGCCAATTGTCCTTAATGCACTGGTCCCTGCGGAATAATCCAACACCTTGTCCCAGTCGCCACATAGGGTTATTAATCATTATACCACTTCAAGGAGAGTGGGAAATTGCTGATTCTGGCTTGTTTAAAATGTAACCTAATACCTCTACTACTCTACATAGACACATGATTAATGATTTTCCTGTAGACTTGAGCGGTAAGCCAGCTGTGTACGGGGCAGCAAATAATCGACTACTGACCGCCATCGTGTATGGCAGAGACAGTTACATCCACTAACATGACATACACTGCGTCTTACGGTTTAGGTATTTAACTTTAAGATTTGTCATTGCGCTCACGAGATGGTTAACCCACAAGGCAGGGATTCACCCAGTGTCAAATCAACCAGTTACGGGACACAAATTTGTCCACAGAATCTTGTGAATTCACATACGGAAACCGGTGATTTGAACCAGTTGAAATACGTGAATTTACGTGTTCTGAACCAGTTATATGACACATGTCTGGACACAAATTTGTCTACAGAATCTCGTGAATTCAAGTACGGAAACAGGTGATTTAAACCAGTTGAAATACGTGAATTTACGTGTTCTGAACCAGTTATACGACACATGTCTGGACACAAATTTGTCCACAGAATCTCGTGAATTCAAGTACGGAAACAAGTGATTTAAACCAGTTGAAATACGTGCATTTACGTATTCTGAACGTAATATCGCTACGTCGTTGCTACGTACTGGCACAGCGTAGTTGGAGTACGTGGACACGACGTAATGTCGCTACGTCGTTGCTACGTACTGGCACAACGTAGTTGGAGTACGTGGACACGACGTAATGTCGCTACGCCGTTGCTACGTACTGGCACAGCGTAGTTGGGGTACGTGGACACGACGTAATGTCGCTACGTCGTTGCTACGTACTGGCACAACGTAGTTGGAGTACGTGGACACGACGTAATGTCGCTACGTCGTTGCTACGTACTGGCACAACGTAGTTGGAGTACGTGGACACGACGTAATGTCGCTACGTCGTTGCTACGTACTGGCACAACGTAGTTGGAGTACGTCGACACGACGTAATGTCGCTACGTCGTTGCTACGTACTGGCACAACGTAGTTGGAGTACGTGGACACGACGTAATGTCGCTACGCCGTTGCTACGTACTGGCACAGCGTAGTTGGGGTACGTGGACACGACGTAATGTCGCTACGTCGTTGCTACGTACTGGCACAACGTAGTTGGAGTACGTGGACACGACGTAATGTCGCTACGTCGTTGCTACGTACTGGCACAACGTAGTTGGAGTACGTGGACACGACGTAATGTCGCTACGTCGTTGCTACGTACTGGCACAACGTAGTTGGAGTACGTCGACACGACGTAATGTCGCTACGTCGTTGCTACGTACTGGCACAACGTAGTTGGAGTACGTGGACACGACGTAATGTCGCTACGTCGTTGCTACGTACTGGCACAACGTAGTTGGAGTACGTCGACACGACGTAATGTCGCTACGTCGTTGCTACGTACTGGCACAACGTAGTTGGAGTACGTGGACACGACGTAATGTCGCTACGTCGTTGCTACGTACTGGCACAACGTAGTTGGAGTACGTCGACACGACGTAATGTCGCTACGTCGTTGCTACGTACTGGCACAACGTAGTTGGAGTACGTGGACACGACGTAATGTCGCTACGTCGTTGCTACGTACTGGCACAACGTAGTTGGAGTACGTGGACACGACGTAATGTCGCTACGTCGTTGCTACGTACTGGCACAACGTAGTTGGAGTACGTGGACACGACGTAATGTCGCTACGTCGTTGCTACGTACTGGCACAACGTAGTTGGAGTACGTCGACACGACGTAATGTCGCTATGTCGTTGCTACGTACTGGCAGAACGTAGTTGGAGTACGTGGACACGACGTAATGTCGCTACGTCGTTGCTACGTACTGGCAGAACGTAGTTGGAGTACGTGGACACGACGTAATGTCGCTACGTCGTTGCTACGTACTGGCACAACGTAGTTGGAGTACGTGGACACGACGTAATATCGCTACGTCGTTGCTACGTACTGGCACAACGTAGTTGGAGTACGTGGACACGACGTAATATCGCTACGTCGTTGCAACGTACTGGCACAACGTAGTTGCAGTACGTGGACACGACGTAATATCGTTACGTCTTTGCTACGTACTGGCACAACGTAGTTGCAGTACGTGGATACGACGTAAGTAGAACGTAATACTGTTACGTTGTTGTTACGTATTGTCACAACGTAGATAGACTACGTTGACACAACGTTAATAAAACGTAATTCATGACGTTACCAAACCATTACTTTCATACAACGTTGTATATACATAGTGTGTTTGCTGGGTCACCTTCTACTTCGTACTTGTGATCTTTGGTTGCCCTCAACACCGCATTTCTCATGCGCCTATCACTCGCAAGATGTTTCTTTTTCACCAAATAATGTTTGATGCACTCCATATACTTTTTGTACTTTTCGTCTCGCCTACATTTCTTCTGATGCTCCATCAGTTTCCACGTTCTAATCAAATGACTTTCAACTTTCTTAAAAAGGCCTCGAGTGACGAGCTCGCTGACAAAATAAGGTCAACATCGTGGGGGTCATGTGGGTCAGCTGAATCTGCATTAGTCTCGCTAAGTCTGCATACTCCTGGCACGGGGTCAAAGTTGATCGGGTTACCTGAGGTCACGTTGCTCACGCGGGTTGCATGGCGTCCACTGCGTTTGCGCGCGCATGCGCAATACGCAAAATGCATACTTCCGCTGACTTTCGGCACGGGACTACTCTGGGCCCGTTACACCGGAATGAGCCCGGAGCGAGATTGAATTGCTAATAGCGTGGATTGCGTGATCTATATAATGATTTCACTGGAACGAGTAGTTAGATAACGTAATAATGCAACTTTCCACCAAGTGGGAAATAATGAAACGTACATTAAGATATATTTTGGGCTCCCGGAACGATGACTAATTGACGATCGGCGGCCGTGTTTTGGCTGTTCCGTCTATTGAACGTCACCTAGTGGGCGGCGACTGATTGGGATGTGTACTGGTATATGAAATAATTTATATCTAAATAAAATGGAGTAAATCTGAAATGATACAGTTTAACTACACCTTTCTATACAACATCATTTTGTATATTAATTATGTCTGTGACAATATGTATTATAATTTACTTTATATATTTATTACAGGTAACTATATATTACACTTCTTCTGTTAACCCTTTTTTCCAATACACTATTGGTCAATAAAACTTTCATTCCACGTATTGAATATTGGTGTGAATTTCACAATTATCGGTCGTGGTCGCGAATTTGACGAGTTTGCAGCGTTCCGAGCCGGTGACATCGATCAATGCTCTCGCATCGGTTCGGAACGCCGAGTTTGTTGTTGACGATATCCAGAACTGCGGTCACTGGGTCGGCGGTGTCCGGTACACCATGGACGATTAAACAATTTCACCTACTATACTGTTCGAGCGCGTCGATCTTATTGAACAGTTTAACTTTTTCCGTCTCCAGCTGGGATACGCGAGCGGCTGTCTTGGCAGCTTCGTCAGCAGCTATAGTTGTAAAGTCGTTGCCTTCGTTACGCGGTTAATATAGATATAATAATTTTTTTATTCCAAAAATCCAGGATGTTTATGTAGACATGTAGCATAGCGTTGGGTGCAGAAGTTCAATTGTGAGTAATGGGTATTTTGTTCGAACCAAAGTTGACTCTCTTCCCCATGCCTAGAAGTCGATCGGTGAGTTGTCAACCGGTTCCTCAAGATCTCACCCTTTCCTGGCCGGTAAAAGTTTGGCAAGATGTAAGACAGCCACCCACACCGTACACATATAATAATTATGCGAAAATGCAAATGGGTTTTCTTCAGGGAGGTTGTGCGTCATCGGCCTGTTCACGCATGCGTGAGACGGTTTGGATGATTTTGGTAGAATTGGGAGATGTTCACGCATGCGTACCTTGGTACCAAATGTTTGAGAAAGCTATTGACTTGCTTTAAAAGGGGACATATTTGCGCACTCGAGGAGCGCGGCAGACTAGCTATTTCACCGAAACACGACGTGGACGCTTGTGATGTATTGAAACGTATTTATTACGACCGCATGGTTTGGTCATGGCGCCGGCACAAGACAAGTTATTGAACTCCGAACTCTGACAGTGAAACCGGGAGCATAGGTTTCTTCATCCACTATAGCTCTCCCAACTTTAGTGAGAAAAACACGTTCAATCGAGACGTAGCAAATTGTCCTGTAAAAAGAAATAATAATAGTTCTTGATTACTGTGTGTAACGCCCCAACGATAGCGTTATAAACAACAAATTACTGTTATCAACAAGCAAAAACACTGCAAGTAAAGAACTAATAAAATTACAAATCCAAACGTTCAGGGTGTTTCATGATACGTGCCGAACGTCTAGGCTCTGCTACAGATGCTGCAGCAGGCACAATGTCACTTTGTTAACTTGCTGCGGGCGGCTTCGCTGGTGAGCGAAGCTGCGCCTGTTGATCTGCCTCAGACTTTTCACCAAACTCGGTCACGTCCTCTGGGAATGTCTCCAACGGTGTAGGCCGGAACGATGGCATCACCTGATTACTCGACAGTCTTCCTTGCAGCTGATCGCTGTGATGTCGTGCAATAGTGCCATCTTCTAGACGAACGGTGTACGATACCGGCCCAGTCTGACGATGAATCGTGCCCGGTACCCAACTTGCAGTGTTACCGTGGTACCGTAGATCATACACCAATTCACCAGGTTGGAAAGTTCGAACTTTGGCATGGCGGTCATGTTTCGCCTTCTGTTTGGTCTGTTCAGCTACGACCTTTACACCTACGTCTGGTCTGATCAGGTGAAGTCGGGTTTTCAGCTGTCGATGCATTAATAGTTCAGCAGGGGCTATGCCCGTCGTGGAGTGAGGTGTGATGCGGTAATCGAAGAGGAAGCGTGCTAGCTTGGTTTCCAAGTCACCTCCTGCATGCGCTTTACTCCTTCTTTTACAATTCCAACGGCTCGTTCGGCTAGGCCATTAGAGGCAGGGTGGTGTGGAGCACTCGTAATGTGCTTGATGCCATTGTGTCGGCAGAAATCTTGAAACTCTTCACTGACGAAACCAGTGGCGTTGTCACTGACGATGACATCAGGGATGCCATGAGTGCTAAACGACTGTCGCAGTTTGCTGATAGTGATAGCTGATGTTGAGCCTGACGTAAGGTGAGTGTCTATCCACCTCGAATGGGCGTCAATTACCACCAGCATCATTCCGCCCATGCCCATGAATGGACCTGCATAGTCGATATGCAGTCGCGACCAAGGTCTATCGGGGAATGACCATGGTTGTAGGGGAGCTTCCGTAGGTCTGGGCCGGCTACGCATGCAGATGTCGCAGGTTTTGGCCGTTTTCTCAATGTCTTGATCGATACCAGGCCACCACATCAGACTGCGGCCTACGGCTTTCATACCAACGATCCCAGAGTGTGCGTTGTGCAGTTCTTCCAACAGTGCTTGGCGGTGGGCACTTGGAATAATCACTCGTGTGCCCCACATGAGACAACCATCATGGATGCTGAGTTCATCTCTTCTTTGAGTGTACGGCTTCAGGAGTTCGTTGTCGTCATGATCTGGAAATCCATCCTTCGTCCTGATGAAGACTTGTGACAACAAGAATCCAAGTGTCAATTCTTGAGTGACGAGGTCGATTACTTGGGTCATCGGATCGATACCGAAGGCATACACCCGTCCGGTGAGACACTGTCAGCAGTCCGTGATGCTCCAGCGCCCACCAACATAACCGAGTTACGCTCATACCTTGGGATGGTGAATCACTATGGTCGTTTCTTGCCAAACCTTGCGACGATGCTGGCCCCCATGCATCAGTTGCTGAAGATAAACACCAAGTGGTACTGGAGGAAGACACAACAAGAGGCCTTCAACAAGACGAAAGAGATGCTGAGCTCACCACAGGTCATGACTCACTTTGACTCCTCCAAACCGTTGGTACTCACCTGTGATGCCTCTCCATACGGCATTGGGTCCGTTCTTGCTCACGTCATGGAAGATGGTGCAGAGAAACCCATAGCATATCACTCCAGAAGTCTCTCGCATGCTGAGAAAAACTACGCTCAGATTGACAAAGAGGCTCTGTCCGTCATAGTGGGACTGAAGAAGTTTCACCAGTACTTGTGGGATCACAAGTTTACCATCGTCACAGATCATAAGCCGCTTCTTGGATTGTTTGGAGAAATGAAAGCCGTTCCACAGATGCTGTCGCCACGGATGCAGCGATGGGCCCTAACACTGGCTGCCTACGAATAACAGATTATCCACAGTACATTGTGCTGGGCTAACGAGGTTATGGCTAAGGGAAGGAAAACCCCGAAAGTAAACATACTGCGGAGGGCTAACAATCCTCCCAGCTCAAACGATGTTACGGAAACTAGACGTGAATCTCAAAAGCCAGATTGTGCTGGAAATTGCTGCAGGAAGGCGACGGTCTATATACCAGCGGATGATAACATAATTTATTTGGACAGTATGACACTTCCGGATCAAAGCCAAACGGAAGTTCGGAGGCTGACAACAACCAAGCCAAAGGTTAATGTAAATATAGGATTTTGGAATGTAAGAACGTTATACTTTATAGGGAAATCATCCCAGCTTGCAAGATAAATTTATAAACATAGAAGAAATGTCATAGACATTAGTGTATGCAGATGGATGGGACAACGAAAAGTCAAATTGAACACCGAAGAGTGTAATTTTTGTTCAGGAAGAGAAGCCACACAGACAGTGGCAGTAATAATGACAAAGAAAGCAGAACAAGCATTGATGGAATGGAAATCTATCAGCGGTAGAATTATTTATGCTAGATTCTTCTCCATGTATCAAAAGCTATCGATCATACAAATCTATGCACCAACGAATGAAGCCAATGTCAAAGATAAAGACAATTTCTACGAACAGCTTCAGACAGTTGTGGACAGTGTTCATAAGCATGACATACTCCTAGTAATGGGGGATTTAAAAGCCAAAGTTGGAGAAGACAACGAAGGATATGAAAACATAACAGGAAGCCATGGAGTAGGTGAAAGAAATGACAACGGAGAAAGACTTGTTGATTTCTGCGGACTAAATAACCTTGTGGTAACAGGTACCATTTTCCACATAAATTGATACATAAACAGGGTTATGAGAGGAGCAGATATTGCGAGCGACCACCAATTAGTGCGATCAAAAATCAAGCTGAAACTAAAGAGAAAACAAAAGAACAAGTCGATCAGAAAGAAATTTTATATAATTAAGTTACAGCAACCAGCTATTAAAGCTCAATTCTCACTGAAGTTGCGCAACAAATATGATATATTACAAGACTACGACGAAACAGACGACGAAGAAGTTGAGAAACAATGGCAAAACTTTGAGGATGCATACAAAGAAACAGCTCAAGAAGTACTGGGGTACAAAAAGAAAGGGCAAAAACCATGGATCAGCAAGGAGTCGTGGGAGTTAGTAGAAAAGAGAAAACGACTGAAGACCAACATCGAGCAGACAAAGTCAGACAGGATTAAGCAGAATCACATGGATAAATATAGGTATAAAGACAAAGAAGTGAAGAAGAGCATGAGACAAGACAAGAGGAAGTGGGTCGACCACCATGTCATGGAAGCAGAGGAAGCAGCACATAATGGAAGAATGAAAGAAGTGTATGATATTACAAAACCCTCAGTAATGACAAACGTAAGACAACAAATGCAGTGAAAGACAAATGTGGAAATTTAATAACGGAAGGATTGGCCAGAAGGGAGCGATGGAAAGAACACTTTGAGGAAATCCTTAATAGACATAACCCTATTGACCCTGTAACAGATGTGGAGATAGATCCGATCATAAATAAAATCAGCACTGACCCAATAACAAAAGCAGAAATTAGAACATCGCTAAGGATGGAATGGAACTTCACGTCAAAACTAGAGGACCGGGACTTTGCCGACGACATAGCACTCATGTCATCATGCTACACACACATACAAACAAAGACAAGATAAGTTAATCAATTTGCAGCAAGGACAGGACTAAGAATAAATAAAAAGAAAACTCAAGTATTTAGGAAAAACAGCAAGTGCGAAAACAGTATATTAATTGATGATCAAGAGCTAAAGGAAGTGGACAAGTATAACTACCTGGGTGCTAACGTCAGTAAGCAAGGGGGAGGCGGTGATGACATTGTTAATAGAATTCGTAAAGCTGGGGTATCCTTCATGAAGCTAAAGCAAATATGGAGTTCAAATATATACACATTGAGATCTAAATTTAGGCTTTTTAACACACTTGTTAAACCAGTGTTGTTGTATGGAAGTGAAACATGGAAAATAAACAAAGGAGACAACAGAAAGTCATATATATATTTGTTCAAGAGCTTAAGACGAATCCTACAATTTCGATGGCCATACGTTGTATCAAATCGAGATATTCTTGCAAAAGCAAAATTGAAGACAATCAGCACTGAGGTCAAGTTAAGAAGATGGAAATGGGTAGGACATATCCTACGAATGGACAAGAACAGCAAATGTGAGACGGCATTGACCTGGACGCCTGAAGGTAGAAGAAAGGTTGGTCGACCAAAGACAACGTGGCGATCAACTATTGAAAATGAAAGACGCATACTGGGGTGGAACAGCTGGAACGAAGCCAGACGTGTAGCAGCTGACAGAGCAAGCTGGAGGAGATGCACTTCGGCCGTATGGGCCACTGGGCCCGAAGAGGATAGGTGAAGGTGATTCAAATGGCTTAATGTTGAAAACAATATGTTTGATGGATGCATCAAATTACAACACAATATCAGCTAGGTGATGTTTTACCTGTTCCATCTGTAGTAAAACAAACTATGTAAATGCAAGAAAAACCTGAATACGATAACTCTAGATTATATTTATAAGGTGCATCTAACTTGAGAAGTTTTCAAAAGTGGAAATGGTCATAACTAAGACATTAATCTAGCTACATCCCTATACTATGGTTTGACATGTGTGGTTACATAGACCAAAACATTAATTGGTAAATTTGGTAGAATCCAAAAATGCGAGTGTCATAAGAATTTCTTATTTTGATTGATTTGAGACGGAATGCCCCATTGTCAAATTGCACTTGTCATGTCTGTTATCTAGACCTAGATGAGGATGTGCAATTATAATGGATGTGTGTAAATGTTAGGGTGTAATTTAAAATCCGTGTGTTGGTCAAATCTTAATTGGAGTTGAATTGATCCAAACATTGTGTGACTTATAAGAATTGATTTCATAAAAATAAAAACGGATTGATTTGGAATTTAATTGGAATTGGAAAGTCTACAAATTTAGTTGAATTTAGTTCATTTGTCAGTTCATATAAAACGGAAATGTTTTGATATAAATTTACACACATAAACAAATATATTATAATTTAGGAAGTGGCTAGCGCTCCGGACCCGTAAGCACAACTGTACAACTATTGGTCGGGCACACTGTCCGTTTTGTATGTGCACTAAGCGTGTGTGTGCGTATTCCCAGTGACATATAATGTGCGCATGCAGATTACAAACGGTCAACAAATCATTAATAAACCAGGTGCTAAGCACCGAAATATTATCTGATACGCTCAAATTTGACAAAGTAATGATACGTTTTTATTTTATTATATATATATATATATATATATATATATCATTTACAACAATGATGTTCCAACATAGCAATAAACAAGCCTCGAGATGTGCGGCAGTTAGTGTTGCAATGTTTTAGTGCCGGACCTATACTAGCATGGCTGATTCATACGTTGTCTGGCAGTGACGGAACTTTAGCTGCTGCGATTTTTTACCGGCAGGTTCTCATTGCGCATGTGCACATGAAGTGCCGGACCAATAGCCGTTTTGTACTACGTCCGGGTCCGGACCTATAGCAACAGCTATAATTTATTTATTTATTCTTCAGACTTACTTTCAGTTTCACTTAAAACATTACAAGGTGTTATGATCTTAATTGGAAATCGTAGCTGTTTTGTACTACGTCCGGATCCGGACCTATAGCAACAGCCTATAATTTCTTCAGACTTACTTTCAGTTTCACTTAAAACATTACAAGGTGTTATGATCTTAATTGGAAATCGAAACAGAAACAGTACCTGCTCTAAGTAAACATGTAATCTGAGTGACAACACAATAAAAGGTAGATGTAGATTGCGCCATCCGCCTAGATCGGGTAACGTTGGCGAGTGTTGCAAAAACTCTGCTCGGTCCGTAGGCAAAGTCAATCGCCATACAATTTTTTCTATCTGGCTGTTGCTGTTGTAAGGCGAAGATCTCGCTCATGATAATCGTACGCATTTTCATGAAACGTGAAACCTTACAACAACGCCATAAATAGAGCAATAAACACGTATTTCATTCTTATATGTATAACACTAAAGTTACCTGTAAAAGTGTGAAATTATTACCTTTTTGTCAGAACGCATGTGCTTGTCAACATTTTTGTACAACCGGATGTTGTGTGAGCAAGATTACCAAACGGGATTCTCGTAGATCAATATAAGGTCACGCTAAGAATTGCTGTTTGCTGGCCATAGAGTTACATCATTAATCATCCCCCTATAAACTACTAACTTACTATCGGGTGTTTTATTGATGTCTGTGCTGCTGGCCCATTCTGGCCTCATTCTACACGAAATCGCGTTTGACCATGCGACCCAAAGGTAACATCACGCGCACAGTATGGCGGCTAATTGTGAAATGTTTTCTATGTCACCGATAAAAGAACTCATAAGTAATTATTTGGGGCACATTTCTTCAGTTTCTTGACGCCCAAGTGTCGGTTGTATGTCACAGAACACACATGTGAAACGGTTTTTGGCTATTTGGCTACGGAAAGCCCAAATCGGCGCGTACAAAAAACCCGGAGTCGAATTACGCCCCTAGTTCAAGGGTGGGGCGGACGATTATGCCGACTCGGTCCCCGATCTCCTACTCACCGTACCGATCGCGCGCGACATCGGGAAGGGAGTCGAGATAGGTGCGCTTGCAAAAACTCTCTATTACCTGATAATATCGACCAACAATAAACTGAACAACAAAACTGATCTGACAATAAAACCAACAATTCAGCAGTAACGATTAATCAAGCTAACTTACAAATCGAAAGAGACTATAGATCTAGGTCACGCGGCTGCTTATATAGCCCAGTGTAGCCCTACGCGTGTTCGAGTAATTAGGCAGTTCTTTAATGACGTCATTCGATTTCACCCCATGCCCGCTGATAGGCTAGAGCCCTTTTGGGAATCCCCGTGCGGACATTCGAGAGGGAAAATGGCTTCTAACATAATGGATACTGTGAATGATGTGCCTGGTGCAGCGTTTATGTAGTGACATCGAAAAGCAATGCGTTCTACAGTTACGCCGATGGTTAGAGTGTCGAGGAATGAAAAGATCCGGTGTAACAGGCCCAGAGTAGTCCCGTGCCGAAAGTCTGCGGAAGTATGCATTTTGCATATTGCGCATGCACGCGTAAACGCAGTGGACGAAATGCAACCCGCGTAAGCAACGTGACCTCAGGTAACCCGATCAACTTTGACTCCGTACCAGATGTATGCAGACTCCGCTGACCTACATGACCCCACGATGTTGACCTTATTTTGTCAGCGAGCTCGTAACACGAGACCTTTTTAAGAGAGTTTTAAGTAATTTGATTGGAAAGTGGAAAGTGATGGAGCATCAGAAGAAATGTAGGCGAGACGAAAAGTGCAAAAAGTATACGGAGTGCACCATCAAACATTATTTGGTGAAAAAGAAACATCTTGTGAGTGACAGGCGCATGAGAAATGGCAATGCTGTATGTGTGACTGTGACTGCGAAAGATCACCAGTACCGTTGGCGTTGCCGGTGATCTCGGCCTTTCGCCATCTCGACCTGAGTGATCTCGGCCTGTTTTGGTGAACTCGGCCAGTGACCTCGGCCTGTGCGGCAGTGAATTCGGCCTGTACAGCAGTGATCTCTGCCTGTCTTTTATTACGGGCCTTATTATAGTAATGTAGGCCACATTTATCGATACAAGAAGTTGTATCATGTATTTATTGTTACGATAAACAATTAGTTCAATGCAATAAAAAAATGTTTGACGATCAGTCTGGATCTTATTCTTAGCCGATATAGGTGTCGCAATGACGTCACAAATATAATATCCCGTTAATATTTACCATGCAGTAATCAGTTTTTAAATATTATTTGTACGTTAAAAAGGTGGATGTCATAATAATGTGCTTCCTACTCTTGCTTTGTTTTATTGAGCTGATCTTTTCATTTTGTCTATCTTTGATTTGTGTGAGTAAAGAATGTGTAGAAGCAGGCGGTAGTCATTGGCTTTCTGCTCTTGCATTGTTTCATTGAGCAGATCTGTTCGTGTTGTTTGTCTGAACATGGCTTCCTTTTGATGTTGTCGACGAGTAGGCCTACAAAAGCGTAAATTATGCCCTACTAATTGCGTGGGAGACCAAATCGACGTGGGCTGAGGTAAGAGCGACGTGTTCTATAAAGATGATTGGTCAGAATGGGCTACGATTCTTACCAATCGTAGCCGCCACCCAGCTTTATAAAGAGGGGAATATCGAGGACTCAGCTCTGGATTTACTTACAAGTATGATGTTTGAATTGTTTGTGAAAGTACGACTATAAGAGTTTAATAGTTGATAAAAATACGACTACAAGATTTTTATTGTTTGTGATCGTAATCATGAATCGCGAGCCTTCCGCGTGTCTCCGTTGTTTACGAATCATGTGTGAACGTCAAGAGGCTCTTTTGTGCGACAGGTGCAAGTTATGGCAACACAGTGTGCGGGACAAATATGTTGCATGCGTTATGCAGTCCATTTCACTGTTGATACTATACAGAAATAATGAAAACCCGAAAGCTAATTGCTATGTGGCGGGATGGCAACAAGAACTGATGTGTAACAAAAGTATGGGTTGTATTATGTTTCTGAATATTTCATCATAATTATAGCATACATTTATTCGTATGAATTTGCAGATGTCAGCAAGTGGCTGGCATGAGTGCACACAACCCGTAATTATATGAAGTTATCATAATTTTATATAATTGCATATTGCTTCAAATGTGTTAATCAGTGTGTTTTTGGACTAAAACCAGTCATTGTCTTCTTGGCAGGTGCACACACCGGTACCACCGCCGCCGCCGCCGCCACCATCGCTAGCCCGTCTGTCACAGGCACCTATCAACACGGCACATGTGGGCGTTGGTCACGTCAGCATTGACACTGCAACCTCAGTTTAATTACCCTGACGCAACCTACGAACTTTACAAATTTAGTATAAGTGAGAGGACAAATTTGATTTAAACCTGAAAAAAATATTGCCATCTTCATTTCAGGTAACGTCATGCAGTCCAAATACACAAGGACCAAAAGATCACACAGTAATATCAATATTTCTTACGTCCATATATGAAAATGTGAGCTGAATGTTCCTCAGATCGAAATCACCCTGCGACTGGTGTCAGAGGGCAAACTGAGAAGGCAACAGAAAAAGACATTTCGAAACCTGCAGGGGAAGGTTGCCATGCAGTGGGACCTGTACCGATCTGGGGACAAGACAGCGATGCAGTGGCTGAAGACATTTGCCCGATTGTATGGCCCTGTGATGCATTAAGTGTGCTCTTCAAACAGTTGCCTATCTTTCTACTCTACTTCTTTAATATATATATATATATAGTAGAAATATATATTATATATTGTTCATATTTTAGATTGTATTCATGATTTTATATTATGATTACGATTTAATTGTACTGTGTGGTATATGGTTATAATATAAATTTTATATAATTTCTAATTCTTTCTTGGTTGGTTTCCCCCATCTTTGCTGTTATTGTGTTGATTAGATTTAGAATTGCATAGGTTACGTCACAACATTTATGTATTGGTTTTGAGGAAATTATAAATAAAAATACAAACTTTCTACATTATGTCTTTTGTCTTCTGCAAACTAGCCACGATTCCGAGTCGGAACGTTGTCCCACTCGAATAACGAAAATAAATATATATCTACATTATAACCAACAACTGTCTATAAATAATATATATACTATGATATCAGTACACATCACGGCAATGGGCTGTACATACTAATAAAATATTACTTAGAACTGATTAATTAAAATGGCTATATTTAGCACGCAAAATTTGCCGATGATAATTTATAGTTTTAATTTATATATTTAAATATGTCGGACATAACTATAATAAAAAGGCTCGTTATAGAAACAAGCCGAGATCGCTGTCAAAAATAAGTCAGTCCGACCATGCACCATACAATATTGAACATTATTGAGTCGAGTATATAATCAGTTATCACAATATATAATCAACGTTTTATTTTACAAACACTTATTTCTGGCCAACATCACTCCCTCAAACAGGCCGAGATCACTGACTAGACAAGAAGAAGCTTTATCTAACGTCGTTTTTTATAGAAAATTACAGGCCGAGATCACTGCCGCACAGGCCGAGTTCACTGTCGGACACTATTTCTGGCCAACATCACGCCCTCAAACAGGCCGAGATCACTGGCTATACAGGCGGAGATCACTGCTGTACAGGCCGAATTCACTGCCGCACAGGTTGAGGTCACTGGCCAAGTTCACCAAAACAGTCCGAGATCCCGAAAGGCCGAGATCACTGTGAAGCACCAGTACGATGTAGACGGTGAGTAGGCCTAGGCCACCCAAATTATATGTTAGACAATTTGTATGTGAAAGAAGTACGATTATCACAGGACGTGGCTATTCGCACAGCTACTCTGAAGGCCCCACTATTGATTACCAAAAGTGTGGTTGTTATTATTTGCAGAGCTACACTAACTTTTGGAATTGCAGAAATAGTTATTGCTATTTGCAAAATTACCCTATTATATTGGTATGGTCATTAATGATAACATTAATGATATATTGTATCACTTATGACTTCTTACTTGAGGCTTGTCTTGCTATTCCCACATAGTAGACGATTAAATGGCTTCACTTCTTGTGTAACAGCTACTTAATCCAGTAAGCTACTTCTTGTTCACTGGTTCAGTAGTGTACACGTATTACTAGAGTTGCTGTACGTGTTACAGCATTACAAAGTTTACGCTAACATGCTTCAACGAGGTAGACCTAAAGATACAATATGGCAACACTTCACTCGTGTTGAGTTGCTGGGAAAGCTTTGGCTAGGTGCAACTACTGTACTCATCAAGTATCAAGCAGACCTGGGTTCAATTCCGCTTCAACGATTCCGACTCCAGCAGACCTTTTCGATTCCGATTCTGATTCCAACTCTGGTTGTCTCGGTTCGATTCCGACTCCAGCTTACTTTTCCGATTCCGATTCCAACTCCAGTTGTCTCAGTTCGATTCCGACTCCGATTCCGACTCCAGTACAACTTTTGATTCCGATTCTGACTCCAGCATAACTTTTGATTTAATCCTTTAGAAGGGTTTGTATGATTCTGTGCAAACACTAGCAGTGAGAAATCTGTAAAAGTAAATTGCAAATAGCCATGGTCTAGGTATGACCAGGCCAGATCTGAACCAGGCATATGAAGACTCTTCTGACAAACTGCCAATAAAACCAAAGGATTTAATCCTTCAAAAGGATCTGTGGCTTTTCTGAGCAAACACTAGCAGTGACTGGCCAGTGAGCAGTGAGACACCAATAAAAGTAAATTGCAATTAGCCATGTCCCATGTGGAAGGACCTGTGGCTTTTCTGTGCAAACACTAGTAGTGACATTCATGACGATTCCGATTCCACTCCATGTGATTCCGATTACAACTCCACTCCGTGTGATTCCGATTCTGATTCCACTAAATTTACTCCAGACGATTCCGACTCCGATTCCGGCTCCACTAAATTAACTCCAAGCGATTCCGACTCCGGAATTGGAGTCAGAATCGTCCTTTGATTCCGATTCCGGAGTTGGAATCGCCCTAGGTCTGGTATCAAGGCCTGCAGGATGTGGTCCATCATAACAACTGTGCAACATTTACAAATGAGGCAGGAATGACTAATAGTATTTATGAATATGACTTTATGTTTTTTTTATAAATTAAATAACATCATTGCATTAAATGTTTTATCTCTTCAATTATAAGCTGTAAGCATTTGTCGCACACCATTTGATAAAGAAGCTTCCAAATGTCAGTTACTTTGGTAAGACAGTGAGAAATAGATTAATACTAGCCATGTTTGTTATGTTCTCTGATACAATAGTACTCACCAGTCACAATTACTAAAGTAGAAGAGGTTTATTGTAAGAACGGTTGAGAATAGCTGTTGATATAATTGTAGGTCAAAAGCCGGAAGTGACCCCTAAACCAAATAAGGGGTTCAGTCCTAGGGGTGTCACATATAGGGAGACCACACCAATTCCCTCCTTTCTTTTAAAGTCTGTGTCCTGTAGTAAGAGTTATAGACTTTACTTTAAAGTGACAGTCATTTTCTGGGAGTACGCCGACGTGTACTTCGACGTGGTGCGCTGTGAATCGCGGTTTGCGATTCATCGCTGTCGTCAGCGTTGTCGTCATCGTCCGATGACGATCTCGTTGTTCTCAGGAAACGACGATTCCTCCAGTAGACTCGGCCACTGGGAAGTTTGACGTGATAGTCGCGATGTCGCCCAATGCCGATGATGATGCCTTGTCTGTCCCATCTCTTCGAGATTGGGTTTTGTACTCTGACATGTGTACTCAACCGTAGCGGCGGTAAAGCATGAGAGTGTTCGTTGTAGCGCTGCTCAACGTGTGCGTGTGATTGGCTACAGCGTGCGTCATAATCATCAGCTGTCTGCTGCCATTCTTTCGCGAAGGATTTGCGATGTGCAGGCATTGCTGATCGTAGTGGGTGTCCGAATAAGATCTGCGCTGGAGAAAGACCTCCGACACGAGGAGTGTTACGATACTCCAAGAGTCCTCGCTGAAAGTTTTCGTCATCCAAGTCGCCTCTCACGGTCGTTGTAGCAATAAGCTTTTTGACGGCTTTCACTGCGGATTCGGCGTGGCCGTTGGATTGCGCGAAATGAGGTGTAGACGGTGCGGCCACAACATCCCAGCGTTTCAGGAACTGCTGGAATTCACGCGACGCGAACTGTGGACCTCCGTCAGACCTGAAGCGTACTGGTATGCTGAGATCTACGAAGAGTCTTGCGCATGCGTGGATCGTGTGACGAGATGTTGTGGTTCCCTTGGGGAAATGAATGACTGCTGGCCATCCAGATAGGCGATCGACGTATACGAGGTAATCGCGGCCTTTGTAGTTGAAGAAGTCTGCAGATACGTCTTCAAATGCCCTCGATGGTGGAGATTCTGCTCTCATCGGTTCGCGTTGCTGGGAAGGCAGGCACTCTTGACACTTGTCGCAACTGGAGACTGTTGTCGCAATGTCATTGCTGATTCCCGGCCAGTAGACGCTTTGTCGAGCGCGACGTTTCGTTCTGTCGACGCCTTGGTGTGAGTCATGAAGTCTCTCGAGTACTTCACGTCGTTCTGATTTAGGCACTATGATGCGTGGTCCATATAGGACTATGCCGTCATCGACTGACAACTCGTTTCGAATGTTCCAAAACGGTGCAATGCTGGCGTGAGCACTACTTCTGGACGCCGGAAATCCTCTTTCCACGTTGTCGATCAGTGATTTGTAGTTTTCATCAGTTGATGCGGTCGTCCGTAATCGCTCAATCATCGGGTCGCGTAGATGATCTTCTTGGTCGCCCTTTACTGCCAATCTCGATGAGTTTCTGGTGACAGCGCTGACGTGACGCTCCACCTCTTCTTCCGCCTCTTGGTCGTCTGGAGACGGGTCTGAGACCGGGGCACGTGACAGTGCATCGGGGATGCAGTGGTCTTTGCCCTTTGTCCATCTCGTTGTGAACGTGAAGAGTGATGTCTTCTCTTTGAGGCGTTGAAGGCGAACGTTATCTACGTCGTCTAGACGGTGGCGATCGAGTATAGTGACGAGTGGTTTGTGATCTACCACCAGCTCGAAATGTTCCATACCAAGTAGTTGAATGCGACACTTTTTCATCGCCCATGTAGCAGCTAGCAGCTCTAGCTCTACCATGGCGTAACGACTCTCGGTGTCTGTGAGGAATCGCGATCCGCACTGTACTAGTCGCCATTTCTCGTCATGTTTTTGCAACAGTGCGTAGCCCAGGCCTTTTCGTCGTGAAGCATCTGTGTGTAACGCGGTGGATTTCGTCGGGTCGAAATGTGCGAGTGTAGGAGCGGATGTCAACGCTTTCTTTGTCGCTATAAACGCTGCAGTATGCGTTTCTGTCCATCTGAAGTCGTTCCGAGATTTTAGTAGTTCGCGTAGTGGATCTGCTGTCGTGCTGATATCCGTCGTGAAGTCACCAAGTTGGTTGACCAGACCCATGAATGACCGCAATTCGGTCAAGCAGTTGGGCGCCGGGAACTCTGCGATTGCTTTTAGTTTCTCCGGATCTGTGGTGACACCGTCTGCGTTAACTTTGTATCCCACATAGTTCAGCTCGTTTTCTGCGAACACGAACTTGTCTGCATTCAGGGTGATGCCGTGTTCTCTGCATCGTTGTAATAGTGTACGAACTCGTTCAACATGTCGTTCAAAGTTCTCATCGAAGACAATGATGTCATCCATGACTTTTTGAATATTGTTCAGACCGGCGATGGCGATGTCACCGCGTCTGCAATATTCGTCACCTGTCGAAGATAGTCCCATCGGGCTGCGTAGGAATTGATAGCGTCCCCATGGTGTCAGGAACGTCGTCAGTTCTTGGCATTCTGGAGATAGTGCGATCTGCCAGTAGCCGTGTTTCGCGTCGAGTGATGAGAAGTATTTCGACCCTGGCGTGATGTTCGAAACGGCTTCTTTCGGCGTCTTCATCGGATGAATAGGTCGTCGCACATGTTTGTTGAGTTGCGTAAGGTCTACGCATAGACGAACGCCGCCTCGTGATTTTGGCACTACTACGAGCGGATGACACCATTTCGTAGGATGATCTCCTAAAGGTTTGATGATAGATTGTCTCGTCATGTTGTCAAGACTCGCTTTAACCTCTTCGCGCCATGCAACAGGAATAGTCCGTGTTGTCGAGATAGCGAAAGGTTCAGCGTTGTCTAGAAGATGAATCTTCATCGGTTCGCCCACCATCGTCTTCAATTCGTCAGTGTTGTCGAAAACATCTTGAAATTCTTCGATGAGTTGTTTGCGAGTTCGAGATGACTTGACAGCGCAAGTGGTGCCTCCTAGCGGACTGTTTATCGGCACAAGAGAGGGTTCCGCTGCGATTTCGTGTGTAATCGAACGGACTGGCAGTGGGTAGTTGTGTGGTACAATTCCCAGATCGCGATAAACATACCAGGCTAGCAATAATCCACGTTGTTGTTTGCATATGAGAACAGTCTCTTTAGTGCTTTTGCCTGCGACGTGAATGTAAATGTTCAGAGATCCAATACATTCAATCGAAGTACCGTTTGCTGCTATGATAGTGTCATCAGGAGGGGGACACATGTTGCCAGTTTCTAGTTTCATTTGTTTGAGGAAAGTTATTCCTGCAACGGAAGCCTCAGCGCCCGTGTCTGGCGTCGCTTGAACCGTGATGATGAAACTATCGTCCGCATTGTGGTGAAGATCCACCTCTATGCGTGGTGCACGCCTGTGTTGTTTTTCGCCTACAACATCTAGCACACGAATCTGGCTCATAGCAGTTTTATGATACTGTTTTTTGCCGTTAGGCTTTTTATTTTGGCGACAACAAGCGGCCCAGTGTCCGACTCTTTTGCAATTAGCACATTCACTGTGCCGTGCTGGGCACTCATCTCGCGACGCGTGAGTTGACTTCCCACAGTAACCACAGCTCTGGGTGTGCGTTACGGGGACGTTCTTTCTGCCGACATTGCGTGGTCGCGCTTTCTGTCGAATGTGTTCGATTGTCGTGTTGATATTCCCGCCTCTAGCCAGCGTCGCGCTGTCTTTACGAGCAGATTCTTCACTCCTGCAGAGATCGATCGTCGTCTGCAATGACGGCGGAGGTGTGTGTGCAAGTAGCTTCTGTCTCGTTTCTGGATCTCGAATTCCTGACATAATTCGCGTGGTAAGTCGATCATTGATGCAAGTCTGGCACAGATCTGCGTTGTTGGCGATCTCACGCAAAGCAATGTAGAATTGGTCGAAGGTTTCGCCATCTTCTTGTTTGCGCTCCTCAAGAGCCACTCGGTCTAGCGTGACGTTCCTCTTTGCTCGAACGTACTCGTGAATCTGGTCCAGAATCTCCGACACAGACACATCATCGTCGTTGTCGATGCCAATTGCCAGATGCAGTGTCGAACGCATGTCTATAGATAAGCTAGTGCGTAACATAGCTCGTTGTTGAGGCAGTGTAAAACGATTCAATTGTTCCAATTCGGCGAAATCGTCCCAGGCCCTCCTCCATGAAGTCAGATCGCGCAGTGAAATATCAGCTGGCATCAGTTCTGGTGGTCGAGCTTTGGCGAGTCGCCCCCCCGGAATCGGTCGAATGGGCGTCGTGTCGTTTGCATTGGCTGTGTCTCCGTTTGGTTCATTGCGTTCAGCATGTGGTGAAATGTCTCGTATGCGTCTACCGAACGTTTCGCATAATAAACGCATCGATGTTTCGTGACGTTCGTTTGCCAATGTTTCTCGCTTCAAATCGCGCTCCTCTTGATGCGATAGAAACGTCGCTAACCAATTAGGTGTGTCGGTCTCGCCGTCTGGCGATACACTGCAAACTATTTCGTCGCCACCCGTGGCTCCCTCTTGTGGTTCTTTGCGAACGACTGAGCGTGACCTTGTCTGCATTTTCAGCGATTTTCACTACGAGCAACGTAGACTATGCCTCTCAATTCTAGAGTAGAGCTTTTATTGTATACTCTCTCTCAGCTACAACCGCATGCCGACTGCGCCATGTTATGTTCTCTGATACAATAGTACTCACCAGTCACAATTACTAAAGTAGAAGAGGTTTATTGTAAGAACGGTTGAGAATAGCTGTTGATATAATTGTAGGTCAAAAGCCGGAAGTGACCCCTAAACCAAATAAGGGGTTCAGTCCTAGGGGTGTCACATATAGGGAGACCACACCAATGTTGTCATTTAATCCTGGTCCCTTTCGGTGCATATAGCAAATATGCATACTTTACTTTAATAGTTTAACACTATTCACCAGATATTGAATGGATTAAATGTGTCATTCTGATATGCCCTACGTGGCTTATGGTGGGTGATAAAAGGGAATTGTGCGGGCTTTCACTTTTACGTGACTAATAACACAAGTAATGTGCAAGAGGAATATCATGGAAATAAATGCATACACTTGTTGTGTTATCCTAATAGTATAATCATTAAACAGTTCTGGCTACACAGGCAGGCACATTAGCTCAACAAAATATTTATAAATACTTGTTTGTTTACATTTCCAGGCAGCAGCAGATCCTATGAATGAGCCAACAGCCACGCCTGCTGCTGCTGTTACTGCCAAGCATCCCTTGGGCCAGGATCCTACACAAGAACCCCCAGCCAAAGTCATCATACAGTAGAACATCTCATCTCTTCTCACCAAGACAAATGCTGCTGCCGAAGACAACCTGGATATTCTTGTTGCAAAGTTCTTCTACTTGTGCAATATCCCCTTCACTGTATCAGATCACCCAGGGTTCTCTCAGATCATCCAGGGTTCTCAGTGGGACTCTCCTTGATAAAGTCTCTGATGAAATGAAGTCACAAATGAAGCATCATCTCAAGGACCAAACTGTCACACTGATAGAGGATGGATGGTTGAATATCCGTAACGATCCCGTCCTTGCTATAACAGTACAGAAGAGGGGTGACCAAGCAGTCACTTAGTTGCATACTTGCTTCACCCTGATTATCGTGGCAGTCGTCTCATCAATGAGCAGTGGGAACTGGCCCACCAGTGGCTCATAGAGAACAATTCAGACTACCTCCCAGCAGCCATTGCTTTGAAACAAAGTTTGCGCCATTCCCACCATCCTTCTTTGAAGCAGGTGCTATGCATCCAGCATTGTGGTGGTAAGGGCTTAGAAAAGTTGCTCTGCCACATGGTTTTTCTAGTTTCGTTGCACACAGCTTGTACATCATCCATGTGCAATGTTTGGAATAACCCACACAAAGCTGATAATCGACTAGGTGTGGATAAAGCTGTCAGGCTTGTGTTCTGCTATCAGATGCTAAATGGCAAGCATGAGTTAGAGGACTGAATGACTGTCAGACTTTCACTGTCACAGGAGATTTGTGCCAGTGGACATAGAAGATCAAATTCTTATGAAACGTACAACGACAGTTTAATAAAAGTACTAAAAACTTAATATTTTGTCTGTTTTATATTATTTTACTTTCTTCCATTTTTTCCCGGAAAAAGTGGAAGAAATCCCTTTCTTCCAGTTTCTTCTTCACAAAAAATATACATTTAATAAAATAATAGCTATTTATATTGTAATGGCCCTTATTGAGTAGTATGTTTATATTATTATTTTGGATTTGGCCATCTGGACCATCAAACATTGGTTACATTTGTGACACTGTATTTTTTTATTAAGGGTAGCTGCTAATGTCTCGGCTTTTGTGGTTGGTTCGAATCCGACTGGTAAATGCACTTTGTGCAAAAATACCCCTGGCATGGGCTTATTGACCGATACATTGCATCTCCTCTTATGATTATTTTGAAATTGAATGAAAATGCACTTAAAATGATCCAAAGTTAGCATATTAATATATACATAACATCTGATCCATCTCATGTTAGCTTTATTTAACAAAGCCCACAAAAAAACAGCTCAACATTTAACAGCATTAATTTTATAGTGCTAAACTTCATTGTGGAACTAATTTAACAAGCATGTAGTTATGTCAAGCTGTCAAAATACAATGATGACATTGTGTGATTGACTTATACTTGATAAGGGCTATATACCTATACATCAGACAGGTGTCACATGGAGTACCCATGATGAATTTATGGAAACTTTTTGAACTGCTGAAA
Organism: Lamellibrachia columna; assembly: GCA_963662155.1. Classification (NCBI taxonomy): domain Eukaryota; kingdom Metazoa; phylum Annelida; class Polychaeta; order Sabellida; family Siboglinidae; genus Lamellibrachia; species Lamellibrachia columna. The sequence continues at coordinate 5,205,048 of OY759273.1, forward strand.
TCAGCTGAATATATATATATATATATATATATATATATATATATATATTATATATATATATATATATATATATATATATATATATATATATATATATATATATTGGTTCATGTTAGGATGCATATAGCTTGACACTGGCTATAGAAAATATATCAACATTTCGGTGGCATCTCAAAATCTACCTATTTGACCTGGCCTATCCTCCTTAGCGCACCACCGTCACTGGTGACGATTCGGAATTGAATTTGGATTAAGATTTACCTAACACTTTGGTATTGTTGCGCTGCTGAGCTCGGTTTTCTGAAGATTTTGGTGCTATCGAAATCTTCTTTATTGTATTGTACTGTATTATATAGCTACATCATTTCTTATGTTAGATTCTGAAAGCCTGGGTCCCAATTACTATATGTGCCATATTTCAGCTTGGTATCTATATTCAGTGGCAACATATTGTAAATAAATCTTGTGCTATGATCGATTGTAACCCGAACATAGTATTTTGCTAATTTAGCAAACAGTGTAACCATTACTTTGTCAGATCTTTCCACAAATTGTTCCACAAGTGATTTTGCTACTACAAGTGATGATGTTGAGGATATGTCATTTTACTTACAGTACTTCATAAAAATGCCTATAACTATGATCAATAATTATAGACACCGGAGCATTAGTGTATATCCCACCACTTACGCAAATATACCAGAAGATTGTGACTGATGAGTACGAAAGAGACATGCTGGCCACAGTGGCATCAATGCTACTGTGGACAAAATTAGCCAACGGTATTACTGGAAAGGCTTGAAAGAGGATGAAAAATCTTTGTAAGCTATTAAAATATATCTTCTGGATATTGTGTAAGAAATGTAAGTGTTACGTAAATATATTGCTGTGTATATTGTAAATTGTAAGGACTTTTTTTTATAGAACATTTCATTTTTGAGTGCCACTAGTAAACTTTTTGCCATAATAGCCATGTAATGCCAAGTCTCCTAAGCTTACATCAATCAAGATTGTAGAGCCCATGCATATGGTTGGGATGGACCTTATAGGTAGATCATGTTATGTTATAGTGACATGCCAACATTATAACCAAGCATATTACAGTTGAACTGTCCAAACCTGTGTAGATATCATTATAATGTAGATATCATTATAGTGGAATATCACTAGAAGGACTCTTGATATAAGGAATCTCTGCTTAAAAGGAACAACTTTGAAATCCCAGCTCTTGCCTGCACTGTGCTATATACACATGGATATAAGGAACATTGGATATAAAGAAGAGTTTGACCAAGCCCAACGTGTTCTTTATAGCGAGAGTCCAATGTAGCTGCATACATGGTGTGACCCTTTTCTAGCAACAGCATCAAAAACATGCATAGATTGAAACCTAGATGTTGCTGGTATGAGTCCAGAACACCTAATTAAGTAATGAAGGAGTGTAAATAAAGGACTTGTACACATGTCCTCTCCAGAATGGTAATTTTACAGCTTTACTTTAAAGCCTATTTTGTCAAGGAAATCTATGTAATGTCTTAGCGAAAATAACTTGAGCCAAACAATTGGAAAATTTTGAGGCTGCATCGAACTTTTGTGTGCCCTTTACCTGAATATGTTTATTACTGGTTTGTTTCATTTGTAGGCCCTCTACCTGAGACCTAGAATGGATTTAAGTGTGTTATGACACTAACTGGTTACTTCACAAAGTATGTGGAGTTGTATTCCATGACACGGAAGTCTGGCAAAAAAGTGGTGCAAAGCTTGAGAAGCTTCATTTGCAGGCATGTCATTTCTGGATAGATTAGTTTTAATTCAGCCAGCAAAATGTCCTAAAGACAAAGGTGGCCTACGACCAGTTGAAACCCTAACACACACATCATCTTGCTTCCACACAGACTCCACACAACCTTCCTTCCACACATACTCCACACACCCTTCCTTCTACACAGACTCCACACAGCCTTCCTTTCACACAGACTCCACACAGCCTTCCTTCCACACATACTCCACACAGCCTTCCTTCCACACAGACTCCACACAGCCTTCCTTCCACACAGACTCCATACTACCTTCCTTCCACACAGACTCCACACAGTCTTCCTTCCACACATACTCCACACAGCCTTCCTTCCACACAGCCTTCCTTCCACACAGACTCCACACAGCCTTCCTTCCACACAGCCTTCCTTCCACACAGACTCCACACAACCTTCCTTCCACACAGTCTTCCTTCCACACAGACTCCACACAGCCTTCCTTCCACACAGCCTTCCTTCTACACAGACTCCACACAGCCTTCCTTCCACACAGACTCCACACAGCCTTCCTTCCACACAGACTCCACACAGCCTTCCTTCTACACAGCCTTCCTTCCACACAGACTCCACACAATCTTCCTTCTACACAGACTCCACACAGCCTTCCTTCCACACAGACTCCACACAGCCTTCCTTCCACACAGCCTTCCTTCCACACAGACTCCACACAGCCGTCCTTCCACACAGACTCCACACAGTCTTTATTCCACACAGACTCCACACAATCTTCCTTCCACACAGACTCCACACAGCCTTCCTTCCACACAACCTTCCTTCTACACAGACTCCACACAGCCTTCCTTCCACACAGACTCCAAACAGCCTTCCTTCCACACAGCCTTCCTTCTACACAGACTCCACACAGTCTTCCTTCCACACAGACTCCACACAGCCTTCCTTCCACATAGCCTTCCTTCTACACAGACTCCACACAGTCTTCCTTCCACACAGACTCCACACAGCCTTCCTTCCACACAGACTCCACACAGTCTTCCTTCCACACAGACTCCACACAGCCTTCCTTCCACACATACTCCACACAGTCTTCCTTCCACACAGACTCCACACAGTCTTCCTTCCACACAGACTCCACACAACCTTCCTTCCACACAGACTCCACACAGCCTTCCTTCCACACAGACTCCACACAGTCTTCCTTCCACACAGACTCCACACAGTCTTCCTTCCACACAGACTCCACACAACCTTCCTTCCACACAGACTCCACACAACCTTCCTTCCACACAGACTCCACACAACCTTCCTTCCACACAGACTCCACAGAGCCTTCCTTCCACACAGCCTTACTTCCACACAGACTCCACACAGCCTTCCTTCCAAACAGACTCCACACAGCCTTCCTTCCACACAGACTCCACACAGTCTTCCTTCCACACAGACTCCACACAATCTTCCTTCCACACAGACTCCACACAGTCTTCCTTCCACACAGACTCCACACAACCTTCCTTCCACACAGACTCCACACAGCCTTCCTTCCACACAGACTTCACACAACCATACACATAGACGCAGAAGACGGTTTCCTGAAGTATTTGTACATGACGTTTGTTATGATGTAACTTTGAGCAGTTTTTCGCAATGCTATTTATGCAAAAACTCCCAAACTGATCTAGGAAGTTAAGCTTAATATACATACATATATAATATATTATGCTTGCTTGATAAGAGTTAGATTGAGCAAATGGAAATGTGCTCTGCTAAATGCTTCAGTTAAGCCAATTTTATTTTTTACATTACTATACTACCAAGTAGTTTTTGTAAAGTATTATTAAATATCACAGAAATTATGAAGAAATACTTGAACTACAATTATATTAGGGGATCATAGTAAAGTTTTCAAATAAGTGTGTTATTTATGTAAGGAAATGTTAATACTAAAAATCAGAAAATGTGTTTGATTTAAGAATGTTCATCTATATTCCAGAATGCAAAGGCAATCAGTAATGGGATACAGCCATGCATTATGCGTCAGTGTCACGTACGTTGATGCATTCAGAAAGGCGGTCTTGGCGCAGCTCCTCCAGCATCAAGAATAAACATGTATCATCATCTCAGATAATGATGACAGTTGACTACTTGCTTGTTTAAATGTCATGTTGTAGCAAATTTGTTGAAATGGGTGTTGTCTGCCAGCGCATCATTATACAGAGTTTGGTTTATTGTACATATATGTCACTCTTCACATTAAAAAAATTTATTTTACTTATGTTATTTGAATTGTTCATATGTTTAAAAACATACTTGCATATAGAAGAAGGCCATTTACTTAGTCTAGATATTTTATGTTTAAGGAATATGTTGTCAGAAGATTCACTGGATATTAAAGGTTAATATAATCACAACCACAGTTGTTATAATAGTTTCATGGGGATCTCCTCAGTTTAGTTTTCTGTCTACTAAATGGTTCATAATGTGATGTAAATATGTGTGACCAGAAAAGTGTGTCTATGTTATCTATGAGTTAATTATTAATGGAAAAACATAATTTTATTTTTGTATAATTGGATGTTATTACTTGTTTGATTAAATATTGTGATAGACCATATTTGTAGAAAAGTTGTGTTGTCTGCCAGTGCACTATTATACACAGAGCTATATTGTTTGGATCAATGTACATGTATGTCAATCATCATATATTAATTATATTATTACAATGATTCAAACAATATAGCTCTTAGTATAATATATATATATATATATATATATATATATATATATATATATATATATATATACATACATACATACATACATACATACATACATACATACATACATACATACATACATACATACTTATATTATATATATATATATATATATATATATATATATATATATATATATATATATATATATATATATATATATATATATATATATATATATATATATATATTATATATAGATATGTATGTATATATATATATATATATATATATATATATATATATATATATATATATATATATATATATATATATATATATATATATATATATATATATATATATATATATATATATATATATATATGTTAATAATGGCAGCAATAAAGTTTTATTTCTGTAAATCTTGACCGCATGACTCATTTCCCTAACTGTATTATTTCAAATGTTTTATCATATGAATCAGGCGGATATGTTTGCTTACAGCGACACTGGCTGTGTGCATAAACAGCACGCGCAATACACAAAATGCATACTTCCGCAGACTTTCGGCACGGTGTACTGAAAAATCGCGTCTTTAAATATATGGTCGATTGTCACGAGTGCGCATGCGCGGTGCCCTATATGGGTCACATTGAGTCACGTGCAAATTTCCCGGCAAGCCTACTGAAATATTCGGTCGTTGTGTTGCAGCGTTTGTCTTGTCTTGTCTTGTCTTGTCTTGTTGCAGCGCTACGGTAAGTTCCGAATGCCATTGGAATTACCTTTTGCACTGTACTAATGTATTTTTACATGTACACATGTATGGTTAGAGCTATGGTTTAACGTGGTTCTAGTTGATATACTTTGACCAATTCAAATATAAAAACGCGCGCCTAGTAAACACGTGGTAACCAACCAGTGCCCGAGGCACTTTGTCCATAAGTCTGGATTTTTACTCCGATGTGTGTGTCTGTGTGCGCGCGCGTGCGTGTGTGTGTGTGGTTTATATTAATACCTACAATATATAATTTTTCAGTTTTGAACGATGTCGGTGGCTGTGCCTGTGGCCAGTGTGGACTGTGGGTCTGACTGCGGATTCACCACGCTTCGATCACATATTTTATTTCCTTGCAAATGGGTTCTGCCACACGTCCGTTAGCAATACATTTAGAGCCAGTGTGCAGCGATCTGCAAAGAAGTTTCGTTTGAGAGGTATGTGCAGTCATTGATATTTGATTTAGCTGACTTACGCAGATTGTTTTCATAGTGGAGAATCTGAAATAGAGTTGAGCTGTGCTCAGTCACAGGAGTCCGTGCTTTAGTTCCATCAATCAATATGATCCCAGGCATATTTATGTTACAAAAATGTTGCATCTTAGCGCATTTTGAGGGCCAAATAGCGCCCTGGTATGTGCCATGGAACTAAAGCACTGAGGTATCAAATTTAGGCAAAACTATAGTTATAATGGTGAAATCGAGGTACACAGGTCCCCTATAATTTGTAGTCGCCTTGAATATTGCAAGTCACTGCTAAACAATGTTGCTAAAAAGTACTTGGCTGAGCTCGAAAGAGTACATAATTGTTTGGCATGTGTTGTAATCAAACCCCTCGTTTCTCAACATCACTTCCTCTACTTAAACAGCTCCACTGCCTTCTGGTTGTGTATCGAACCAAATTAGCTACCATTATGTATTGTGCCCTTTCTACACAACAACCACCCTACTTGGTTAGTTTCTTGCATTTTTCATATATTCCTAGGAATCTAAGATCATCTGTGCCACAACAACTTTTTGTCCCCAACTAATATTGACATTGACAAATGTGCTTTCTCTACTTGGCAGCACGGGTCATATTGAGTCACATGCAAATTTCCAGGTTAGAAAATAAACAAACAAAACAAGCACCATCGTACGATGAATCTATATATTTCATCCAGTACAGCAATTATACAATGATTATTTTCTAAGTAAAAAAATGTCAGCAACCAAATGTTTTGTCTAAGTACTGAAACATTCGGTTATCTATTTCCACTTCTGCACATACGACTTCTGTGCCAACTTGATATTTCAACAACAAAAGGTTTCCATACTGCACCTATGAGCTTAGATTCCTGGGGACGCAGGTGCATTAAGTTCACTATATTATCATTATCACGTACCACACTGATCTACGAAATAATCATTAGCAATTATTTGTAGAACGTTCATCTGCATGTAGAGCTTATCAATTTATGGCAGACAATTTGCACACAAGTATTGGGACAAGCATTCTTCATGTTATTTGTCTCCAATAGAATATTTATATAATATATAATATTCACTAATTAATGGATAGTGTGTGTTGCAGGGGGAAAGTTGTGTTTTGTGGCAAAAGGAGGTCTGCGGTTGGTGCTGTGCAGCCGTACTGAGATCGAGGCAGCACTTAGAGAGTGCCACGATGATCCGGGCAATGGGGGTCATCGGGGCGTGACGGTTACTTTGAAAAAACTGGAGGTCACCTACTACTGGACTACGATGGCAAAAGATGTGATATATTGGGTAAGTTAAACATACTATCTTTATAAATGTAATTGGAGTGCAAATTGCCATAACAGCATGAGTGATATGTTAAGCCTGTGTAGTGTTACAGAGACTATGCCACTATGTCATAACTTTATTGTACTTTGCTAGTGCTGGTGAAACTATTACATCATCGGGTAATGACGTCAACAATTTAGCATTGTGATTATTTATTTTCAGGCTTTCAGCGATTAAACTCGCATTCTGTGTTGTATAATTTGTGAATTGTGAATTTATCAAAATGTCTTCTGATTCATTCTTTCAGTGATTAAACTTGCATTCTGTGTTGCATAATATTTATAGTGAATTTAACAAAAAGCGTGCCCACAGTGCCAGCACATGCACAAAATGAAGACTGTGGCTCCCGAGCTTCAGCCCATCAAAACAGATGGTACCTGGGATGTAGTAGGTATCGACCTGATGGGGCCTTACTTCGAAACAGAACGGGGCAGTAAATACATTTTCACTGCGACTAATTTGTTTTCCAAGTTTGTCTTCGCAAGGCCGATTAAGGTACTAATAGCACTGCACAGTTCTGTTTGGCTTTCAATCATATTGTGTGTCCACTCCTATATGCACAGTTTATTACCGACCTTCACACATCCATTTATGGACATGGTAAATGACACTATAGGCTAACTTTGTTATCAGCCCTCACTGTAACCAATTGAACTGACTTTCTTCGAATACTATTGCATTTATGCATTATGCAGTCTCATTTCTGTGGTACTGTACATTTGACAGTGTTAACATTGATGCTGTTTTGGGCAATATTATCTAGCTTCCTGGCTTCCCTTGGACGTATGCTTTATATGTTGATTACAGTATATGTATCTGTCATGGCAAATGTATGAAGTGCAAATGTACAATAATGTTCAATGATGAATTCTGATTGACAATGACAGAGCAAAGCTGCAGGGGATGTCAGTGCTGCCATCATTGACCTCTTCTATTCCTACGGGCCGCCACAACGCGTCCTGAGCGACCAAGGTCGTGAATTCATAAATGAGGTATGGCACAAATACACAACTGAATTTGCTTTCAGCCCAATAACATTGTTTTCATTTTAAGTAAAATTGAATCCACAATTTTTCATTGCCGATTAGAACAACGAGATGACTTATTATATGTGAAACTACATTACGTTGGATTGATGCATTATAAAAAAAATTGATGTGGATTATGTATGTTGTCCATGCTAATCAAGCTATCTTATTGTTGTTTATCCTGCAGTAATTGATTACGGTTTTCTGTTGTCAGCTCAATGATCACATCTTGAAGGCATTTGGGGTGCGCCACTCTGTAACATCAGCAGACCATCCGGCCTGTAACTGGCAAGACGAATGCACAAACAGGTCAATTGGTGCTGCAATTTCAAAATACATAAACACGTAAGTATCCTGTAAGTGCAACCATTAATGAAAAATTCTACAAATATGATTTAAAGATGTCATGTTGTTATAGACCTTCATTCATTTTGCTTACAAAAAAATCGTAACAAAATAAAATTAATAAATTGTTTAATTATAAGTTTTGAACTTAAATTGTGATGCACTAATAATTTCTTCATTCCCTGTCTTCGGGGGTGAGGCTACCTTGGATATATCAATACTCTGCTGAATCAAGTAGAAGAATGCTGGATATAAGTAGTACTGAATGACTGAGAAAGGTTTGGCAATAAATCGTATTGTATACATTACGTTGTTTTGTCGCAGAGAGAAGACTAATTGGGATTTGCATATTGTGCATGCAGCATATTCATGCAATATCTCCTACCAACAAGGTCTTTTTTAACTAAATACACATACCTATATATTTATGTCAAATAATTACCATCTCTGGCTTAAATTTCTTCTTGCCAAATTGGCGAGAGCTTTTTTTCGATTTGCCAAATCCAACATTCATTCCCCAAGCCTTCATGCATTTCCTTCCATAGAACAGTCTGAAAACTTAACAATTGTTTTACAATTTTTTTTCAAAAGTGCCTACTTTTAACTCTCCAAAAACTAAAGTAAATTTGTTTACGTTTTCTCTCACTTTACTCAAGATTTCAATATATTTCACTCGGTTCACACAACCTTCACCCAAAATCCTGGCTCTCCAATTTTTTTCAATTAGGCGAGAAACCTCTTCAATTCACCAAATGCGATTTGGATTCACCTACAATGAGTGGTCAGGCGCTAGCGAGAGCCCAACATCTGATACTACTGACAACATAATGTGTAAATGATACCTGAATGCATAATATACTAACTAGAGATAACAAATATAATAAACAAAATCGTTGGTCCTTTGATTGAAAATACAAAACAAATTTAAACACACACAACATTTACTGCTGCATGGGTGTGATGCTTTAAAACAATGCATGTAAATAAATGTGCTACTCATCTGAGTAGTTGCAGTTTATAGTTATATTTTATTAATTGTTCATTTTCCTTTTCTGTTGTCAAGGCTCTCTTCAAGCGTGATCCCACATGGCAGGAACCTTGAACAACCTCGGCGAACTGACAGCTGATATCAAAGTTGCACGTGTCTGTGAGGAGAGTAATGGCTCGCTTTATGGAGAACGCCAAGAAACTTGATGAGAAGGTCATACACAAATGTCACTATCCTCATGAAATATGATGAACACCCTTTGCACAGCATAAATAGATTAACAACTTTGATTAATACATCACTTCTTTAAGGCCAGACACTAGTAGATAGGGTTATTTTTTCATTTATGAAAATAGTCCAATTTTACATGGTATGGAATGGGTCTTAGCGAGTAAAAATATATTTTGACGTTTTCCGGCCACAGCCTGTTTCCATCGTAACAAAAGAAAGGCCGCCATATTTGAATTAAAAAAATTAAAGTATGGAGAAAAAAACTTGGTTTTAGCTACAAATATTGGTTTATCTTTAAAAGTATTGATGATTTTTTTTAAAGTGATAATTTGCACAGAATATGTATGCTGAATGCAACTTTCCAAACCTTGTTTTGGATGGCATTATTATTCCCAGAGATATCCTACTTGTAAATTGTATTAATTTTGTTCTGCCTTTACAGATTCAAGAAAACATCACCTCTGCCCAGTCCAAACAAAAGCGTGCATACAGCAGGAAAATGGCGAAGGGAGTGCAGGTGTTTAATTTCAAGGAGGGTGATCACGTGCTGCGTCACAACATGGTGAAGGCGAACACTAAGGGTAATAATTGTAAAAAGTACTTTTCAATGAGATGGAAACCAGTGGTTCACACACCAGACATAAAATATAATTATTTTGTGAATTATAATATTTTTTATCACTGCTTGCTCGGAGAGTTAATGGGAGCAGATACCGTACAGCGGAGTCTATCCCAGAGCGCTGTCACCAGATCTGCTAAAAGCGAGAGGCAAGAATGCGAGGACGAGACATTCTACAATATTGATGGTAACTGAGCTAGCTGATGATTGACAACTCATCAAACAAATGCCTCTTTTTATAGTCACATCATCCCTCTCGACAAAAATACTTCTCACTTGGCTGCTTATTATTATTTTACATATTACTATTAGCATTAAAATAATAATATGCATATTTTGGTGATGTTAGGATGCATGTTAGTTGTCTCATTTTAATGAACTATATCACATTATGCTTGTCTGATGCAGGTGGTAAGCTGGAGGCAAACTGGCTCGGTCCATACACGGTTAAGACCGTCGGACCAAACCATCAGGCGGTCTTAGAGAAGGACGGGGTGCTGTTGAAGCGCAAAGTGAATGTTGGCCAGCTCAAGCCATATTTAGAACGCACATTTCATGAAGGTATAGTAAACTTATCTGTTTTTTATATGTATTTTTTGTAATGTTTTTTTTTATTGTTTTCCTCTTGGTTGGGTGCTGCATATTTCTTCCCATTGTATCAAATAACAGGCATGAGGTGATTAACTTCACCTAATCATTAACTTAATAATTAATGAGTACTGCCTGCCCAGCTGCTGCACTCGTTTCGACTACCACCCGCCCAGCTGCTGCACTCGTTTCGACTACCGCCTGCCCAGCGATGACTGCCTCACTGCTGCCAGTGCCAACCAAGCGGCCACACATCAAAAACGCTAAGGTTGTGGGTTTGTCAAAACAGCAGCGTGTGGACTTCGTTTTAGAAGAGTTCAGTATGCTGACAGACGACCACGTATGGGCAGCACTACAATTGCTGAAGAAGCAATTTCCCGGAATGGCCGGCTTGCAAAACCCAGTTCTTGGTGCCGTTCTGCAGTTCGCTATTGCGAGTGGACCGTTTGTGCAGGTACTGCATGATGGAGAACTGCACTGGGTGACTGTCGCCACTCCACCACCTCACGTGGATGCAGATGTCATCGTTTATGACTTGCTCAACAGAAGTGTCAACATGCACTGCAAAATGCAGATTGCTTCACTGCTGTCAACAACACACTCAACAATCAGGTGTGTTGTTGACACCAGTCAGCGACAGAGTGGGGTCATTGACTGTGGGCTCTACGCCATTGCAGCAGCGACATCTGTGTGTTATGAGGAATTCCCCAGTGGCGAGTACGATCAGGCTGCAATGCGTGGACACTTGCGAACCTGCATTGAACGTGGTGTCATGACACACTTCCCAAGCAGCATGATGTTAGACTTAATGTGTAACTTAATAATTATAGCCATTGCCATGATATTGAAGAGTGCGGGTGTTAGTTCACACCAGGATGCATTTATATAACGCGAGTGGGATCTTTAATTTCCCTTGGCATAAACAGTAGATGTAAAATATATGCATATGATAATTATACATGTGTATTTATATATTCAATGTGGTTGAAATATATTGTAAGATACTGGTATAGTTTAGATGTTTTCATGTAGGAAATTGTTGACAATTCATGCTGATTCTTTTGGTTGGATAGTCTGTAATATTTTCACCAAAATATAATAAAAACCACATTCTCTGATATTATACACTCAGCAAATTTTTAACTTTGTTTGGATAGGTCTGCAGACACATGTGCACATTGAAGTCACGATTGTGAAAAGGATGACTGTGACTTCTCACAGAAAAAGTGCTATGTTAAGGTAAATGTCTGTTTTGTTGTTTTATTGTTTTCATAACACAATACAGTAGTACCTGCCTTCAACGGACACTTCTGTATCCAAGCAAAAGTGTCCCTACATGGCAGGTGTCCCGTCATCGGAGGGACAGGCATGGCGGAGTGGAGGGCTGAAATAAGGCGCGTTAGGTGTTCCCATGTCTGCCACCAGGGTGCTACTAACCAACAGCGATCGCCGCCCGCTGCTCCAAGTCCAAGAACGCTGTCAAAGCCACAGTGTGCTTGCAGCACTGTCTTATACGGCGGCAATATGCAGTTTATAGAGCTTATTAAACGAGTCAACTACCATCAGCGTGTATTATGTTTAAATGTCACACCCTGTTTAATCGTTAACTGAATAAAATACATGTACGTATACCGTTATGGAACTGTGATGACGACTGAACTAATAGGCCTACGAATCGAAAATAATAACCTGGATTTGAGCATTGAAAATAATGATTACTGTCTGCCTTAGCAGGGACAGAAAACCAAAATATCCTGTCCGCTGTCCGTGTTCACCAGGTGTCCCCTCATCAGAGGGACATTAACATGGTAAAACAGTCCGTACATTGACAAAGTGTCCCGCCAAAGCAGGTGTCTGCTCATCGGAGGGTCCGTTGAAGGCAGGTACTACTGTAGTGAGAAATTATTTTTCTTGTCATTATGACTAAAATGTCTTTGTGCATCATTATGCAGGCGATTTCCAAACAAACAGGTCACATGTGCTTAGGTACGTATCCTAATTAAAGGTGCTTAATCAATTTGTTTTTTGTTTTGGTGCATTTTTGTCCAATTCAACAACAGGAATAAATATCGGGCTTTTGACATGCCGCGATAACGCACTTTGCTGAAAGTGATCATTTTTGCACCATAAACCTGATAACGAGTTGATGCAGCACCTATAGTTTTTGTTTGCAGACAAATTGTTGCTTTGTTGTTGCAAATTAGACTTAAGTTTATGTTCATCTAACCTTTTGTTGTGACGGGTCACTTTAACGGTCATTCTGTTGCATGTTTAGTTTAAGATCACAGATTTTTGTAGTATATTTTTGACAGATAGGTAAGTACTATCCAACATTCTTCTTTATAACTATAAATACAGTCAACCTTGCATACGTCGGACTCGCCTAAGTCGTATCTTCGCTCAGCTTGGACAGAATTCCGACTAACGGTTGACTTGTAATGTATTTATTTCCCATACGAAATCAATGTCTAATTCGGATCTTCACCTAACTCGGATTAAATCGCTTGGTCCCTTTGATTCCGACTTATGTGAGGTTTATTGTAAGTCTACACTTGTCAAGGGCTAGAAATACATCAAATAATCTACTTGTCCGCAGGCAGTTATAATAAAAAAAAGACATTTTCTGACAACTGGTATCATTAATTTAGAGCCCAGCATTTGTAGTGAATTATCTAATACAGTGTGCAAATGATTTCTTTAAAGCTGTTTGTTTTCAATATTTTCCTTTCGCTGGACGATGACTTGGTGGAGTGGAATCCTGACAAAGTTGCCCCACATGTACAAGAGGCCTACGCTCTCATTACAACATGCACAAAGAGACAGTTTGCTGATAAGGTAGCAACACTTAAGACAATAATGGTAACCGTAAAATGGCAAATTCAAACACTTCATAACTTGGCTAATGTTTTATGGATTTTGATGAACTTTCCATCAATTTTAGTATGGACATCTATCATGCAAATTATGTATTCTATCGTCCCTAATTCATTTGCATATCCCTCATTTACATATCCAAATGTAGAAATGTGACTATTAAAATACATGTCTGCCAATGTCACTCTATAATACAGCAGTCACATATTAATGGAATTTTGCAGGGTTTGAAATTATAAGATGTTAAATTTTTATATGTGTTTACAGGTGAGGGACATTGTGCTCAGCGATCTTCATGACATGTTCACATTCCAAGAACCCAAGTAAGTTAGCTATTATAATATATATTATAATTAGAATCTTCAGGCTTTAAATTTCAAAACAAGCCATCACCATGTAGCACCTATAGGACCAATGTCCAAAAAGTGTAGAAATGGATTTTTGGAGGTCCGAGAAAAAAATGTTAAGTAATATTTTCTTATTGTATGCCATAAAGTGTTCAAGTTTAATATGCATTATTTTTGTTGTAACTGTTACTTAAAGTCATGCCTGATTTTCATCACTCTTAGTGGGAGCAATCCATGGTAAAATTTTCGTTAGCCTGACTATAATTCACGGCTTGAGAGGCAAGACACAATTTTTACTAAATGTACACTATAACTCCTATAATTATAAGGAGTGCAGCCAGGAGCCTCAAGATCTTACACAAAAATAATGATCATTCGTTAAAACAAAAGTAGTGTTGTGAAATTGCTTTTACGTATACATTGTAGGAATTGCAGTCACATTTATATTTATACATCAAACTAAGTGCTACGTATCTCTACAAATGATATTTGATCTGTTTTTAGGGCAGGCCGCGTTCCAGCGAAGTATGCATGACATTGTGCAGCACTGAGGGGACAACGCCTTAGACTATTGACCGACTATGCTGCCCTTGCCTCGGCATGTCCTGGGGTAAGATACCAAACAATGCTATTGAGGTATGTTATAGTGAAACATTTGCTCTTGAAATATATGGTAGATTTTCACTTATGCAGGTGGGCCACCTCGCTGTTTTTGTCACCCACCTCGTCCAGTATTTGCCAAAATTGCCACCTCACAGCTATTTCTTGTGCTCATATTTTTTCTGTTTATTAAAAATAAATTAACAAATTAAAAAAGTTGTGAAAGCACCACTAAAGTAAATAGCAGGTCGTGTATGCATTAGATACCTTATCCAATCTATCAGTGTCTATGGGCTTGCCATGGACATCATGCACTTTGAAGGGTCAGAACAAAAGTGAGGTTGACAAATGGTCAAATTGTAAAGTTTTTATTTCAGTTTCCTTCTAACTTCAATGGAAAACACTATTTTGAAGTTAGGTTTTGAACACATTTAAGTTTTGTTACAATGCAAATCGTTGTGCTTTATTTGTTCTATCTATACCTTCCTTTCTTTTTAATAACCTTTCGGTTATGATGCATTGCTTATAGATGGTATTTATTAAGTAATTTATTGCTGACACATTTCACGTTTTAGGTTGTGGAAACACTGCTCATACAGGCAAAGAGGGCATGTGAGACAACAATCATAACAGGGTTGTACTCCACCGAAACCCTGTATCTGGTGCCAGACAATTTGAGGAAATTGTCATCTCTGTAAGTTACAAGAATAAGGGTAATTTATCTAATTATACGCGGATACATTTATGTACAAGATATGGCAGTCGCTACTTTTTTTAACTCTGTACATCATGTGTTACGAACACCTGGATTATGAAGCTTTTAAGGTGTAAGTAGGAATAATCTAATGATATATGCTCACTAGATGTAACACCACTGCAGTCTTTTAAAAGTGCTTCTCAATATATTGGCTCGTCAAATCTGACATTATTTTACTTCAAACTCTCTACTATGTGAATAGCCTATTTGAATTTCATATTCAGAATAATGAAGGTCCACGAACAGATTAAAAAATCTGCATGTCATTGACACATCGCTAACTTCAAGTAACAAATTCACAAAGCAACACACTTATAATAGAGGTGTTATTCTAACAATATTCCTTGAAGACTACATGGTCAATTTAAATAATGCAAATGGGAAATAGTGCAGTCGGTGAAAATTTGATGTGTTAATTGTATGTTTCTTCTGTATTAGGCTGTGCAGGATTTCTCATTATAATAATAATAACATTTATTTTGTTCATCGCCACATCCAATATTGTTCACAGCGCTTTACAGTTGCATTATATGTGTTATTCATTCCATTGCAGTGCATCGTACAAGAGGCTTGTTGTCGAACCATTTCTGTTTGGGGAAACACTTCAAGCCCTTGGCCTGAAAGAAGAACACGCTAATGCAATCGTTGGTTAGCCAGATGTGACACTGTCGATTGCACTAAGCCTCGTTATGTTAATTTGTTGTCATTTGTATTCGCTGCCGATTGTGTTGACTTAGCAGATCCACTCTTTGATTGAGTCGTCTTATAAGTAATGTTATGTAAGACTTCAAATTGTTGCACTGGTGTGCATGAATAAACTGTGTGACAATTGATTTGACGTTTACTTCTACTCAAATAATGCACTCACAATCTAGGATAAATATGATCAATGCTAAACATGTATCATTGGGCATAATAATACAATTATTACTATTATATTTATGAAAGCCATTTTAATAAATTGTACCCATTCATTCATGACTCATACATACACATATTCTCACCCAATTCATTACTGTGTGATATAAATGGGGCATTGTCAGTATTTAGGATCCTAAGCCTGTTGGTCTACTCATTCTGAACTGAATATGCAGCTGCCATGGCATTTTTAATATACAACTATGTGGCAACACAATTTCTGTGTACAAAATATGCAGTACACAACACCATAACGCTGAATGCCAATACCATACAATACCCATTAGCATGTTTTACAAATTTGATCCAGTCAATCAAAAATACAAGGACAACTAAAAAATTAACAAGCACAATTGCATGGTGAATCTATAGATTTCACCCAGTATAGTAATAATATCCTTAGTAAATTAATTATCTGATGCATGCAACATACAACGTTTAATTGAACTTAACTTTGCACAATCATGTGCATAATTACAGTTATCAACTTATAATGAACACGAACTATACAACAGGAAATAACAGTCATTCCCATATTCTTAAATGTAGGCTAATTGCAGTGACATTAGCCCCAACTATTCATGCATAAAAATCAATCAACCAATTCACTTTATTGTCCTAAAAGGATAGTTATTTTACAGCTCATGATCTCATGAAAAAAATCTAATATATAGATATCATGTAAAAAACATTAAGATGTGAAAATAGTCATGTATTTTTTTTATTAATACAATTTAATGCATTCATGTATACATATGGTAATTATATAATAAATTAGTATTAAAAGCAAGCTTTACATTCAACTAGCAACATATAACAGTCAAATAATTCAGACCAAACGTTTTGTTTATGTAGCCTACTGGATATATCGCCTACTGAAATATTAATTTTGGTTTATTTGTTTCCTCTCGTGCATTTCAACACAGCACAGCTAGGTCATAGGTCAAAAACTACCAAATATTTCAGCGACCAAATATTTCGTGTAAGTAACGCAACATTCGGTTATCTATTTCCGGTCGTGCGCATACGAGTTCTGCGCCGACCAGATATTTCAACGACGCGATTTTTCGTTACAACGGGACTACTCTGGGCCACGGATCTATATATAACTGGATGGGGGCACGGACCACAGTCAGAATCCATCCGCCATTACATAATCCCAAGGAAAAAATTCATTGTGCAGATAGGGTTTATTTGTGAGAGCAGAAATTGTGTGGATGAGTGAGTGGAAGTGATGTTTTTGTGCACAGTAGCATCTAAGCTTTGAAATTATGCCATTTGTCAGTAGATATACCTGTTGCGTAAGGACACAGTGGCTGTTAGGCAGGATGTACTCATATTTGGGAAACCGGAGAATTTCATGGCAGAAATGCAGGGGCCTCATGCTTTGAAGCAATTTGTGCGAAAAGGAGGTATGTCATTTTCACGAATTTCGCACACCAGGTGTCTTAGTGGGTCTGTCATTTTCTGTGAATTTAAAAAAAAAATTGTAGGATAAATTTTCAATGTAGGCGCAAGAACGTTATAATGGTCGTCTATGGGAAAAGTGACTGTGGTCCGTGCCCATGGCGCGTCGGCCTGTAAATTTGACCCCACCGTGCCGCCATCTTGGATAGATCAGTGCTGTCAATTGCCTTGGTAGGCAATCGCGGTGTTAAAACGCTCAACTTTGATGATAAATTGTTGCCTGTATACAAGTATACTTTTGTATTTTTTTATTCATAGGATACTGTTACAGGTTAGTAATTAATAATATTATGTTTAGCGTCACAAAGTTAACGTTCCTATTGAATTATTAATATTTTAAAGTCGACAGCGGCTAGGCAGGCTCGGCCTATATCGGGTTATTGGGAATATTGGCTATAATATAATATATATATATATGCAAGCTTACTGATACCTGAACTTCAAGGCTCAATGATCAGAACATCGTCTTCAGTATCTAACAATACTCAAGAAGTTCCATTTTGTATATTCTAAATATTGCTTAATGTTGTAAAGTGAGTGATTTGCGCCATCATTTCAAAGTCCCCGAAAATGTCAACGAGTGCACTGCCACTGGTTGCGGCAATTATTGGTATACTTACGAGCATATGCCTTTTTTTGACGAACATCTTAAGGAAAATTTTTACAATGCCATGATCTATATATTATAGATGAGTCAAAATTATTTCATCGATTGAATGCAAACAAATTGTTAGTATTTTTTGGTGATGTACTTACTATTACAACGAAAAGACGTTTTATTCCCTAGAAGACGCCACTGGCACTGCACAAAAATGCTACCCATACCAAGACATTTATTCCTGTACTGTAGATCCAAGTACAAGGAAAAACAGGTTTTTTCACCTGATCTAATATATCTAGCTATCAGAATAACGAAAGTATTATCAAAATGTTGTGTTTATTTTGTTTTGAATAAAATAAAATAAATTAGAGAAACATATGGTTACTGAGACAGGTTGAATCAAACATATGATTATTCAATGATTCAAATACATTGACCTCTGCACACACATGCAAGACTGCTGTTGAAATGGCACTGGGTTGCCCTGGATCCTGGGGAAGATTGCACAATTTGATCAGTCCTATTGATAAAACTATCCTCAAAATGTGCTGAACAAATGTTGCTCAATTTGGTTGGCTTGAAACCTTCACGCCACAAATTAACCAACCATCTGCGGTGTTGTTCAGGTGCTGTGGTCACATCGGGAAGCCTGAAATGACATAGAGGAGGAATACAATATGAAATGAAAACGAACTGGTGACTGAAAATGAAGGATGAATTGTGTTGTAGGATGGCGACCCTATTCATAGTAGGTCCCAGTTATGTAAGGCGTGTGGCCAAACACAGAAATATTAATACTTAAATTATATAATTAATTCAGCATCATCAGCATGCTATCCAGCATTTAGAATTATAGATTCATTATAGTATAACATACAATTATCAATCATCACATAGTTGACTGGACTTAGTCCTCAGCTCAGGCTGAGTTTTGAGAGATAAAATGCGCTATTGCCATAAAGGGCAAAATAAATAAGTGTGTGAATAAGCAAATCAACACAAAATATTCTTGCAATATAATTGGTCAAATTTATATTAATGTGTACAGTCAGACTGATAAATGGCATAACAAACATTGAATCTTAAACGTAATAGTAGCGTAGCCTAGGGCAGTCCGTAGCGTAGACGTAGCCAAAAATGTAAACACTGTCACTGCCCATCACGAAATGCAACATAAAATACAATATACGAAAAGTAAAAAATACTTACGCATGGAATGAGATCCCATGGTCCTTACGTAGTTTTGCAGATCATCAATTTGAGCACCTGAATGCACAACAGCATGTCATTTTCTGGTTATTCGGTTCAAACATACACACACACATGTTAATCTATAGGGTTCAGCCTCCTGTTACGTTTCCCATTGGCGACCATGTTAACGTTTTGCACGATTATAAGAAAACGGGACCATCAAAAATTCGGAAACTTCTTACCTGCTGTTGCCATCATCTCATTGACATGCTGATCGAGTTTAGTCAAAATCTCATACTTGTAACTCATTTAAAATGCCTTAACGTTCCATACCTGTAAATTTTTACCAGTTTCTGCATGAATTACTACGCACACGTGCCTTGTTGCGAAAAAATTGCCAAAAATCCTTCCGCCTATTGAAATCATCTAAAAATCCACAGTTACATTGCCAACATGTTCTACCAGCAAACTTGCCAATGTTCCTGGCTCAAATGCAGTTATGTCAGATGATATGATTTTTTAAAATAACATCTAAAATTACTGTGCCCTACATTCGTCTGTAACACACCAGGTAGTCTAACTGAGGCATGATCACTATAGCGATGCAGTGTTTAGGTGATCTATCCAATATGGCAAAGATAGATCAGTGCTCTGGGCCCGTGTATACGCGGGCCGAAAGTCGGCGCTTACTGCGCGCATGCGCAATACGCAAAATGCATACTTCCGCAGACTTTCGGCACGGGACTACTCTGGGCCCGTTACAATGGCATTCTCAAATTCTATATGCTGTGCGCGCAGTCGTTGAAATACCTCTTTTCATAAGAAATGCATATAATTATATATATAGGTGTAATGACAAGTAGGTATAGTGAAAGTTTATTTATTGGGACATTTGTGTGTGGTCGTAGACGTAGTATTCGGACATATTGGTGCGCTACCGGGTGATACCCTGTAGGATTCAGGATACAGTTACATTTCCCATTGGTGGCCATGTTAACGTTTTGCATAACTATAAGAAAACGTGACCATCAAACATTCTAAAAGTTTTCACCTGCCGCTGGCGCTGTCATCATCCCACGGCACTGGTCTAGCCTAGGGCCTAGGCAAAGTCAATGACTCAATCGCCATACAATTTTTTTCTGTCTGGCTGTTGCTGTTGTATAGGCAAAGATCTCGCTCATGATAATTTCATGAAACGTGAAACCTTACAAAAACACCATAACCAGAGCAATAAACATGTATTTCATGCCTGTATGCATTCTGTATATCACTAAATAGGGCTTCATATTTGAAAAATTTGATAAATCGCTCGCCTAAATATGCCAAATTAATTTAGGCGAGCGATTTGTTAGTTGTTGTTTTTTTTTTCGTGTGGTGGCGCCACCATTTCCCATTCGGATTCTGTCGTTGTCGCCATGAAATTTTAATTGGTGCTTGTTGGCGCTGACTTTTATACAAAGAAATAAATGTTTACTTTAGTAAAACCCATACATTCTGATTGCAATTGGTGAAACGGTTTTGAATTAACGTAACCTGGGCAAAGCCAGTGCCAGTGGCTGTTCCGTGGTACTGTGCCCGGGCCGTGGCCACGACATGGTACTGGTTTCGTGTGCGACTTCGTGTAGGCGATTTGAAAATTGCAATTGAAATTCACAAATACGCCACGTATAAGAATGACATGTATAGTCATAACTTATAAATGCAGCTTAGTAGGCAACACCAATATAAACTGGGGTGAAATGGCATGCTTCCATTGCATCACAATGCTAAACGCACAACTCAAACTCAGGTCGCAAAAAAATATGAATTTGTCATCCGCACATGAAACATGAATCAATGTTAAATGGTACTGGAGATGTGCGTCATGAATATATGTGTTCAGAGCAGTTGAAATATGAAGTGGAACAATTACTAAAATGATCGTTTTCAATGTCTGATCAACTTTTACACTCCGGTAGTTCAGATCCAGGTTATTATTTTCGATTCCCATTACTGCGTTTTATTCAGTTCGATAGTTCGACATACAACATTATGTGACCTTTACACATAATACAAATCGACATTAGTCCACTCATTTGATAATTTTTATAAACCGCGCGGCCAGCATAGCTTCGAGGGCGTTCTTGCAATCTTGGTGCAGCGGGCTACGATCGCCATCGCCGGTGATGGATAATATGTGAACTCCGAATATTGGAGCTTGAACACTGCATTATAAAGAGGAGATACTTTCCTAGTGAATCTAATACTCAAGAAAGTACTTGTCAAGACAAACACTTGCAGGCAGCGAGCGATTTTAACAATTGACGCAATCGATAAATCACTCCCTAGATTATTAATTTGCGCGAGCGATAGGGAGCGAGAGCGATAGGGAGCGAGAGCGATCGCTCGCCTCAAATATGAAGCCCTGCTAATTATTATGTTAGTTGCGTGTGTAATACAATATGTAGGCTACTATCAGTCAGGTAAGGAATTTTTGTTGTAAGACAATTTATTTCGGGAATACAACAATTTATTCCCAGACTACTCAGTATCTGAGCGGTAAATATGTTATTTTATCACTATTAGTCCACAACAAAATTGTCAACTGCCACAATGTTATTATTAACACGTCAGTGTACCATTTAATAGTATGTACATGTTCAATATATTGGGAACCATAGCTGATCTGGTGTAATTTCTATGCATGGTGAGGATTGTCTTATACCCTGAGACCCTCCGATTTACGAACAGTTCTGCATTTGCATTTCTGAAACACATGTATGTAATTGTAAATTTTGAAACAAATGCATAGCATAAATAATATAAACAGTCACAATAATAAAATAACATATGTAACACATGTAACATTTGTTGTGTTGTCTGTAGTAGGATACACTGTAAACACGGCATATATAACACATGTAACATTTGTTGTGTTGTCTGTTGTAGGATACACTGTAAACACAACATATATAACACATGTAACATTTGTTGTGTTGTCTGTTGTAGGATACTCTGTAATCACAACATATATAACACATGTAACATTTGTTGTGTTGTCTGTTGTAAGATACACTGTAAACACAACATATGTAACACGTAACATTTGTGTTGTTTGTTTTGTCTCTTGAAGGATACACTGTAAACGCCGCCATGGCAACACACTTAGGAGGTACTGTGGGGGTCATTGGCCAGTTGAATGACCCCGAGTACCTCAGCTGGCTGAAGGCCGCGCGTGTGTTACACATCACCATGGAAGCCTTGAGAACATTCTGCCGAGCTAGGATGAATGGCTTACACCAGCAGCTGCTGCTCAACTATGGAGCGACGATGTGCAGTGGTCCATGTTCTTCAGCAAACATTAGACATAACAGAAACACCAACAACTATGTGATAAACTGTCCCAGCAATGTGTGTTCACAATGGCTGGCTGACATTGTGGCAGAGCGAGCCACACCAAGAACCAGACTGACATTTGGCAACTGTGACATCAGTCAGTGGCCTGTCCAACTATGGCAAATTGCCAAAGTTTTCATGAACAGCGGTCAAGATCCTTCCAGTGTCAGTCCTAATGACACTGATGCATCGGGCATACTGCAACTACTGATGAAGTGCAATTATTTCACCCCTTTCCTGGATAACACGAAAGCTCAAGCGGTAAGATTATATACTAAACAAGTTACTATAGCTGTCAACATAAATCCACATTTCGGGCCTTGGTCTCTTGGTGGTGCTGTCAACTGACAGTTAGTCCTTGGTCTCTTGGTTGTGCTGTCAACTGACAGTGTTAAAGCCTTTTAATAAGTATCGTCTCTCAGTTATGGAATAGGTTTTATTATGTTCTGCTTGTCCATGTGTTTTCCCTAAGATGTGGCGTCTATGGCTGTAATGTATGCAATGTGTTTAATGGCATTGCTAAGTACATATACACAACTAGCACTTGCTCCATATGTTATATTTCTCTATATATTACTGCCCCAAAACCTTCAATGATGGGTGGGTGCGATGGCTCAGTGGTAGGGCGCCGCACAATTTCGTTCATCCCCGCATTGCCTGTTCACCCCCACATTGCCTGTTCACCCCCACATTGCCTGTTCACACCCACATTGCCTGTTCACTCCCACATTGCCTGTTCACCCCACATTGCCTGTTCACCCCCGCATTGCCTGTTCACTCCCGCATTGCCTGTTCACCCCCGCATTGCCTGTTCACCCCACATTGCCTGTTCACCCTCACGTTGCGTGTTCACCCCAGAAGAGACACTTAAAGGGTTCAGCCTACTGTTACGTTTCCCATTTGTGACCATGTTAACGTTTTGCATGATTATAAGAAAACGGGACCTTCAAAAATTCTCAAACTTCATACCTGCCTTTGTCATCATCTCATTGACATGCTGGTCGAGTTTAATCAGTCTCGTGCTTCTAACTTTTTTAAATGCGTGAATGTACCATACTCATCAATGTTTAATAATTTCTGCATGAATTACTACGCACACGTGCCTTGTGCTGGAAATTTTTTTTTTTTAAATCCTTCCACCTGTTGAAAGCATCTAACAATCTACAGTTACACTGTCAATATGTTCTACCAACAAACTTGCCAATGTGTCTGCTCAAATGCAGTTATGTCAGAAGATATGATTTTTTGTAAATTACATATATCTAAAATGGCTGCCCTACATTATACCTGGTGTCCGTGCCATGGGAAGTAAAGTATTCCCACACAGGGAGTATATGTGTAACCTGTAGTGGACTCAACAGCTCGTGATCTTTATCTCTAAATACCTGGTACTCGCTACCTGCCAGTTAAGTTGTGATCAGTTGTGTAGGGTGGACCACATCAAGCATCAAACACAGATTATGTGATTAATTGAATTAATGTGTTTGGGATGTTTTGTCATTTCCTATTTTGTTTTGATTTTATCAAATACATTTAGGTGCGACAAGTGCGAAACTCTGTGATGCACACGTCAACCATGACAGTAACGACAGCTGACCTGTCAACGTACATGACGACTATGACTGACTTACTACAGGACAGCCGTTACCTGCTGAATGACCCTGTAGCACAACAGGCGACACTGGAGATCAGACAGGTAAAACTGGCAGACTGCTATAACATTGCACTCACTCATCAAATTGTGTTATGTCAGATATAACAAAATAATATCAAGTAATACAATATAATATATGACCAACTGTTTTTTCATGCTGATTTATTTAATCTGGCTCTCCCAATCTGTACAGCCCAGATAGCGGGATGCCCTCCTCGGGGTGAACTGTGCAGCTTAGGCAAATGCTCGATAAAAAATTAATCATCATGATGTTTACGGTAGCTAAAATCCTTCATGCTCAGCAGGGGTTATGGAGAATGTTAACTTGATATGTTAACTGTAACTAATGTCCTTCATGCTCAGCAGGGGTTATGGAGAATGTTGACTTGATATGTTAACTTTAGCTAAAATCCTTCATGCTCAGCGGGGGTTATGGAGAATGTTAACTGTAGCTAATGTCCTTCATGCTCAGCGGGGGTTATGGAGAATGTTAACTTGATATGTTAACTGTAACTAATGTCCTTCATGCTCAGCGGGGGTTATGGAGAATGTTGACTTCACATGTTAACTGTAGCTAATGTCCTTTATGCTCAGCGGGGGTTATGGAGAATGTTGACTTTACATGTTAACTGTAACTAATGTCCTTCATGCTCAGCGGGAGTTATAGAGAATGTTGACTTTATATAATAATTGTGGTAAAGCACAGTAAAGTGTGAAATTATTTGTTATTTACATGTATTGAAAACATTACGTCACTGTTATATTGAACTTGTGTGTGTGCGCACGTGCGTGCGTTCGATATTCTTTTTAAGCATCTCGTGATGCACTGTATTGAACCCTCGTTGTTAGATCCAGACCACTCCAATTGACGTGAGAGACGCAGCATTCATGGCACATGAATGTCAGGCATGGCGACACGCACTATCTGCGGCAGACGCACAACGCAGGCAGGTAAGACTCGAACAATCACTAGGCAAATACAATCTCAAAGTACCACAAATGTAATATTATAAATGAGGTTCGACCTCCTCTAGAGTTAAAGGTACTCCATTTGACATATCAATACATTAAGTTAATATTGTTTTTCATCTTCCCTATGTAACTGGAATGTTTGGTTTGTTTTACTCATTACTCCCCTTATTGTGATAAACCATAATATATGAAATGTGTGTCTAGTGTTTAACATTTATTTGAGTTTATGAGCATGTAACAATATGTCTAATTATATCTCAACATTATCCAGTAGAATAAATGCTTGAATAATCTTTCAGGTTATTTATATATGTCATAGTTAAATCTGGTTAAATATATTGATATCAATGCCAATGATGCTGTATTTTATGGACATTACCCATAATGTGTTACTAAAGTAGTTCAACACACATGTTTACACAACATTATTGCTGTATATCGGAGCACGGATTAACATTAAACTGTCCTGGCATGTTAAGTTAATCAACTGCATCATTACACTTTCCTCACATTCTGAACATTAATAATTCGAGGACTAAACTTTAAGGATATGTTGAAAGTCATCAACCCTGATTGTGACCTTTCATGATATATCTTGCATATTACTGGACTAGTTGACATTACAATACTCGTTCTGCTTAGCTTCCAGTCCACCATAAATGTCATTAGTGCTGATGTTGAACTTGAATTATACTGCTTATTATTGGTTCTGATTTAAACTTTTCAATGCATGCGACATAACATTAGTCATGATATTGTTTTTCAGGACATTCTGAATCTTCTTGCATCTGACAGTGCTCTTGAGGTTCGCCTGCAGGCAGAGATTGCAGAAGTCAAGCGGACCTTGGAAGGTAAGCATATTGTTTAAGAATAATAATGAAGTGATGCAACCTTTGCATGTACGCGGTGGTCGGGGTACACGACTTCGGACCGCGCTGCACACCCTGTACGTATACTGTTATGGAATAGATCTACTACGATGATGATGTACTGGACCAATAGACCTACGAATTAAAAATAATAACCTGTATCTGAGCAGCCGAAAATGTATATGATTTGACAAACGTAGTATGTAAGCTGATAAAACACAGAAAACGACAATAGGTAGAATTAATAATTGTTTCACTTCGTCTTTCAACCGATCTTGACCAAAGCATAAATTTATTACGCACTACTTAACATCGATTCATCGTTTCATATACGGATGACGAATTCGTATTTTCGTGCACCGGTAGCACCTTGGATTAGGAAATTGGCATGTTATTTTCGCGTTGCATAAATGATGAAATTTACTATGTAATGGAAGCATGTAATTTCACCCAAGCGTGGTGAGATGAATGTCAGAGGGTAAACATGCTAAATGCATTTAAAACTGTTGACCTGATTCTTACGCAAGGCGTATTTGTGAATCTCGATTGCAATTTACAAAGCGAAGTCAGCGACAGCGATTGATGTTGGCGACAGCGCAAAACAAACAACACATCTTTTGCCTAATGTTTCTTGAGAATTGTCAAACCAATTCGAAGTAGGTCTAAGCAGGCTCATTTGGCATTTTCCCCTGGTGGCAGAAAATCGGGGTTCACAACCGACCGTGTTATATCCGAATCCGCGTAATAACGGGGCGCATAATAACGAGGCGCGACTGTACATGATATACTGGGTTGTTTATTTCAACTGGCTAATCATGCATCGTGTACTCCAGTAGCTAAGTTTGAGTTGAATGAGGATAAACAATAAGGTAATAATGCATCATGTACTACACTAGCTAAGTTTGAGATGAATGAGGGTAAACAGTAAGTTGATCATGCATCATGTACTCCACTAGCTAAGTTTGAGCTGAATGAGGGTAAACAATAAGTTAATCATGCATTATGTACTACACTAGCTAAGTTTGAGCTGAATGAGGGTAAACAATAAGTTAATCATGCATTATGTACTACACTAGCTAAGTTTGAGTTGAATGAGGGTAAACAATAAGGTAATCATGCATCACGTACTCCACTAGCTAAGTTTGAGATGAATGAGGGTAAACAGTAAGTTAATCATGCATCATGTACTACACTAGCTAAGTTTGAGTTGAATGAGGGTAAACAGTAAGTTGATTATGCATCATGTACTCCACTAGCTAAATTTGAGCTAAATGAGGGTAAACAATAAGTTAATCATGCATCATGTACTAGCTAAGTTTGAGATGAATGAGGGTAAACAATGAGTTAATCATACATCATGTACTACACTAGCTAAGTTTGAGCTGAATGAGGATAAACAATAAGGTAATCATGCATCATGTACTACACGAGCTAAGTTTGAGCTGAATGAGGGTAAACAATAAGTTAATCGTGCATCATGTACTCCACTAGCTAAGTTTGAGATGAATGTCAGAGGGTAAACAGTAAGTTAATCATGCATCATGTACTACACTAGCTAAGTTTGAGATGAATATCTAAGGGTAAACAGTAAGTTGATCATACATCATGTACTCCACTAGGTAAGTTTGAGATGAATGTCAGAGGGTAAACAGTAAGTTAATCATGCATCATGTACTACACTAGCTAAGTTTGAGATGAATGAGGGTAAACAATAAGGTAATCATGCATCATGTACTACACTAGCTAAGTTTGAGCTGAATGAGGGTAAACAATAAGTTAATCATGCATCATATACTAAACTAGCTAAGTTTGAGCTGAATGAGGGTAAACAGTAAGTTAATCATGCATCATGTACTACACTAGCTAAGTTTGAGCTGAATGAGGGTAAACAATAAGTTAATCATGCATCATATACTCCACTAGCTAAGTTTGAGCTGAATGAGGGTAAACAATAGATGTCGGCGACAGCGCAAAACAAACAGCACATTTTTCACCTAATGTTTCTTGAGAATTGTCAAACCAATTCGAAGTAGGTCTAAGCAGGCTCATTTGGCATTTTCCCCTGGTGGCAGAAAATCGGGGTTCACAACCGACCGCGTTATATCCGAATCCGCGTAATAACGGGGCGCATAATAACGAGGCGCGACTGTACATGATATACTTGCCATACATGACATACTATGAAAAACTTGCCAGTAATTCTAGGTTGGGTTGTTTATTTCAACTGGCTAATGATGCATCATCATGTACTCCAGTAGCTAAGTTTGAGTTGAATGAGGATAAACAATAAGGTAATAATACTCCACTAGCTAAATTTGAGCTAAATGAGGGTAAACAATAAGTTAATCATGCATCATGTACTAGCTAAGTTTGAGATGAATGAGGGTAAACAATGAGTTAATCATGCATCATGTACTACACTAGCTAAGTTTGAGATGAATGAGGGTAAACAGTAAGTTGATCATGCATCATGTACTACACTAGCTAAGTTTGAGCTGAATGAGGGTAAACAATAAGTTAATCATGCATTATGTACTACACTAGCTAAGTTTGAGTTGAATGAGGGTAAACAATAAGGTAATCATGCATCATGTACTCCACTAGCTAAGTTTGAGTTGAATGAGGGTAAACAATAAGGTAATCATGCATCATGTACTCCACTAGCTAAGTTTGAGTTGAATGAGGGTAAACAATAAGGTAATTATGCATCATGTACTCCACTAGCTAAGTTTGAGTTGAATGAGGGTAAACAATAAGGTAATCATGCATCATGTACTCCACTAGCTAAGTTTGAGTTGAATGAGGGTAAACACTAAGGTAATCATGCATCATGTACTCCACTAGCTAAGTTTGAGTTGAATGAGGGTAAACAATAAGTTAATCATACATCATGTACTACACTAGCTAAGTTTGAGATGAATGATGGTAAACAGTAAGTTAATCATGCATCATGTACTACACTAGCTAAGTTTGAGATGAATGATGGTAAACAGTAAGGTAATCATGCATCATATACTCCACTAGCTAAGTTTGAGCTGAATGAGGGTAAACCATAAGTTAATCATGCATCATATACTCCACTAGCTAAGTTTGAGCTGAATGAGGGTAAACAATAGGTTAATCATGCATCATATACTCCACTAGCTAAGTTTGAGATGAATGAGGGTAAACAGTAAGTTGATCATGCATCATGTTCTACACTAGCTAAGTTTGAGCTGAATGAGGGTAAACAATAAGGTAATCATGCATCATGTACTAGGTAAGTTTGAGATGAATGAGGATAAACAATAAGGTAATCATGCATCATGTACTGTACTAGCTAAGTAGAGTACACACTACTATGTTTTAGTACAAAGCCAGGAGAACACATATAGACTAAGACATCACTCTACTATGTTTTAGTAAAAGGCCAGGAGAACACAGATAGACTAAGACAACACACTACTATGTTTTAGTACAAAGCCAGGAGAACACAGATAGACTAAGACATCACTCTACTATGTTTTAGTACAAGGCCAGGAGAACACAGATAGACTAAGACATCACTCTACTATGTTTTAGTACAAAGCCAGGAGAACACAGATAGACTAAGACATCACTCTACTATGTTTTAGTACAAGGCCAGGAGAACACAGATAGACTAAGACAGCACTCTACTGTGTTTTAGTACAAGGCCAGGAGAACACAGATAGACTAAGACAGCACTCTACTGTGTTTTAGTACAAGGCCAGGAGAACACAGATAGACTAAGACAGCACTCTACTATGTTTTAGTACAAGGCCAGGAGAACATAGATAGACGAAGACATCACTGTACTATGTTTTAGTAAAAGGCCAGGAGAACACAGATAGACTAAGACAGCACTCTACTGTATTTTAGTACAAGGCCAGGAGAACACAGATAGACGAACAGAGCTGGCTACTATGCATAGAATCATTGAGCAGCAGCGACAGGGTGTCATTAAAGCACAGGAGAAGACGACAGGTAAGGGGTGTACACCAGCTTTATGATAAGTTGCTATATTGTTATCATTAGTAGCCTTGGCAGGTTTTCATCCACTCCTGGTGATGTCGTACCCGTCATTGCCTTTATTTTCTTAGCCACCATTTCTGGAGTTACAATAAACTGCCTAAAATAGTCTGAGTTAGACTCTTGAAATTTAGCATGTTGTTTTGGTAATGAACTAATAGGTACTGGTAATGAACTAATTGGTATTGGTAATGAACTAATTGGTACTGGTAATGAACTAATTGGTACTGGTAACGAACTAATTGGTACTGGTAACGCACTAATTGGTACTGGTAACGAACTAATTGGTACTGTTAACGAACTAATTGGTAAGTGAGATGTAAAGGTGTATGTCACCATGGAACGAAATCCTGAACTGTAGGATTTTGTAGTGGTAATGAATTAATTCGTATTAGTAATGAATTAATTGGTACTGGTGGTGAACAAATTGATATTGGTAATGAATTAATTTGTACTGGTAATGAAGTTCACTGTCATTCACATGTCATCCATAATTTTGTGATAAAATGTTGTTGATATTTTTTTTTATTTCCTTAGACATACTGTCTTTGATTGATCAATTATATGAACCTATGCAACCTATTTTTCATACCAATTATATACAATTATATAATATCACTAATTACTGAACAGATTGAGAACAGTGCCTCGTTTATCTCTTGAGCAGCAGTCCAGCATCAGCATGCCTGTGGCATTGCTCAGCTTCAAGGGCACCAGCAGCAACAAAGTCATGACATATCCCAGATTCAAGGGCACCAGCAGCAACAAAGTCATGACATATCCCAGCTGCAAGGGCACCAGCAGCAACAAAGTCATGAGCTTCAATGGCAACATCATGAAGTCATAGGTACAGTGTACATTGAGTTTTTCTAGCCAACTATTTTTTGGAAAGTAGAAACAGTCATGAACAGTGGATGTGCTCAGTATAAAGCAAAATACCAATAGTAGGAGAGAACACTAGTGAAATTACTGATAATATCCAACATAACATACACTATCTAGATACTCATCAACCTCAATATCCAGCCAATGTACAATATAATTATATATATAGCATTTTGTCATTCAGCAGTCATGGCATGTTTTTATTTGGCATTATTGTCCCTCTTTATTTGGATATGCTCTGTGTTGCATTTATTAATTGTATCCAACATAATGTCTCATCTCTTATTGTGGAGCTGTAACTTACATGTTGAGAGGTATACAACATTTCGTTCCGTGGATGCTGATACTAATAGAAGAATACTATGGAACACTTTATTTATGTTGTCTATTCATATTGTCTCGTTCATATTGTCCGTAATGTATTCTGCCAAAAATAAACATGACCTTTACTAAATGAATAAGGGATATGAAACCGTGTAGTTATCAACGGGACATGTTGGTCATGAAATGGGTTATGGTGCACACTAATCTACCCAACGCATATATGAACCATTTTTTTCTTTGTATGAAAAAAGACTGTTACATTACGTAGTAAACAATTTGCACCTTAACCATGGTAACAAGAGATTGACATTCTGACAAGGTTTGTTTTTTGGGGACGTCTCATGGAAAATGTAATTCATGTGTATAATTTTGAAAAAACAATAAATACTCTTATTTGGATGGGGCGCTATATAAGGAATTTATTATTATTATAAGTGCATTAATGTATGTCAAGTATTGTAATGGCTGCATCTAATATGTAATGTGTTATAGTATTGTCTGTGCAATGTATCGTGTTTCGTGACAAAAACACTAACTTCTAGTCAAAAATCCTCGGGGGGGAGTTCTAGGAACACGTTATTTCACCCATTAATGCATTGTGTTAGTGTGTCTGCTTATTCTATGCAGCGGACGTGATTATGTTAACGGCATGGTTTAATACAGCTGAAATAAAGAACAAATCTGTCCCAGCCATGTTGATACTTCTAAACACCTGATTCTGTTATCCACGTTATCTCATCTACTGCGTCACTTCAGCAATGATGACATCATCATCCATGGGTCTAGCAATGGACAGATCCTCGTCAATGTCCGTCCATGTGTCCAATAATGTCCGTCCATGTGTGCAATGATGACATCATCATCCATGGGTCTAGCAATGGACAGATCCTCGTCAATGTCTGTAAATGTGTCCAATGATGACATCATCATCCATGGGTCTGGCAATGGACAGATCCTCGTCAACATTGAATGTGTAAATGATATTAATTTTTAGGTATCACCATAAATACCCACTTAAATTGGGAGAGCCACATAAACAAAATAGCTAGCAAAATCATCAAAACAATTGATATATTAAATAAACTTAAGCATGTTGTAATATTTTATCTATAATGTATAATTCTCTCATTCTTCCCCACATAAATTATGATATATTGGTGTGGGGTCATCAAGCCCATCGCATGTTTAAACCCCAGAAGTGAGCAATAAGAGTAATTACTTAAGTAAATACAATGCTCACACTGATCCCATTGAAACAGAACTTAATTTCTCAAGTTGGACGACATATACAAACTCCAACAACAAAAATTTTATTTCAAATTAATTAATAAGCTCTTACTAGAATACTTCAATCACATCCCATATACTCGCAACTTTGAAATTCATCTATATTACACACATGGAAGAAATAATATGTTTATTCCCAGAGCCACTCATGAATTTGCAACAAAGTACACTAGACACAATATACCCGGTAATACAGACTGTTAACAGTACTCCAAATATTATCCTTCAAAGAAAAATGTACTCATAGCTTATATGGTTTTTCCACTTACATTAAAAACTACATTATTATGAAGCATGCTGTCGTATTCCTAATTGTTATATTAATAAATCTTTAACCCAAACTACAATGAAGTCCTTTTGTACTGTAGTGATCATGTGACTATGCAATATTAATTGTTTTACTTTAATAGGGTGGCTCCCATGATAGCGACATTTGATGTCTTAATGGGAGCCTCCCTGACCTATCTTGAATTTTTTTTTTTAATGTTCATACATTAGACTATCGGTCAAATAAAACACACATGAGTCTGAGTTTTATTGGTACTGGTAGTGAACTAATTGGTACAGGTGGTGAACTAATTGGTATTGGTAGATAACTAATTGGTACTGGTGGTGAACTAATTGCTACTGGTAATGACCTAATTGGTACTGGTAGTGAACTAATTGGTACTGATAGTGATCTAATTGGTACTGGTAGTGAAGTTCAATGTGATCCATCCACACCAAGTTGACGGACACACACTTCAGTATCTTGTGTTCTGTCTTTGACACTCAAGTCACTGGTTCTCCTACTGAGAACTCTGACATTGTAACATGGCGCATGTTGATGTAACACAAATATATGTAATTGTTTTGTATATTATATGAAGCCTCCACACACTGGGCTGTAAGGCACAGTACACGTGCCAAACATGTATGATCCTATCAATGATTCCTTATACGACCATGTGTGACAAGTTAGTTAGCTAATGTTTGGTTTATGCATCTACATGATGCCTAAATCATGGGAAACATTGTTATTCAATGAATGTGAAATCTTTGAAAACGTCATTTTAAAACATGTTTATATAAAATTATGAACGTTGTGGGCATGCTCTCTGAATAAAGATTATAATGTGAAATGACAAATGTATTTGTTTTAGTGCGAGTCCAAGAGAACACAGATCAACTACGACAACAGGCCAGTCAACTAGAAGTCCATGAACAACAACTGAAAGATGCCACGACAGACCTGAAGGTGACAGGTAGGGTACATTCTCTAACACTACTTTTAGGCAGATATCCGTAGACTGTGAGATCAG
Source organism: Lamellibrachia columna (assembly GCA_963662155.1). Classification (NCBI taxonomy): domain Eukaryota; kingdom Metazoa; phylum Annelida; class Polychaeta; order Sabellida; family Siboglinidae; genus Lamellibrachia; species Lamellibrachia columna. The sequence goes on from OY759273.1 coordinate 5,239,367, forward strand.
CTACATCTAGTTGACACTCGAGATGAGTCAGTTGTCATTTGGTGCTTTGTGTTGATTACGCTCATAACAGCTCATTATATGATGACAGAACACAGGGTGTCAGCCAGTGTTTTAGTACAATTGATATAGACATACCTTGGGATTATGTGTGGCACATTCGTAGTCCTGGACTATCAGGTGCACAATGTCAAGGACCGGCCGCGGGTGACATTTTCACCGATGTAGCAATCTCTTACAGTTAGACCAGGAGCCCAGAGCTTTTATTTATGTAAACGACACCAAAATGTTTGACCCTGTGGACTGAAGGGACCACCACCCAACCCCCCCCACCCCCCAACATCCCAAAAATGTGTTGCTGCCAGGTCTGGGGAGAAAGGAGTAGTGAAAAAGGGCACTTATTTAATGGGGTCCCATGAGTATGGAATAACCAATGCCAGCAATTATAGGTGGGGCCTTCGCCCTGCCAGAAACCCCCAAATGGTGATAAAAGGGGGCATTGATTTTTTATGGGAATGACTCCAAGGCTAAAAACAGAGTCAACTCTTCCCTTGGGGTTCCCGGAGTACAAAATGACCAATACCAACAATTTTAGGTGGGGCCTTCCCCGTCACCAACCCCCAAAGGGTAAGAAAAGGATATTTATTTAAAGGAATGGCCCCAACGGTGACCAATGCCAGGAATTTGATGTAGGTTTTATCCCTGCCAGCAACCTAAACCCCCTACTAGCCCTAATGGTTATCAACCTAAACCTCCTAGCCCCAATGGTTATCAGCCTAAACCCCCTAGCCTTAATGGTTATCAGCCTAAACCCCCTAGCCCCAATTGTTATCAACCTAAACACCGTAGCTCCAATGGTTATCAACCTAAACCCCCTAGCCCCAATGGTTATCAACCTAAACCCCCTAACCCCAGTGGTTATCAACCTAAACCCCCTAGCCCCAATTGTTATCAACCTAATCACCCTAGCTCCAATGGTTATCAACCTAAACCCCCTAGCCCCAATGGTTATCAACCTAAACCCCCTAACCCCAATGGTTATCAACCTAAACCCCCTAGCTCCAATTGTTATCAATCTTAACCCCTAGCCCCAATGGTTATCAACCTAAGTCCCCTAGCCCAAATGGTTATCAACCTAAACCCCCTAGCTCCAACGGTTATCAACCTAAACCCCTTGCCCCAATGGTTATCAACCTAAACCCCCTAGCCCCAATGGTTATCAACCTAAACCCCCTCGCCTCAATGGTTATCAACCTAAACCCCCTAGTCCCAATGGTTATCAACCTAAACCCCCTAGCCCCAATGGTTATCAACCTAAACCCCCTAGTCCCAATGGTTATCAACCTAAACCCCCTAGCCCCAATGGTTATCAACCTAAACCCCCTAGTCCCAATGGTTATCAACCTAAACCCCCTAGCCCCAATGGTTATCAACCTAAACCCCCTAGTCCCAATGGTTATCAACCTAAACCCCCTAGTCCCAATGGTTATCAACCTAAATAAAATGTTCCCGTGGGGTCCCAAAGGATGTGTAAAAAGGGGGCATATATTTATGGAAATGACGCCAATGTTAAAAACAGTGTCAACTCTTAATGGGTTTCCGTGAGTATGGACTTACTAATGCCTTCAATTTTAGGTGTGGATTCCCCCTGATAGCAACCCCCAAAGGGTTCAGAAAGTAGATATTTATTTATGGGATTGATGCTAACACTAAAAACAGTGTCTAATCTTTTAGTGTGGTTCCCTGAGTATGACCAAGGACAGCAATTGTTGTGGGGATTCACCCGTCAGCAATTCCCAAGGGGTGTGAAAAAGGGGGCATTTATTCATTGGTATGATGCCATTGCTAAAAACAGTGTCAAATATTTTATTTGGGTTCCCTGAGTACGTATTGACCAAAGGCAGCAATCGTGGGACCTTTCCGCTGCCAGAAATCCCCAAATGGTGAGAAAAGGGGGACATTTATTTATGGGAATAATGCCAAAAACAGTGTCAACTCTTCTCTTACGATTCCCTGGGCACTTCAGGTTGGGCCTTCCCCCTGCCAGCCACCCTGAAAGGATGAGAAAAGGATATTAATTCAAAAGAATGGCCCCAAGGGTAAATAACAGTGTCATCTTTCTTCCATTTGGTGGGTTCCCTTAGTATGGAATGACCAATACCAGAAACTTGATATAGGCTTCAGCAACCTAAACCCTCTAGCCCCAGTGGTTATCAACCTAAACCCCCTAGCCCCAATGGTTATCAACCTAAACCCCCTAGCCCCAATGGTTATCAACCTAAACCCCCTAACCCCAGTGGTTATTACTTCCATTCTAATGGGCAAAAAAGTACATTTATTTACGGGAATGTTTCAAGGCTAAAAGCAGGTCCAAGTTTTCCTGGAACGACACGGTGCCGACACTACCATGCTTGCTGATAGGCTATGAGTTGGAACGACATGATGCCGACACTGCCATACTTGCTGATAGGCTATGAGTTGGAACGACACTGCCATACTTGCTGAAACTCTATGACTTGGAATGACACAGTGCTGACACTGCCATGCTTGCTGAAACGCTATGAGTTGGAATGACACAGCACCAACACTGCTGTACTTGCTGAAACAATAGGCTATGAGTTGGAACGACACAGCGCCGACACTGCTATACTTGCTGAAAGGCTATGAGTTGGAACGACACAGCGGTGACACTGCTATACTTGCTGTAAGGCTATGAGTTGAAACGACACTGCGCCGACACTGCTTTACTTGCTGATAGGCTATGAGTTGGAACGACACAGCGCCGATGCTACCATATTTGCTGAAAAGCTTTGAGTTGGAACAACACAGCACCGACACTGCCATACTTGCTGAAAGGCTATGAGTTGGAACAACACAGCGCCGACACTACTATACTTGCTGAAATGCTATGAGTTGGACAACACAGCGCCGACACTACTATACTTGCTGAAATGCTATGAGTTGGAACGAAACAGCGCCGACACTACTATACTTGCTGAAACGCTATGAGTTGGGACGACACAGCACCGACACTACTATACTTGTGACTCATCATCAGTTGACATTGCTCCCACACTGTCCCTGTTGTCTGTATCAGTGGCTGTGAGGGACTCCAGGAATGCACCAGTCAGGCTCCAAGCAGTTTTCAATCTTGTTCGGTAGTGGCAGTCGGTGGTACTTGCCTCACCAGTTGGATCAGTCTGGTCGGGCCTCGTCTAGATCTTTGTACAAAGTGGGTCCTTTTGACGTTATTGTGGTTGGCAAGCATCTTGGTGCATGGGGAAGAGGGGCACAGTTAACCTTCTTTATTGTGGTCATGTGTTCCTTCTCAGCCACCATTCATGCACAAGGCCTTGTGCCTTGCATCACTAATGTCAGAGGTTTTGAAACTGTACAACAAGCAGACACAAGGAGGTGTCAGCTGGAGAACGTCAGTATGAGTGGACCTCACTAGAATGTTTCCGGAGGACATGCTGCTTGCATTGAGGGCAATCAGGGTGTTGGGTGGGGGTGTCAGCCTCCTCCAGTCCACCTTGGAGGTAATCGGGTACTTCTGTTTGCAGCAGTTCACCCTCCTTGGTCTTCATCGCATTTACCACCGTGTGATACGTATGGAGACATTTACCACCATGTGACATATGGAGACATTTATTACCATGTAATACATATGGAGACGTTTACCACCATGTGAGACATTTGACATCGTGTGATATGTATGGAGACATTTACACTGTTTATCCTTCGCATCATTCCCATAAATAAATATGCTTTTTCCCCTTCGATGGGTGATTTCGGGGGCAACTCCCCACCCCAGACCCGGTAGCAATGCATTTTTGGGGTATCATAGGGTGGTCCCTTCAGTCCATGTGGTCAGAACTTTTGGCGTCGTTTATATAAATAAAAGCTCTGGCTGCCACCCTAAGTGGACGAAACTTTGTGTAGTTTGTCTGAGTTCATTTGGATTTCAATGTCACATAGGGTAGGGTGATGTGTATAGTGAGTTTCACGTAGGGTAGGGTGATGTGTATAGTGAGTTTCACATAGGGTAGGGTGATGTGTATAGTGAGTTTCACATAGGGTAGGGTGATATGTATAGTGAGTTTCACATAGGGTAGGGTGATGTGTATAGTGAGTTTCACATAGGGTAGGGTGATGTGTATAGTGAGTTTCACATAGGGTAGGGTGATGTGTATAGTGAGTTTCACATAGGATAGGGTCATGTGTATAGTGAGTTTCAAATAAGGCAGGGTCATGTGTATAGTGAGTTTCACATAGGTGAATGTGTATAGTGATGTGTGTAGTTAGTTTCACTTACGGTAGGGTGATGTGTATATTGAGCTACCACTGCATAAACAAGTCGAAAGAAAAGTTTTAGTTTTCGGTCTATGCACCTATAAGAGTTGCTAAAACATAACCATTTGTAACTACAATTATGAATATCACACCAATGGTATATATATATATATATATATATATATATATATATATATATATATATATATATATATATATATATCTATATATGTATATATATATATATATATATATATATATATATATATATATAAATATATGTCTGGGTGTGTGTGCGTGTGTGTAAGGTGTCAACCGAGGACATTGGCCAGAATACACACCTTCTAACCGAGGTCCTACCGCCAACCGAGGACGTCCTCAGTTGGAAATAGTATTCAATCGTAGTCCAGGCACGTTTTTAAATGCCTACTAGTGGTTTCCTGTGTCAAATTTGATGTAGACCTCAGTTAGCCGTTCAGAGCCTGTTTTTGTGTGAACTGTGTGTATAACTCTCGAGTCGGCGAAATCTGTCTTCACACACTCGCTTTGACGCGTGTATTCACGTCACCGACGTAATATTCACTGGCGTCGGTATGTAAATATGAATTCGGAGAGAGACAGTGCTTAACATGAAATCCCACAAGATACTTCATTGACATTCCCGATATTAAGATGGTGTCCGCTACGCATTGTTTAGACTCGAAATTGTTGTTTTCACTATCTATATATTTTTTTATTAAACTAACACTGTTTATTAATGTATGTGTCAATTGTGTATTGAAAGTTCAATATATATATATATACGCATCATTTGTTCAACGAACGTTTAATACATTATTTATTAATTCACTACAAATTAAAATCTTCAACAATGCAGCACAGGGCAAACAAATATATGCTTCAGATCTGACCGATTCAATATTTTTTACTACGCTGTGCATTCGTATATACGCAAAACATAAAAGGTGTCAACCGAGGACATTGGCCAGAATACACACCTTCTAACCTATCGCCTATTTGATGTAGACTACGGTTAGCCATTCAGAGCCTGGTTTTGTGTGAACTGTGTAGGTATATATGACTCTCGATTCGGCAAAATCTCTCTTCAAACACTCGCTTTGACGCACGTCACGAAGCAGTTGCATCTGACCGATTTCTTTTAGATCTGACCGATGCAGTTGCATCTGAATAGTTTATTCGACAAGACAAGTAACATATAAAGACATTCAGAGTACTACGAATTAATACAAAATGTGTGAATTTATAACTCACGTCCCATAATTTTTATCAGGAACGTCTCTGATACTGCCATGGCACATTTACGAATATTGGATAGAGCTTTTTGGTATTACGCATCCGTTTTTTAATGAAGTGTCAGCAAAGATCTTCCACAAAATACTATATTCACGTCACTGACATAATATTCGGCTGACGTCGGTATGCAAATATGAATTCGGAGAGAGGCAATACTTAACATGAAATCCGATAAGATACTTCATTGACATGCCCAATATTAAGATGGCATCCGCTACGCATTGTTTGGACTCGAAGCTTTTGGCATGTTCTTAATATCAATGTATTTATTCCATTAATATAACAATATTTATCAATGTTTTATCAATGTATGTATAAATTGTGTACTTAAAGTTCAATATGTACGCATCATTTGTTTGACGAAATTTTAATTAATTATTAATGCATTACAAATTAACATCTTCAACGGTGCAGCACATGGCAAAATATATGCCTTAGATCTGACCGATTCAATATTTCTTGTTACACTGTGCTTTCATATAATACGCAAAACATAAAAGGTGTCAACCGAGGACATTGGCCAGAATACACACCTGCTAACCGAGGTCATACTGCCTAATTGATGTAGACCACAGTTACCCATTCCGAGCCTGGTTTTGTGTGAACTGTGTAGGTATATATGACTCTAGTTGGCAAAATCTCTCTTCAAATACTCTCTTTGACGAAATTGCATCTGAAAGATTCCTTTAGATCATGACATGTAAGGAAAGTCAGTGTACTACGAATAGATACAAAATGTGTGAATTTATAACCCACGTCCGGTAATTTTTATCAGGAGCGATTCTGATACTGCCATGACACATTTACGAATCTTGGATACAGCGCCGTTATTCAACGCTTTTTGGTATTACGTATTCGTCTTATGAATGAAGTGTCAGCAAACATCTTCTACAAAATAATATATTCACATCACCGACGTAATTTTAGGCTGGCGTCGGTATGCAAATATGAATTCGGAGAGAGGCAGTACTTAACATGAAATCCCACAAAGTGTTTCATTGACATGCCAAATACTAAGATGGCGTCTGGTACGCATTGTTTAGACTTAAAGCTTTTGGCATGTTCTCAGTATTAATGTATGTTTGCCATTAATAAAACAATATTAATGTATATGTATAAATTGTGTATTGAAAGTTCTATTATGTACGTATCATTTGTTTAATGAACGTTTAATACATTATTTATTATTTCTTTACAAATTAACATCAAAATCAACGGTGCAGCACAGAGCAAAATATATGCCTCAGATCTGACAGATTCAATATTTCTTATTACACTGCTTTCATATATACGCAAATGTAAAATGTGTCAACTGAGGACATTGGCCAGAATACATGCCTGCTAGCCGATATCCTACAGCCTATTTGATGTAGACCACGGTTAGCCGTTCGGAGCCTGGTTTTTTGTGAACTGTGTAAAATTGGCAAAATCTGTCTTCAAACATTTGCTTTGACACACATCCCGAAGAAGTTGTATCTGACCAATTCCTTTTAGATCTGACCGATGCATTTGCATCTGAACTGCAGTTTTATCTGATTAGTTTATTCGATAAGACAAGTAACATATAAGGATATTTAATGTACTACGAATTAATACAAAATGTATGCATTTATAAATAATCATCAGCATCACAATTTCAGTGTTGCACGACAAGGAAGAATGCGCGACACCCACGTCTCGTATTTTTCTATCTAAGAATTACACACAAAGCGATACGTCACGATGCAGTTGCATATGACCGATGCCTTTTATATCTGATCGGATGCAGTTGCATCTGCACTGCATCTTTCTGGAACGAGAGTCAGGGATTGTTTATTCGAAAAATAAAGTAACAAGGAAATTCAGTGTAGGACGAATTAATACAAAATGTGTGAATTTATAACCCACGTCCCCTAATTTTTATCAGGAGGGACTCTGGTACTGCCATAACACATTTACAACAGAGCAAGAACTGTGAACTACATAAAATGCAGTCAATTAAGGCTAGAATCAAGTGTTGTCAGATCTTATCTGGCTGCTAATGGCATCCCTGGTGTGGGATGTAGGCTGAATACCTTCTGCTTGTAACTGGAAGGTGCAATAAAATGAACCAGGCTAGTTGATAGATTCTAGGGATTTGATGCTGATGGGAGTATTTAAATGTATAAGAGCACTAAGTTTACTCTCTGACGGGAGGGAGGCAAGGGTCTCAACCTTCAACTTTCCTCTGAGCGAACGGAAGCAAAGGTATCAACCTTCAACTCTGAGCGGAGGGAGGTACAATAATAAGTACAATAATAAAGAGAAAGGGAGCCAAAGTATCTCCCCGAGGCACTCCCGTGATTATATCAAACATAGCTGTCTCGCCATCTGGTGACAACACTTTGGCCTTCCTGCTGGTGTACATGTCTGACTGGCAATTCTAGCCTTTCCGGAATGCCATATGCAGATCGAATTTTTAACATCTTTCCTTGATGGATTGAGTCGAATGCCTCATTAAAGTCGATAAACATCAACACTGCTGGAAGATTTCTTTTCCTTGCTTGGATGATTCTGCATAGACTCAGAACTTGTGTGGTCTAGCCATTAAAATCAAGATCCTACATTGCTTAGATGTCGATGTATTGACACAGGGGTTTTCAATGATGGTTAATTATGCATGATTATGGATAAATGGAAACATTGTTTTTTTTTTTGCATTCAGTACATTCCAAACGAAACTCTGAAGATAGTTAGCCATGCTATTGTGTGACCATAGTTAACTGGACTATGGCCTGGCTATTGTGTTTTGGGGTAGGGGAGAGGAATTATGTGACTATAGTTAACTATACCATGACCATGTTATTGTGTTTTGTGGTAGGAGAGGGGAATCGTCCACGTTGTTTTCAACTTGCCATAACTTTCAACACTGTTTTCCTACAAAAGCAGTTGTATGTAGTTTGCAGCTCTGATAGTATTGTCAAACTTGTGGCTCGTCCAAGTGCAGTACTGTCAAATAATAGTGAAAGACTTAAAAAAACGTGTCCCATGCAAATATTAACTAGTTCAGGAGTAAAACAACAACCAATTCTATAGCAACACTTGAACAACAAATGTTAAAGAATCTGTTCTATCTCGGTTGAGGGAAAACACTTTTTGATTTTTGTGATTTGAGCCTGGGTGATCATCACCCGTAATGGATAATCAGCTGGAAAATTTAATGTCACAATTCAATGGTACATCAGGGCTAGAATGGATCTAGAGACACCCCAAGTAGACTGTAATGGTAAAACAATTGTGTAGTGGACTTTGAAACAAACTGAGTTGCTCTTGGCACCTGGACTTCATTACTCACTCAGTTTTAGTTCTCTGGTTTGTTTATTTCAGAGCCAGGCATTCACTCCTGGTTCTATGTTGTCTCTGGTTTGTTTATCTCAGAACCAGGCATCTGCTCCTGGTCTATGTTATCTCTCTGGTTTGTTTATCTCAGAGCCATGCAGTCACTCCTGGCTCTGTTATCTCTCTGGTTTATTTATCTCAGAACCAGGCACCAGCTCCTGGTTCTATGTTATCTTTCTGGTTTCTTTTTAGCAAAACCAGGTGGTCACCCATGGCTCTATGTAATCTCTTTGGTTTCTTTATCTCAGAACCAGGTGGTTACCCATGGTTCTATGTTATCTCTCTGGTTTATTTATCTCAGAACCAGGCATCCGCTCCTGGTTCTATGTTATCTCTCTGGTTTATTTATCTCAGAACCAGGCGTTGGCTCCAGGTTCTATGTTATCTCTCTGGTTTATTTATCTCGGAACCAGGCGTCCGCTCCAGGTTCTATGTTATCTCTCTGGTTTCTTTATCTCAGAACCAGGCGTCGGCTCCTGGTTCTATGTTATCTCTGGTTTCTTTATCTCAGAACCAGGCGTCGGCTCCTGGTTTTATGTTATCACTCTGGTTTCTTTATCTCAGAACCAGGCGTCGGCTCCTGGTTCTATGTTATCACTCTGGTTTCTTTATCTCAGAACCAGGCGTCGGCTCCTGGTTCTATGTTATCACTCTGGTTTCTTTATCTCAGAACCAGGCATCGGCTCCTGGTTTTATGTTATCACTCTGGTTTCTTTATCTCAGAACCAGGCGTCGGCTCCTGGTTCTATGTTATCTCTGTGCGTCACATTGTTTAGACCAGAGACAGTTTCACAACAATCATTTAACAACAATCATGCAAATACTAACGTAACCAGCTGTATTTCTTTTTGAACAAAATAAGAATTGGTGAATATACTTCATGCATAATGAATGTTTGTATTTTGAGCTGCACACATTCATTATGATATATATATATATATATATATATATATGTTTTCAGAGAAATTGAAGAAAGAATTACGAAAGATGTACAGCAGATTGACTGTCCCGGTCCAAGACACAGTCAGTGCAGACTGTTGCAACGAAATCCCCCTTGATGAGATGTTTGTCGAATTACGACTACAAAAATCTTCTGCAACACAACTCCCAGAAACACTTAGTTATCGTGATGTGGAAGAAATGCAGCAACGCATGCAGTCAAGTGAACCTATTCAAACGTCACAACTCTTCAATAAGCTTCATGACAGATGTGCCCCCAGAAAAGTCCTGATGCTAGGCAAAGCGGGCATTGGAAAGACGACCCACATTAAGCAGATTGCGTCACAGTGGGCTAAGAAAGAGATCTGGAAGCATGTCGAGTACTTATTTGTCATCACCTTACGACAGCTGCGACAGGACAGGAAGTTGACACTTGGAGATCTCCTGCTGGATGGACTGTCACTGACTAAAGAAGAAAAGACTGCAGCATTTAACCACCTCCGTGAAAACGCATCAACTGTGATGATCGTAGCAGAAGGTTGGGATGAAATTAAGTACACTGATGAAGGAGGCACTGAACGTGATGATACGAAGGAGGTTGAATTGAACATGATACTCTCAAGTATTCTGGAGAACGTCATGATGCCTGGAACAAAGGTCTTGCTTACATCGCGTCCAAACAACAATGTTCCTGTGTGTGACCGTTCTACTGAACTATATGGTTTCACCCAAGACAGCATCGACAAGTACATTAATAAATTCAGTGGACAAGACACTGAATTAGAACAGTTCATCAAGTGTTATCTTGAGAACAACGTAAACATTGCCACGATGTGTTACATACCAGTGCAAACTAACTTCGTGTGCGCATGTCTTAAAGACATGCATTCATCCTCCCACAGTGAGGACACGCCACCAGCAACCATGACACAGCTGTACGTCTTTGCAGCAGTAAACATTGCCAAGAAGCTTCACCCTTCTTTGAAGGGCAACAAAACAGAAATAGATGAAAAGAAGTTCTGTGAAGTGGTGGGAAGTTCTTTGAAGAACCACGCAGAGTTAGCGAAGTACTGCACACTGTCAACTCCACTACGAATCATTATGTATGAAGAAGACCTTGATCAGTTTCACATACATGACAAAGACAAACACACAGGGTTCCTGGCGCAATCTATGAAGGGAAACCAGAGTCCATGTTTGAAAAGAAGGTGTTGGATGTTTCATCACTTGACAATCCAAGAGATGTTCTGCGCTGTGGGGTTGTTGAGAGGACCGCGTAAAGCACTTCTGAAGCTGATTAAGGATGAAACCTCAGTTGGCCAATGTGAGGTGTTGATCATGTTTGTTGTGGGTCTGTTATGCGACCCACGTAATGCACGGTTCATGGGGTATCTAGAAACAGCCAAAGATCAGTTGGACCCGCGACCTCGTACCTTCAAGGAGAAAGTGGTTGGTAGGTTTAAAACATTGAAACTGACCACTTCCAAACATCATTTGAACCCCCGGATTTTCATTAAGAAACTGGCTCATGTGTTTCAACATCTACAACTGATTACAGCCATCCACGAGTCCCAATGCCCAGAACTCACAGACATTGTGCCGAGAGAGATCAAATCCAACAACGTGTTCCCAACAGAAATGATGGCGCTGTCCTGGGCACTGAGGCAACGCATGTGCCGTGTTACCAGTCTCGAGTAAGTCATGCAAACTTTCATTTGGGGCATCCCCATTTCACCTACTCAATTTATTCCCATTTCGCCTATCCTGCATTTTGATAGTTCTCCCATTTTGCCTACTCTAAGTGATTCACCCTCTCAGTATGCCTATATGGATACTATTCCTACTTCACCAACTCTCTATTAGGATAGCTCCTCTCCCAATTTGTCATTAGGTTTTAAAAAGTTATCGTCAATCATTTTGGTGAAATAACCAAACAAGAAATCAGAGTTTGTCTTGAGTTACATCTGAGTTTTTCTTTTTAATTACTATTTATAGACAATATTTACTAAATCCAAAAAGACCTTAAGTTGAACTCGGTATCAAAATCATCATTTATACTAATATAATATAAATATAACATACGCTTTGCAGAAATCTTCGCAGTTTTTAGTTCAGAGTTAAATTGTTGTCCCCTTAATTATTATTTATTTACAGACAACATTCTAAATCCAAAAAAACTTAGATTTGACTCAAGAAAAAAATTATTAAATGTCCAGTGAATGTTTGATCCTGTTCAAGCCAAACCATACAAGTAGACCAAGTGATATTAATTGGGCAGTAGGGGAACTGGGAAGGCCTGTAAGAATTAGCCATAAAACCACAGTATGGGAAGTGGGAGTAAGTCTTAATTGGGCAGTATGGGAACTGGGAAGGCCTGTCAGAATTAGCCATCAAACCACAGTAGGGGAAGTGGGAGTAATCCTTACTTGGACAGTAGGGGAACTGGGAAGGCCTGTCAAGATTACTGATCAAACCACAGTAGGGAAAGTGGGAGTAAACCTTAATTGGACAGTAGGGGAACTGGGAAGGCCTGTCAGAATTAGACATAAAACTAATGTAGGGTAAATGGGAGTAGATTTAATAATTTAACAAGATTGCCATCCAAGCCAAAGATCCAGATGACAACTTTTAAAATGGAATGAAGTATCTTTCAGGACAGGGATTAGAGGTTATACGCTAAAAACAATTCATTTAATTTCAAAACCACCTGGATGAATTCTGGTCCAACCAGGCAATTTTATTTAACAAGATTTAACAAGATTTGCCATCCAAGCCAAAGGCCCAGATGGCAAATGGACAAGGAAGCCATTGCTTATCGGGAGTCCAACAATGTTCATCTACGTGTAACCTGCCCTCCTGAGATATGTGTCAACCTTGTTTTTAAACATATGCTGCTAGCAGTTGTACAATCCATAGACAATTTGTTCCATTCATTTATTGTCCTCTGTGAGAACGAGTACTTCCTGATATCCAATCTACACTGATCCTTTACTAATTTTACCTCATGTCCTCTAGTTCTGCTATCCTTCTTGAGTGAGAAAAACATATTTCTATCAATATTTTCATACCCATTCAATATCTTAAAAACTTCAATCTGATCTCCTCTTAACTTCCTTGTCTCTAGAGTTGTTAAACCACATTCTTTCAGGCGTTCTTCATAACTACGGTCTCCCAGTTCTGGAATAATTTCAGTTGCTCTTCTCTGTATGTGTTCAAGCATATCTATATCCTTACGATATGGTCTCCACGCTAGTATACAGTATTCTAGATGAGGTCTAACTATTGCTTTATATAGAGGTATAATTAGGTTTTGTATGTTAAGTTTCTACTAATCAACCCAAGAATTTGATAAACCTTTGAAGCTGCAATACCACACTGCTCTGAAACTTTCATATCAGCATTTATTGTCATTCCTAAGTCCTTTTCTTTTACAGTAGGACCCAGAACAGTGTCTCCCATTTTATAGTTTACATCCAAGTTACCATGTCCTGTATTTATGCTTTTACATTTCCCAAAATAGAACAACATCTGCCATTTCTCAGACCATTTCACTAATCTGTTTAGATCGTTTTGTAAATGCTGTTTATCACCATCAATGTTAATCTTTCTAAAAATGTGTGTGTCATCTGTAAATTTCAGTACGTTGCTTGTTATACTGTCGTCCAAGTCATTGATATATATTAAGAATAATAAAGGTGCTAATACCGATCCTTGTGGTACCCCACTCAAAACTGATTTCCAGTTTGAAACTTCTCCATCTACTACAACACATTGTCTTCTGTCAGTCAGCCATTGTTCTATCCAGTCAATTACACGTATCAAAACCTCCTAAAACCATTCTTTGGGAAAATCCATAAGAAGGAAAGTGTTAGAACACAATGCAGATTGTCGCAAAGATCAACATACTGTATACTGATTATGTATGCAGTGAACAAGAAATATACACGCTATACCTTCTAAAAACTGTATGGGGAAAATAAAAAAATGGAAAATGTTGATACACGATGCAGATTGCTTACTACAAAGACTTTTTACATGCATTGTCCAAACCTTTAGTAAACCATGGCCTATTTTTTTCTTTATTTCTGATTACTGACCTTTTTAACGAGCATTGTATGCCATATAATTCAGTAAATATATTTACAAACTTTCATTTCATGATATAAATAGTCCTGAATAGTACAGCACCAAATGTCTCTATTCTTTATACTCACGTATCGCACGTGTACTTAAAACACTTTTCTTTTGGCTGATCAATATCTATATAATTACACATTGCAAAAACAGGTAGATGACCACTGATATCTGTGACTAACAGTCCACTGTTGATATCATCAACTACTTCATTTGTAAAAATATTGTCAATTAAGGTGCACTAACATCAGAAATTTGACTTGGTTTGACAATTAATGGAAACAGTCCAAAAGTGTATATGATATCCAGATAATTCTTTGTTCTTATATGAGTATCATGTTTTAGTTCTAAATTATAATCACCACATAAATATGATTTTTTTCTACGTGCACCGCAGCCACCATGTACACCTTTTACGCACCCCGCACATAGTCCTACAATTTTAATTGGCGTATAGTTAACACTCGTTTAATATATAGATAAAATGTTCGAACTGATATCAAATTTGGCAAAGGTATATACGTTTATTTGCTGGATTAATCGCGAATGATTGATAAAACCACAATCCAGAATGCAGCTATGAAAACTTCCCGCTTTCGCCACCAGTCAACATGGACAATTAAAAAAGTGCATCATAAAATATGAATAGATCATCAAGATCAGAATTTGTTAAAGCCTCATACAGGCAAAATGCCCGAAAGACCTGCTCTATGAGATTTTTTATCTTAAATTTTAATATATAATATTAATTTTAAACTAAGAAAAGACAACTTCATCTACTAACAATAATCATAATTGGTTTTAAAACTTCCCCTGGCACACCGGCCAAAAACACCGAACCCCATATTTTTGCGTAGCAGCCAGTCTGCCGACCATTGTTTTTTAATGCTGGCATTCAACTATTTATAACCCGATCAGGTTCAACTCACTCAAACCTTGAACAGAATGAGATACGCCATTACGATTTTTATGTTTTCATGCACTTTGAAAAATTTGCATAATAGTGAAAAATAGCCAGCAGGATTAGATAATTATATTATGGGAAAATTTACAACCATGGCTACATTTGCATCTTTGAGTTGATGGTAATGACATTGGAGTTTGTTTTGCAAGGTGAAGTTGACTTTTGTTTTTTCGTCAATATTCCCTAAAGTTAGCTTCATTATTTGAAAATTAAATAATTATAACACATAAATTTTAACAAAATGCTGTGTTACAAGCATCGTACGACATAGAGCACAGTTGGTGACCATCTTAAGACTTCATGTAAACCAGTTGTAAAAAAAATTTGCCCGTATGAAACTTCGCACTGCCCATATGAGTTGAACCTTAAAAAATTGTGTGTGGAAACTACATTTCGTGCGATCATGTTGTGTCATTTGTCGGCACGCAACAGTGAACGAGTAATGAAGGCGCTAAAAACTAAGCAACATATTCCTAGCAAGGACTGTATAAGGAGTACAGAGGGTGAAACAGGGAGTCGCACGGATTCCTAACAAGGACTGTGTGAGGGGTCCGGGGGGCGAAACAGGGAATCGCATGGATTCCTAACAACGACTGTGATGGGTCCGGAGGGTGAAACAGGGAGTCGCACGGATTCCTAGCGAGGACTGTGTGAGGGGTCCGAAGGGTGAAACAGGGAGTCGCACGGATTCCTAGCAAGAACTGTGTGAGGGGTCCGGAGGGTGAAACAGGGAGCAGCGAGGACTGTGTGAGGGGTCCGAAGGGTGAAACAGGGAGTCGCACGGATACCTAGCAAGAACTGTGTGAGGGGTCTGAAGGGCGAAACGGAGTCGCACGGATTCCTAGCAAGAACTGTGTGAGGGGTCCGGAGGGTGAAACAGGGAGTCGCACGGATTCCTAGCGAGGACTGTGTGAGGGGTCCGAAGGGTGAAACAGGGAGTCGCACGGATTCCTAGCAAGAACTGTGTGAGGGGTCTGAAGGGCGAAACGGAGTCGCACAGATTCCTAGCAAGAACTGTGTGAGGGGTCCGGAGGGCGAAACAGGGAGCCGCACGGATTCCTAGCAAGGACATCGTGAGGGGTCCGGAGGGCGAAACAGGGAGCCGCACGGATTCCTAGCAAGGACTGTGTGAGGGGTCCGGAGTGTGAAACAGAGAGTCGCATGGATTCCTAGCAACGACTGTGTGAGAGGTCCGGGGGGCGAAACAGGGATGATGGGCAGGGTTAGCATGTAACGAAGTAAAAGTAGAATTTTGACTAAATACTTTTACTTGTAACGAAGTAGTTTTATCTAAAGTAACACGACTTTTTACTCTGTTACTTTTATTTACTTCGCAATATATTTTCATTAAATTGTTTTGCGAAACCGCTGCTGCCAGTGGCGCTCCACCATCAACGACATTTCAAAAACTTTTCATAGTCGCCAGGTCAAAAGCTATTGATATCATTCTGTCGCATGCCAGTTCGCGATCATATTTGCATGCATACCTCTCTTCAGGAAATCGACACAACCACTATTTTATATCTACGTCAGTGAACGAAGTCTGCCAAATATTGGCATAGTCAGGTCAGGTCAAGGCTGTTGACATGAAATGTCACTTCGAGCACACAACACTTGAACTCCATCTCAAACCACGATGCAAATGTCTCCGTTGCACCATATACACTATTAATCAGTAAGAGAATGTGACATATGGGTCCATGCGTTTGTACATGCATATGTGCGCATGTATATATGTATATATGCATGCTTTCATGTATATAGTGTTTGAAAGGTGTAAATACAAAGTCATTGACTTTTATGTAAATGTGCCACTGACAATCATATTAAGACGACAGTTTTTGCACATATGTACACGCTACTCAACAATACAAAACACAATTTCAATTACTACTACATTGTTAAATGTAGCTTATCAACAATCAACAAATTAGAGCTGTCTAATGGGGAACAAACAGGTAATTATGGTACTGTTTCTTCTTGCAGCTTGTCTGACTCACAGTTAGACATCCATCTGGTGAGACAACTGTGCTGGGTTGACAGACAACACAGCTCTCAAGTCATTGAAGTAAGTCACTATTAAATCCTTCCAGTATTTTGCCTTCTGTTCAAGCTGATCCACACATCAGGTCTTGCCTTGTATTATTAGTGTCATCCGTCATGACTTGTTTTTGTTCACTTTCAGCTCTCAACAATTTCTAATATAACTACATCAGCAGCTATGTACGGAGGAGAGAGTTGAATTGATGGAGGTATATAAGAAGCTTTTTGGGAAAGTAGATTGGTTTACGAGGGATGATCTCTATCTTAACTTAATGAGAGCAACATTGTTTGCAGATGAATTGGTAGACATTTGATGATAGAACAGGTGGCAGTAACAATACAAAATAAAAGAGCAGGGTCACTCCCACAGATGAATTGGTAAAGACATTTGATGATAGAACAGGTGGCAGTAACAATACAAAATAAAAGAGCTGTGTCACTCCCACAGATGAATTGGGAAAGACATTTGATGATAGAACAGGTGGCAGTAACAATACAAACTAACAGAGCAGGGTCACTCCCACAGATGAATTGGTAAAGACATTTGATGATAGAACAGGTGGCAGTAACAATACAAAATAAAAGAGCAGGGTCACTCCCACAGATGAATTGGTAAAGACATTTGATGATAGAACAGGTGGCAGTAACCATACAAACTAACAGAGCAGGGTCACTCCCACAGATGAATTGGTAAAGATATTTGATGATAGAACAGGTGGCAGTAACAATACAAAATAACAGAGCAGGGTCACTCCCACAGATGAATGGTAAAGATATTTGATGATAGAACAGGTGGCAGTAACAATACAAACTAAAAGAACAGGGTCACTCCCACTTAAGGCTCACATGAAATACAAGTTCAGTAGTACAAACAAATTGATAAATATAAGTTAGGGAAATAGTTCTGAAGCTGGATTTAATGATTTGTAGCACAGTAAACCACAGCAGTAATGGGGTCCATTAGCAGATATGTAATCACGAAATCAGGAATTTTTTTACAGCCAGGAAGCTTTCACTTTCAACCAACCTGCAGCACAGGAACAAAATGGTGACCTCTGATTGGTCTTTTTGGGAGATAGGTTTTGGTGGAAACGAGCCACTTTGTTTTAAAACATGGTCAGCACAGGTCGCCTGGCCATGTATGTTTATGCTCGTACACTAGCTTTAGTAACAGTCAAGCTGATGTTTGTGCTATTTAGAGTAACAAGTGGAAAGAAGCTGGGTGCCTGTGCTCAGGCTGTGGTGGCCGGTACGGGAAAGTTACACTTGACATAAATTATATAGCATAAAATATCTTTGCCCTCAAGTTGCCTTTATAAAGTAAACTTGATTTAATATTTTGGACATATTTATATTTAATCATTTCCTAGTGTACTTAAGTATGCTTAAATGAAAGGAGCACTGTAAATAGCAACACCAAACTAAACATATATATTTATATAACTGAATCGTGGGTCACCTCAAAGATTACTACTTAAATTAAAACCCATGGTATCGTGGATGGCATAGTTGACTGGATAGATCAATGGCTGACTTAGTGCGACCGATAAGCGCCTGCACCTAGACAATCCAAATGACGTATTAAGCACCTCGTGCATGTATGCAACTAACGTAAACTATTCAATGAAATGCAGTGCTATATCAGAAAATGACCAGTTTAGTAAACAAAGGCCAAAATATGTTACATAAGTTGAGTTTGGATGCAAACCACATGGCCATATCCTACTGGCAAATATAGGATTACATGTTTAGAAATATATTTTAATTTGGTGACCTAATATTGCCAAACTATGCACTCATGACATAGGCTTTTCTAACAGTATGGTGCGGTCATTGAAATTAAAATGCTGTGTGTCCAACAAGATCCAACATATTAAACCACTGCCGTGATATTCTTAATTGTTGTTGCAAATGGTTACAGTTTAGTAGGTGCATACGCCCAAAACCATAACTTTTGTGTCCCTCTAACAAGTTACTGTTTGTTTCATTTGTCAGGTGCGTTTAAGCAAATAAACAATAGCAATGTAATGCAGAGTTAGATCAAATATATGTATGGGTGACCGGGGCACCGTGGACACTGGATTGTTTGGTCACTTGTACCAGCAAGATGGTTTTATTTACAAATGTTTATTCTGCTTTACACCGAGATGCATTTAAACTGGAATAACTCAGGTTGTGAGCATAATTAAATATACATCTCATTACTTTTCTATTTATCCATTATTTGACTGCAAATTGTGAGTTGAATGAAGTGTGTATTTACAATTACTCAGCTTTACAAATTACAATAGTATGGACAATAGTATGGACAGATATTTCAAAAACATGAATTTTTCCGCAGCCGAACAAGTCATCATATCCTTAAATTTACAGTATTAATTTCAAAATATGACGCCACTAACATGTGTTCATGATGTAAAGGTTACATTGAGTTTTTAATTACCATACTAAGAATCGCCAAATATTTTTTCAGATTGTTGACTAATAATAGTGACTTAGCTTTAAGAAAATTAAAGTGGTTGATATTCGGAATAAGAACAGATGGATAGGTTACTAACTTGACCGTATTGTTTTTTTTTTATCAAATTAATGTTATTTTCATAGTTATTAAGTAACGTTCTGAATAAAGCGCATTTTGCGACAAGATTTCGCAAAGTTTGTCCAGATATATACTGCAGGTGTTGTAATTCAGTTGATAAATTTGGTATGTAAATTATATACATCACAATGTAAATTATACAACGATGTTTGTTCATGCTAAAAACATAAATCGCCTATAGTAAGTATGCTTTAGTTGTGTTAATCTGTCCTCATATGTAAATTCCAGCTTTAATCCTATTACCAGTTTTGTTGCCCTGCTTTGTACTTTCTCAAGCATTAAAATATCTTTTGCATAATAAGGTGACCATGGCCTGTACGCAATATTCTAGATGTGGTCTAATATATGTATTATATACAATGTTGAACGTTTCTCTGTCAAAGCGAATAAATGTTCTCTTTACAGAACGCAAAACCACCATAGCTTGTTAGGTTGCTGCAACAACTTGTTTCTCCCATTTATGTCTAGGCTGTGTGATGACAGCCGTCGTCCAGTCACATAAATTGTTGAAAGTCACTTGTATTTACACAGACTACCCTTTTAACACAGTTGTATTGATAAGGACGAAGACTGCATTTTTATGTTTATAATGGAATGTTTTACTAATTTGGATTAGTTTTGCTTTGGGCAAATATGTTTCAACCGGATAATTGCAAAACAAAAATTATATATTAGACTAGGCTTTAAAACACTTGTTTAATATTTCCAAAACAAAGTACTTGGGTATGGGAGTTACATAGTCGTAGATGAACCTAGGCCTAGGGTTGGTTACTGGGGTAACAACTGTCGGAAACAGCGACCCTGCCCGCGACCCGTCTACAACATTGACATTGTGCAACAAAATCATGGGGACCGATGAACAATAAATTGCGGGTGAAGTTGAAGTTGCACCCGACCAAAATAACGTAATCCAAACACAAGTCCTGGATCCGTCGTGGAAACAACAATTACAAAACTTGGCGCTAATTTATTGCGACTAACAAAGTCTTCCAAATGACATCCTGCAAAACTCTAAATGTGACAACTGTTGACTAAAAATATGTGTTTATTTCACCTAAGAATTGGGATCATATTTTGATATCATCAGTCATTAATTAAACTGTTAAATATTCACTGTTTCGTGTTACAGATTACACTACTGCCTCATCCCAGCTGAGGGAATGAGAGCGTTAGCTGCAGAGTTAGAGACACTGACAGCCCTGAGATATCTCGAGTAGGTGAACATGTGTACAAATGTATAGATACATGGTATGTGTACACAAACAGTCGTACTAATATAATTAAATGTACATACACATACATAGTACAATATTTATTTTAGAAATTGTATATGACAATATTCTGTTTACATCAATATAACTATTTACACAATTCTATCCAAATTATTATTACTGTAATTAATTAAGATGCATATTTCTTGATTAATAAATAATGAAACACCAGTAATTATTACTGACTATTCACGTGTTATGTTCATTAAAATTCACTCTGTCTAAATATTGTTTTTAAACTGATCCGTGAATTAATAAAATATTTTTTTGAGGGCTCAACATTTCTCGCTACACAAACTCGACTGTCGTTTTTTGATGTCCACAAAATGTACTTTGTGGCAAGAAACATTTGTGTTTAAAGAGTCGAGTTGACTGAAAGTTGTTTGTAGATTATTAGTTTTACTGCGGTCAGAGAAATGTGTTAATTACTGCGTCAGTTCACGGATATATTTTATTTTACAGCCTCAGTTACAACGATGTGTCAGCGGCGGCCGCCGAGAGACTCGCCCGGAGTCTGGAGAGGCTGGAGAGACTCGAGGCACTCGAGTAAGATTTGTAATTACGTTGATTTGACATAGTTTAAAGGGGAACTGAAGCAATTTTGTGTTATGCCGTATATTTAAATATATATTATCTAACTATGCATTAATGGTGACAGATACCTGCTAATTTATGAGATAAACTGAAAAACTGATTTTGTTCGAGACAAAAATCGACAAAATACATCACTGCGTATCGCCATTTTGATGTCGAAACGAGTGGTTTGAGTCGCGTATATCTAATCAATGTAAATTTTCTATTTTTTGCGATTTATTTCGTAAATAGGCATTCTGGAGCGAAAAAAAAGATATGGGTCTCTGTTATATATACAAGTGTTTACACACGTCAACAAAATAGCGTTTTTGTTCGTTCCAAATAAAAAAAGTTAAAGAAATTACAACAAAACACGCACAAAATCGTGGAAAACGCCGCACTTCTCGAACACACGAGATGCTAACCAACGAGAATATGCGATAACGGAATACCGGAACTATTTTTTACTTGTTGACAAGATGGATGCATCGCTTGGGACAGTTTTACCAGATCTGCTACTAGCGATTAGTGGTTTACTGAACTTCCGTATTCTGGAGAAATGGAAACCACAGACGAAGAGTCTAGTTCGACAGGCCACACGGAAACAACCGTTGACAGTCGTAAAATGTCACCAAGTGTGCCAGTCACGCTCCAGACTCCAGGTCGGCTTCGCCTTTGTTGACGTTGGATTCAGGAAAAATTACAACAGCGCTTTGACTGTCAACGATTCCTGACTAGGTAATGTGATGTGGTGAACCTGTGGAAATTGCGTCCCGATGTCTGCGCACGTTTACGTTGAGTCATCATGCCGCGCCGAGGAAGCTACCATGCCTAGGGCTAGGCTATGGCTATGCAGCACCGTGTGCCCGACCGCGTTGGTGCTTGCATCACCGTACGAAGGCGAAGACGATGATTTTGTAGTGATATGCACAAACAAAGCGGTGCTAGATGTTGGTCTGCTGTCATTGCATGATTTGCGTGCCGACTCATCGATTCGCCCTATAGCTAGCAGGTCAGTAATTCAATTGTTATCGAATCATTGCCATTTTAATAATCATATTTTTTCTGCATATTTCTTTTACCTAGCCCGAGGGCGAGGTCCGAACTACAATGGCAATGCAAGCAGGCTTTTCTCTTTATTTTGTATCTAATCTAATGAAGTGTACCGTGACTGTATTTTAATATTGGGTTTGATTTGTTGTTGAATAACATTGATGACAATAATAAAATGAGGGTTTATTTAATTCATTATGTGAATATATATATATTCATAAATGTTACCGTAATCGTGATTGTAATAATGATTGTAATCATGACTACATTAGTAATTGTGATTGCAGTAATTACTGTAATCATGATTACGTTAATATTCGTACTTGTAATCACCCCTCTCTGTAGCACACCACACCTTGTTGTTTGGTGCAATGTAATCATTTAAATAACATTAATTAACTACTGACAGTATGTAATGTTCACAGTTTTGCAACTATTATGGTAATTATGGAATTAGTGCTATCAACTAACCATGACAAATTATATTTCAGGCTCAGGAAAGGCAAGACAAGTAATCCCATCCTGCGATGTGGGAAGGATCTGTGATGTCTATTCTGAACCAAATTGAATTGATGGAAAGTTTAGCTATGGAGATTGACTTGACACAGGTGAGTGTACTGATAATCTGATATAGACAAATTGTGAGGCACCCACAGTATGCAACAGGTCGAAAAACAACCTGGAAAACTACAAAAATTCCCACTAAAATATTAATAACTGAATGATGTGAATGCCTTCTTATCCATATCCCATTTCTGTCAACAAAAATGTTACCTGCAGCATCTTGCATGTCACTACACACAATTTCATTTATATTGAGACCAACATAAAATATATCAACAGTTTATTCACATAGAAAAACAATTACCAAAGAAATAAGGCTTGACTAAAAACAGTGACTTCTTACCACCGGGAAATACAACCTGGAACATGGATATCACAGTTACACACATCATTATTATGCCACAACATTATCAAATATACTGGTAGTTTAGCTTAGGAAATAATTAATCTTTATAAAGCCAAGGCATTTGAACTGTTTCACCATCATCATCTGTACCAATGGCAATAGACTACTTGTTTTGATTGGACAGTAAATGTACACCAATCATGTGTAACAATATTACTTGTTCTGACTGACAGTAAACGTACACCAATCATGCATACCAATACACTACTTGTTCCTACCAACAGTAAATGTACACCAATGATCTCATTCTGGAATCTGCACCATTTCACTACTTCTTCTGACAGTAAATGTACACCAATCATGTGTATCCAATATACTACTTGTTCTGACTGAATCTACTACTTGTTCCTACCGACAGCAAATGTAAACCAAGCGTCTCATTCTCTACCAAATACACTACTTGTACTGACAGTAAATGTACACCAATCATATGTATCAATACACTACTTGTTCTGACTGATAGTACTTGCACACCAACCATCTGTTCCAATACACTACTGGCAGTAAATATACACCAATACACTACTTATTCTGACTGATAGTACATGTACACCTAACATATTCAATTCACCTTTCACTCATCCAGGGGTAGAAATCAGCACACTTTCCTGACAGACACCCCAGTATCCGAAAGACCTTGGCTGATAGATCAGACATGAGTACAACCTGTGTCACAGTTTATGGCTGTTTGGTGTGTGGCAGGTGCAGAAAAGTGACATAAGTTTTTCTCACGAATGACAAACTTCTTCTCTTTCTCATAGGTGTCGGAGCTGCTTGAGTCACCCTCGGTTATGTCGCTGTTATCACATAGTGTGCATCATCTGCACCAATGTCTTTATTCTCACTGAATCTGATGGAAGCTTCACATAGGAGTAGAGTAAGAGTGCCAGTGTCATATAGAATGTATAAAGTAATCAACCACAGGGAAAAGCATTTTCCCTATGGAGCCATGTTAATTCAACCAATGGGTCTTTCACTGATCTCTTAATGTTTTTAATGAATCTGTTTGGTCAGTTTGACGAATGCCACTGGTAACATAACCAAACGCATGTAACCAAAATTGTAGCATCCTAGCTCCAAAGTGCATTATATTATCTAATCAACATTGCACTGTTTTCAATGGGCCAGGGAGGTCAAAATTATATAAGGGGTCCAAATTCCATAACAAAATATGGACCCATAGGTACACTTTCTATGGGGTTCCTTATTTTATATCTGACACTCGATTTAGATAACATAATGCATGAATATTGTTATTGGACCAAATGCAGATCTATGCCTGTGACATCTTTACCTTATAAATGCTGCATGCACACACACATACGTATATATATATATATATATGTATGTATATATGTAAATATATATATAATTATTAGGTATTATACTGAAAGCATCTGCTAGATAGTATGGTGCATGGACAAAAGCCCCTCCCGACAAAAGCCCCACAGACATAAGCTTGTTTCAATTCAATTATACTGTTCATGACTGTTGCTATAGTACACAGAGACAAGATATTGTCATGATTATACTTCAGGCATGTGGTCAATTCCATTCCGGAATTGGAACTGACCCTCAATTCCAGTTCCGGAATTGGAATTGACTACAACATTTTTTTTTTATTGAATTTGTTTTTCCAAAATTTATTTTTTGGGAATTGGAATTGATTTTGTTGGAATTATTGACTTGATACTGTTAATATTTACCCTGATATTTACTTATATTACTTTTAAAATCATATTTGTCTTCTATTAGCATGTCACCCTGAATCTGGTAACAGCCAGGAAGTTGTCAACATTACAGCATAGACACTGTCTACTCTGGTATTGAAACATTGTGACCAAGAACAATATAATCAAGCATTTGCATCAAAAAGAAATATTAAGTTACTGTAACAGACAGTAAAACCAAAATCAGACCATTCAGGCCTCATTTTCTTTCTCAGTGTAGAAGGTTTATTTACAGAGATTGCCAATTAAGGGCACCTGCCTGCTCATTCCCTTTGTGTGAGAGAGGAAGCCTGCCCCACTTGAATGCAGCCCCTTGTTTATCCAAGCCTAATGTTCAGCCCACAAGTTTCCCATACTAAACATGTCACTGGTCACCTGTACAATGCTGTTACATGTGGCTGTAGGGTTTGCCCTTTGTAATAATTAAAAATGTCCCCATGGAGAATACATGTTGGAGATTAGGATGTTGAAGACTCAAACTTTCCAGTAAATTTGATGAAATATCAATGATACCA
The DNA here is from genome assembly GCA_963662155.1 of Lamellibrachia columna. Classification (NCBI taxonomy): domain Eukaryota; kingdom Metazoa; phylum Annelida; class Polychaeta; order Sabellida; family Siboglinidae; genus Lamellibrachia; species Lamellibrachia columna. The sequence continues at coordinate 5,265,119 of OY759273.1, forward strand.
CAACTGATAGCGATATAAATCCGCCTCCTAGTATATTTGCTCCCCCCCCCCCGGACATCTGCCCCTTTTTTCTATGATAGTTGACAAGTGAAAATCAGTTTGCAGTTTTATCATTATTACTACAATAACATAACATTCAATGACAAGTCAAAGTCACTTTAGCCTAATGCAATGGCCTATCCCCTGGAGTGTGTATGAGATGATCTTGTCACCAGTTGTTTTCCAGGTATCATTGATAGTCAGATCAGTGGTGGAAGATGGGTTCTTGGGGTGATGCTTCCACAAACAGTGGTGGACAGTAACGAGTCAGAGATCAGCTGGTTTGGAGTGCCCCTGGTATTAGCTGCCTTAGTTTTAAGGTCCTCACGGACCTTGGCAGTTTCTATCTGTGCCGTGTCACCATCATGGTTGCAGGCAGTCTTGTTGATCACATTCTGGATCTGGAGATCAGATCAGTGACCACAGCACCCTTGCATGATCAGGATCGACGCTGGCTTCACTCTCAATGAAGAGTAATCTTGTTGGTCCCCCTTCTTGGTGTAGGAATGACACTCAAAACATGACCTCCTCAAATGCTTAAAAAAGTTATAAGTGAATTCTGACAACTCTGGATTGTGCATCCAGTTTTATAGGAAAATGGATTCACTCCAACTCTCCATGGTAAATGCAATTCAAAAGAAACCTTGTTGAGATGGCTTCTTTCAAATATCCTCAATTGTCCTAACATGTCCAGGTCCTAATGTCACTGGCTTCTTCCACAATTGCAATAAAGATAATCCTTTGATTACAGGATCATCTCCAACTACATAAAGTAATTTACTTGGCTGATCTTGCACAAAGAACATTAATTGCAATTAGGGTAATATATATATTGAATTCATGTTCAGAAATAAAAAAATAAGTTAAAAAAACATTTCTTAAAAAAACTTACAAATAATCCAGAAGCTATAGACAGGGGGCAAATGTCCAGATTTTGAATAAGGCAAGGGGCTAATGTCTGGGGGGCAAGTGACAAAGGGGCAAATGTCCGGAAGGGGGGCAAATGACCTGGACCCGATATAAACGGGAATCTGTTCAAAACTCAGATTAATGACCCAACTGTCCAGGGCTGTCCAAAATGTCTGGTTTTGTTAGCAAAAATCCAGGAGAGGTGTCGCAGCAGAATGTACATATGAAATGGCTGGATGCCATTTTAAAGTTTTTTATATGGCAAACCTGAGATATATATATTTATATATATATATATGTGTGTGTGTGCATTTAACGAACAATAATTTTTTAATCATATCTAATTAAATATGATTGTGCACACGTGACAAATAAAACTGTGTTAAAACGAATTGGATTTGAATTTTTCTTTAGCCTAGGATTTTAACGTTTTGGAATTGATTTTTTGCAAGGCGGAATTAGAACTGATTTTTTGGAATGGACAAAACAGAATTGACCCCATGCCTGATATACTTCCTTCATATGTATAGCTTGTACTAATACTATTGTGGGTTGCCGACAGTTGCCCCCTCCACCCACGGTATTCATTACAGTGTTATCAGTCGACTTAGAATAAAATGTAATTAATACATCTCTATGAACTTCCGGTTATTACATGTGGGGTTTAATCTGATCAATAAAGAAAATTAATTTTATATAATTTTGCCTTATTGTCAAGTCACAAGAATTCAGACAGAAATTGTAAAGTGTCATTATAGAAAGCAGACATGTAATCTGACAGTGTTCAACTGGGTAGATGACGATGCCTTAGTAAGTTTCCTTTCCAGCTAGCTAGACATTGCATGGGTGAAATGCATTTTACTTAAATATTTAAATACTTTTAAACAGTTTTTGTAACTGCATTTGCACTTAATCACAATGAAAGTATTTGTATATTTTAAATATTTCCATAAAGAATTTGAAATGTAAACAGCAACAGTAGGCTTCTGTTGCACTATAGTCTATACTGTCTTTTGGTCGTGTTTCTCCCATGCATCTACCCCCCCCCCCCAGGCTTAGCCTTACGCTTGCTGCTTGCTCTCTAGGCATTTAGAACACATGAGTATGAGACTTATTATGACTGTCAATAAATAATATCAAATTATTTTCTTGAATAATTTTGCCTAGTACATACGCCATGGCCCATGTTATAAGGTTGCAGTATATCCTGTAGCACTTACTGAGTTATTGTTATTGTTCTGAGTACGGCCACGTATTGACGGTACGTATCAGTCGTATGATCACGTCGAATATAAATCGGCGGATTGGAAAACACTCGTAATTATATCAAACTATTAACACTTACTCGCACTTTATTGTATTCATACATTTCGATTTACTGTGGGTCATATATATGCTGACGTTGAAGCACAGCTGTGCTTATTGGGGTGGAACTATATTGTAATCGTAGTGATAAGTCACAATGGTAACGGTAATCCAATTTACTAACCTGGTTTCGGCTCGTCGCTTCCTACGCATCGCTCTGCCCTCTGATATCTGACGTTTCCTTGTCGCAGAATAGTCTGTAGATGCATGGTCATATGCGAAAAAAAAGATCTAAGATGGAACGGTATCTTTGACTAAGAATGACATCTTGATGCTCACCGTCTGTCCATGCTCATCACATAGTCTTTTGTCTTGTTATCTGCATCGGACAAGTGCTCACTCGCAGAGCCTGCGGCTGGCGGACACGGCAATTTCCGCATTTGCAACCACATTTTCCGCTGCAAATTCTTCCTGGGAAGTCGATCAAAAATGTTTTCCTTGCATTTGTAGTACTAGTTGATATATCCAGGAGCCATCCAGTGCACACCAGTTTTCTTTTTATTCGATTTTCCATGCGTTTCGGCCGTTTTTCCGAGAGGTTTTTACTGTGTGAACGCGGTGCCAGGAGCTCGTACTCAAACCACTCTGCCGCTGAGCCCCCCGCAGAGCAATATGGCGCCGCCCAGCGAAGATAATGGCAAAGTTAAAAAGGATATTACAAGATTACTGTGGCGTTGCGCCCATCATATAAGGGTGATATATACTGTAAATGGTATGTTATTATGTTTGGGCTATGGTTGTTCAAGTGCTTCACCCCCCCTTGAATGTTGACACGTCAATTGTTGGTGACTCGGTGAACCAGTTACACACGCACATACACACGCTGTTTAGTGCACACGCACGAACCCACTCAGATGTCGTTAACTTTACACGTGTTCATGTTACTCGTGACATTTGTCTGCAGGTTGAGGTGGTGTCACATCACAGACTCCGGGGCTCGACAGATTGTCGCAGCGACCGTCAACTTGCCGAGTCTGTGGATCTTTAAGTAAGTTGAACTGTGTTGTTTTTAGTTCATATATCTTCGCTCAGTCGGGTAATTACCCCTTTTGATGGGGCATTTGATGTTATACCCACCGACGACAACACGTGACAATCTCCACCGAGTTTGTGTCGTCAAGTGACCTTGAAAGTGTAACTTTTTAGTTGTTTATTTTTGTTCCTCTCAACAGTCTTTTCTCAAAAACCTGTCACGTCTAATGTCCCCAAATTAAACATTTATGGAGCTTGCTCAATTAATCAATGACAACTATTAAATAATCAATCAATCAGTACTTATTTGTACATAACTACTGCACTTGGTACAGACTATTTCAGTATTAGTTAACCTAGTTTTTTTTCTGCACTGGGAAATATTTTATTAACCAACTAGGCTGTGTGTATGTTGTGGGGAGTAGAGTAATTTGGCCTTACGAGCCTTTTTTGAAAATTATCACCGACTGACAGTGTGCATATTGTCCTCAGAGGTTCTTCTACGCCTCCAATTAATGAGACAGGAATGACATCATCTAAGTCACAAGGGCTATAGTACCAGACCTGGGTTCGATTCCGCTTCAACGATTCTGACTCCGATTCTGAAACCAGCAGACCTTTTCGATTCCGATTCATACTCGGGTTGTCTCGGTTCGATTCTGATGCCAATTATGATTCCAGCAGACGTTTGCGATTCCGATTCCAACTCCAGTTGTCTGACTCCGATTCCGACTCCAGTACAACTTTTGATTCCGATTCTGACTCCAACACAACTGCGCTCGGGTTGATTCCGATCGGTTTCGCGAAGGCTATGATTATGTATACAAATCGCAGGTATTATGGCATGAATTGGTTGAATTTCAGGTGTGACAAGGCATATCAACTCTTCTAACAAACTGTGCAGTTGACCAACCTTAGGCAATTCACAAGTCACAACTATATTTCAAAGGGTAGGATGCACGCATGACTGAATACAACCAAATGGTTTAATCCTTTAGAAGGGTTTGTATGATTCTGTGCAAACACTAGCAGTGAGAAATCAGTAAAAGTAAATTGCAATTAGCCATTGTCTAGGTATGACCAGGCCAGATTTGAACCAGGCATATGAAGATTCTTCTGACAAACTGCCAATAAAACCAAAGGATTTAATCCTTCAAAAGGATCTGTGGCTTTTCTGAGCAAACACTAGCAGTGACTGGTCAGTGAGCAGTGAGATACCAATAAGAGTAAATTGCAATTAGCCATGGCCCATGTGCATGACGATTCCGATTCCACTCAATGTGATTCTGATTACAACTCCACTCCAGATGATTCCGATTCTGATTCCACTCCATTAACTTCATACGATTCCGACTCCGATTCCACTAAATTAACTCCGAACGATTCCAACTCCGGAATCGGAGTCGGAATCGTCCTTTAATTCCGATTCCAGAGTTGGAATCGCCCCAGGTCTGGTAGACGACTGTGTAGTGTCACCAAATGTGTTGCTATCAAACGTCGTTTTATTGGCGACAACTAATTTGTTTAATAATATTTTATTTTAATTTATTTTAATAATAATAAATCATTAACTTGTGTTATAAATTTAACATATTTTTCACGAAAGACTTTCGACGTCCACAGGCACAGTAGGTGATAGACCACTGTGTGTTTGTTGTAGACTCAGCGACAATCACATCTCACCCCACGTCGAGCGACAACTGAAGGAGGAGACACGTAGGAGGAAGGGACCGAATGTAGAGTGAGTAGATCTATTGTCTCTTGACACACGTAATGACATACGCCCTTATGCACACACCGACACACGTACTTACGCACGCACTGACACACGCATTTACACATGCACTTACGTGCACACGCACGCACGCACTGACACACGCACGCACGCATGCACTGGCACATACGCATGCACACACACACACGAGTGTAACACGTGTGTTGTCTGTTGTAGACTTGACTGCCAGCAGTCGCCGCCAGCGGCAGAGAGCTGGAAGGACTGTGATAGACTAGGTTGTGTGCTGTGGTCATAAGTCTGTCAGTGGCGACTGTCACAGGACAGACAACGATCCTAGTATTGTGATTGTGGATTTCAATATTCCTTTGAAATAGTGTTGAGATGCTGTTTGGAAGTGCTTGACGAGAATGCTTGTACATAAGTAGCCCTAGCTGCAGTTTGTAGATATCTTCAATTTTTAGTAAATTGTTCTGTTTAAATAGCGGTTCAGAGTGAGCGAGGTAATCAGAGTTGTTAATGATCTTGTTAAGTTTTGTAGTGTATGTATTAGCCCATATTAGAGTACAATATTGTAGATGTGGAAGTACTAAAGAACAGTAAATCATTTTTAAGATGTATGAGGGGAGGAAATGTTTAAGTTTGTAGGGTATGCCAATATTTTGTGCAATTTTAGTTGCTAGTTTGTTCAAGTGCATTGACCAATTTAAGTGTTCGTCTATATACACACCAAGAAATTTGGTGAGGTTAACCTGAGGGATGGTCGATCCGTTAATCTGCATTGCTTGAGAGGAGATGTACTTTTTATTTACTGATGTGAATATAATATAGTTTGTTTTTTATTTAGGGAAAGTTTATTTGTGTGAAACCACTGTGTTATTTTTTTTATTTTCATTATTAACCTCGTCTATGAGTGAAATTAAATGTTGATGTGAATGATACATACTGGTATCATCTCCAAAAGAGTGAACTTCAGAATAGTTGAAGTGTTGCAAAGGTCGTTGATGTAAAGTATAAATAATAGTGGCCCTAGTATAGAGCCTTGTGGCACACCACACATCACTGTCTTGTGATTTGAATTTACATTGTTGTAAGTGACATATTGTGTCCTCTGCTCTAGGTAACTCCTGAACCAAGTAAGTATGTGCCCTCTGATACTATAGCAGTTAAGTTTTTGGAATAGTATATTGTGGTCTATAGTGTCGAAGGCTTTAGATAGATCAATAAATATACCTATATTGAAGGAGTATGTGCCCTCTGATACCATAGCAGTTAAGTTTTTGGAACAGTATATTGTGGTCTATAGTGTCGAAGGCTTTAGATAGATCAATAAATATGCCTATGTTGAAGGAGTAGCTATCGGTTCCACTAGATATTTTATCTATGAGATTTATTAGAGCCATGTATGTGGAATATTTTTTCCTGAAACCGTATTGGACTTCTGATATTATGTGGGACTGGTTGATAAAGCGTTCGAGTTGATTACACAAGTCGTTCCAGAATTTTTTTAGAAACATGGCAGAATTGAGATTGGTCTATATTTGCAGAAGTTATTCGGATCATTATTTTTATGTATTGGAATTACTTTTGCTATTTTTAGTTGACGTGGTACCACTCCAGTAGAAAGAGTTGTTGAATATATGAGGAGCTATTTGGGGACTTATTTCTTGCATAATATGTGGTTCAACGTTGTCAAAACCACTAGACGTGTTAGACTTAATGTTGCGTAATAGTGAAGCAATTTCCTCGGGGGTTTTGGGTCGGCAGAAAAAACTATTAGTATTTGTTTGAACAAATTCAGTTGGGTCATCTCCTGTAGTGGGTATATCTTTAACAAGATTTGACGCCACATGTATAAAATAATAATTAAATTCGTTTGCTATGTCTTTTGGGGTTGAAGTTTCTGAGCCGTCCAACAAAGTGAAACTTGTGCTCGGATTTGTTACTTTTGGTTTGCATTTCAAGACTTCTTTAATTAGCTGCCATGACTTCCTTGCATTACCTTTATGGAGAACAAATTTACTTTTATAATGATTTTTCTTTGAAAGCCTGATTATATGTGTCAGTTTATTTTTATATGTTTTGTAGGTTATTTCATTGTCAACTGTTGGGTTCTTTTTAAAAAAAATTATATAAAATATTTTTGTGTTTGCTTGAGGTTAATATTCCCTTGGTCAACAATTCTGAGCTGGGATTGTCTCTAATTTTAATTTTTTAATCAGGAGATATTCATCAATTAATGTCTTAAGTGTGTTTATGAATGTGTTGTATGAAGCATCTGGATTAGATTCGTTATAGACATCATCCCAGTTTGTGCACTTTAATTTGATTTAGAGTTTCGCTAAGTTTTTTTCACTTTTATTTCGTCATTTGGTCAGCATAGTCGCTGTATATATGTATATATATGTCACCTGTCGCATTAAATGATGTAATAAAATTATGTCTGACCCCTTCAATCCACAATGGACTCGTCCGTCGCTCAAAGATTTACGCTGTTACAATGTTTCAACCTAAAGTTGACATCACGTAACAGGCGCTGGTATCGCCCCCCTCGCAGAACGCATCAAAACCTGACTAGCGACCTGAACGTACAAACATGTCGATCATCTCACAGCAGTCTTACCGTACGTGATATACCAATTGGTAATGGCGAAGACATTATATGCAACGTATCGACGTCCCATTGTACACTTTACACGGAGACGCTGCGTTTTCGAAACTGACGATATGTCTCACCCAGGTATACATACAACTCGTTTGGTCTACTCGCGCTTTGTCTCCCCGAACATGAATCGTGACGGCACAGCATGGATGACATCTTTTATTTATTGTCAACGTGCGAACATACACCGGAACGTGACGGCCCCGCTACATCATCTCGACGTCCCTCGCCGACGTTTTGATAGGAACCACGTCGACATCGTAGGACCCCACCCGCCGTCGTAGGACCCTCCCGCCGTCGTAGGACCCCTCCCGCCGTCGTAGGACCCCACCCGCCGTCGTAGGACCCCACCCGCCGTCGTAGGACCATCCCGCCGTCGTAGGACCCTCCCGTCGTCGTAGGACCCCACCCGCCGTCGTAGGACCCTCCCGCCATCGTAGGAATCCACCCGCCGTCGTAGGACCCCACCCGCCGTCGTAGGACACCACCCGCCGTCGTAGGTCCATCCCGCCGTCGTAGGACCCTTCCGCCGTCGTAGGACCCTCCCGCCGTCGTAGGATCCTCCCGCCGTCGTAAGACCCTCCCGCCGTCGTAGGACCCCACCCGCCGTCGTAGGACCATTCCGCCGTCGTAGGACCCTCCCGCCGTCGTAGGACCCCACCCGCTGTCGTAGGACCCTCCCGCCGTTGTAGGACCCTCCTGCCGTCGTAGGACCCTCCCGCCGTCGTAGGACCCCACCCGCCGTCGTAGGACCCTCCCGCCGTCGTAAGACCCTCCCGTCGTCGCACAAAGCCAAGTATTTGCGATCGTGGACCGTTTCATACACTGGTCTGATGCGATACCTATGATTGGCGCTACGGATGTATCCAGCGCACGCGCCCTGCTGGGTAATTGGATGTCGCGTTTTGGAGCAGAAAACAACTGGGTCCGAAGAATATGCAAAGTAACCCAGGAAGATGAAAGAATTGAGAGAAGAGATTGGCATGAAAAAACACCTAAAATGAAAGTAGCCGGAAGCAGAATGAAATGGTCAGGACATGTGCAAAGAATGGGTGAAGACAGACTGTCAAAAAGAGCCTGGAAAGCAGAAGAGGGCGGCAGAAGAAGAAGAGGAAGACCAAAGCTGCGATGGAAAGACTGTGTCAAACGAGATCTGGAAAGGGCTGGTACGAACAGCCAAAAGTTGAAGACCACCGCAGAAGACAGAAGGAAATGGAGAACATTAACAACGAAAGTAGAAGAAGCAATCAAGTGACTTGGACCCCACCCCGCAAGGGGAATAAGAAGAAGTTTCGGAGTACCGACGAAATCACAACGGACCGTGAACGACAGTTCACATCGGACCGTGGACGACAGTTCACATCGGACTGTGGACGACAGTTCATATCGGACCGTGGACGATAGTTCACATCGGACCGTGGACGACAGTTCATATCGGACCGTGGACGACAGTTCACATCGGACCGTGGACAACAGTTCACATCGGACTGTGGACGACAGTTCATATCGGACCGTGGACGATAGTTCACATCGGACAGTGGACGACAGTTCACATCGGACAGTGGACGACAGTTCACATCGGACAGTGGACGACAGTTCACATCGGACGTGGACGACAGTTCACATCGGACAGTAGACGACAGTTCACATCGGACCGTGGACGACGGTTCACATCGGACCGTGGACGACAGTTCATATCGGACCGTGGACGATAGTTCACATCGGACCGTGGACGACAGTTCATATCGGACCGTGGACGACAGTTCACATCGGACCGTGGACAACAGTTCACATCGGACTGTGGACGACAGTTCATATCGGACCGTGGACGATAGTTCACATCGGACAGTGGACGACAGTTCACATCGGACAGTGGACGACAGTTCACATCGGACCGTGGACGACAGTTCACATCGGACCGTGGACGACAGTTCACATCGGACAGTAGACGACAGTTCACATCGGACCGTGGACGACAGTTCACATTGGGGTTGTGGTCAGAATTGAACTTCTCGGCACCAGACCGCAGTGTACCACGGCCTATCATACGCAACACAAACGACTTCGTTGTTACAGAGGAGGTAAGATGTGCTATGTGTGTGAACTTGACAAACTCTTGGACATGTTCAATCTCAGCACGGTCTTCAATCTGCTTTTGAATTTGATCAGTACCCGGTTAAAAAGGAAAATAGCCCTACAAACCCTTGAATTACGACGCCAGTTTTATGTTAGCACATTAACGTTCTTTGTTCTGAAGTATACAAGGATACATTATAGTGTGTCAGCTGTACACTACACGATTACGGTACTACTGCGATACCGTTCAGTGGGACGTCTTTGATTGCACTGGCGGACGGTCTTGTTGTGAACAGGGAAATACATTCCAGGCGGGGGTATGTGGTGTTCTCGGAGACGTTGGGAAAATCCCGCCTATCTGTGAAAAGTGGCACCTGTGCTCAACAATGACACATATTCACATCAGTTAGGTTGGTTTGTGCTCAGTTTGAGTTCATTTTCATGTAAGAGTAAGGTATTATATAGATTACAAAAACTATATAATGTGTGGTCATAACGCGGGTATTAGCCTAGATAACGCGCTCATGGCGCTTACTCTGTTATCAGAACACGTTTTGTGGCAGCAGCTAATGCAACACCTGTGGTGTATGGGTTTATGTAGACCGAGAGCATTGACTCTGTGTGTTCACGACAGATTGTTTCATTTCCCTGTGTAGGGTCGTTCACATCTCCCGAACAAGCGACGTTATAGTTATGTTCACGTCAAAAGAAGTACGTTATCATAAGAATTTGGGTAGGCGATATTATGGCTTTTTCCATTGAAACCAAAGCTAATAGTGGGTCAGCCAACTGCTGACTATGCACAAGCTTAAGATTCGGTTTCAATAAAAACTGAGCATTTTTTTAGTTTGCTGAGCCTTTTTGTCCAAATCAACTGGACCCTGTTCTGATAATTGTTGCCACGTTCATGTGCTGCCAACCAGCCACTAGGCGTTCAAACTTGTGCACAATTGCTGCAAATGTGCACTTTTCCCAGTTCACGACTATTTTGTCAGAATGCAACAATCCTTGATTATTGGAACTATATTAATCTGCTGTCAACTAGGGAGTAAACTTATGATATCTCCCCAGTTCCTTATCCCCACTTTTGCGATGGAAGTGCCGAGAAGGGAGCTACACATTTTTAATCCTGTCATGAATATATGTCGATATCGTCGTAATAATCGGTACCTGGAATAGCATATGTTTGATCACTAGACGGCGGATGTGTATAAACGCTATACATCGCAGGATCGAGTGTCAATGGAAGTAGAACGCGTAATACTGTACTTTAAATTAGAGGGTTACACAGAGTCGGATTAATTATGTATCCACAACAACGACAAGCACTCAAATAGTTACAGAGAGTCGGACTAATGTATCCACAACAACGACAAACATTCAAATAGTTACAGAGAGTCGGACTAATGTATCCACAGCAACGACAAAAACTCAAATAGTTACAGAGAGTCGGACTAATGTATCCACAACAACGACAAACATTCAAATAGTTACAGAGAGTCGGACTAATGTATCCACAACAACGACAAGCACTCAAATAGTTACAGAGAGTCGGACTAATGTATCAAAAACAACGACAAGCACTAAAATAGTTACATAATTACTGTTTAAGCAAATATTATTATTGTCGTTAAAAAACCTAAACAGAAGCAAATCCCCTGGTCCAGATGAGAGAGGAGCCATGCTATTGGTGGGACTATCGAAATCGATATGTCACACGTTGCGGATAATATTTGAAACGTCAATAAAAACAGCTAGTATTCCAAACGACTGGATATAAGGGAAATATCAGCAATTTATGAAAAAGGATATAAGGCATTCGCAAGCAATTATCGTCCAGTAAGCCTAACAAGTATACTATGGAAATGCGTGGAAAGGATAATTAGAAACCATATTATTGAATATGTGAAGGAAAATGGTATATTTAGTCCAAAATAATATGATTTTTGTATCAGGGCTATCAACAGTCCTCCAACTTGTTAAAGTTTTAGATAATTAGACCTTGGGACTCGTTAATGGTAATTATGCATATTTAATTTATATGGACTTCCAAAAAGTTTTTGATACTGTACCACACAAGAGGTTAATACGTAAATTTGATAGCTTCACTGTTAAGAGGGACATAATAAATTGGATAGAATAATTTTTCACAGATAAAAAAAGGTGATTGTGAATGGATAAAAATCAAAATGGCACAAAGTGACTTCTGGGCGACCTCAGGGTTCTGTTTTAGGACCATTACTATTTGTGTTATATACAAATGACCTACCAGAACTAACTAAGTCTGATACATTTTTATTTGCAGACGATTTATAGCTGTTTGATAAGATTCACTACGGAAAGCTGTTCAATTTGATGCTTAAACGCAATGTACCTAGCGTAATTGTTAGATTCATTCTTGACGGATACATCAGACAATGTATGTGTGCACAGTGGGAACGTTACAAATCTAGAATTTTTTATGTACGCAACGGCGTGAAGCAAGGGGCGGTTATATCACCGATACTGTTCGCTGTATACTACGATGAATTAATAGCTAAATTAGCCAGCAGCGGATACGGGTGCCGTATCGCTCAGCACTTTGTTGGTGCACTATCGTATGCAGACGATATCACATTATTATCACCTTCGCTACAAGGTCTGCAATACATGGTAAATATATGTGAGGAGTACGGGAAAGAATTCCATGTCACTTTTAACGATAAGAAAACTATAGGAATGGTGTTCGGCGCAAGCAATGTTGATTGTAAAGCCATCCAGGTAAACGGGAACAATGTTACTTGGGCGACGAACGCAAAACACCTTGGTAACGTAGTCGATCACAAGCTTTCAGACTTGAATGATATAAATGCAAAAAAAGGTTATTTTATCGCGAGTGTTAACTGGTTTGTGGGCCACTTCAGAGGCAAAGTGCCTATTGATTGTTATATTCGTCTATTTCAGTCTTATTGTAGCACCCATTATGGCTCAACTCTATGGGCATTACATGATAAAGGGTTCAACGATTTTTGCGTGACTTGGAACAAAGTCGTCAGGCGCATCTTAAACGTCAGTTATATGACGCATACAGCACTTTTAGGACAATTAATTAACACCTGTCACATATCCATTTAATTGGTGAAGCGATTTTGCAAGTTTGTGGATTTAATGTTGACTAGCCGCAACGCCATTGTTAGGCACTTCGTTAGGCGGGCTATAAACTCAGCTCAATCACCAATTGGCCGAAATATAGCGGTTATTCGGCATAGGTATGCAATATAATATTAACGTGAACCACGTACTTAGACAATGTCTTTTCAGTCAGCCAGAGCTGACAGGAATCGCTTGGTGCATACTCGAATTATTGCGTGTATCCAATAACGAGATTGACTTACCCGGTTTTACAAAAAACGATGTTAACAACATGATTAACGCACTCTGCACTTGTTAAGCAGGCTGCCAATGGTTTTTTGTTTTATTCAATTGTACCTAAACTATTGTGTACGAATAAATGATATACACACACAAATACAAATGATCAGGACATCAATTATATAATATAATAGTAAGAACGTATCTTAGCTACGCCTTTACAGTATGGTACCTTAACAACATTATTGCAATAGAAAAAGTCGAAAGAAGAGCAGCCAAAAAATAACCAGGTATGAGTAACCTAATTGATATAGAAAGATTAAACTTTTTGAAACTCCCCTTAATAGCAATTAGACGTTTACAAGGAGATATGAAAGACGTTTTTAAAATGATGCACAATTTATACGATATTGAATTATCACCTGAACTTTTAAAATGGAATGAAGTATCTTTCAGGGCAGGGATTAGAGGTTATACGCTAAAAACAATTCATTTCATTTCAAAACCACCTGGATGAATTCTGGTCCAACCAGGCAATTTTATTTTATTTTGAAGCACCATTAATAACTGAAGGGAACTCTTAAATTAGTGTTAGATGATGAAGATCTGATCATTGAGGAATCACAAGAATCCTGAACCATCGTAAGGCATCCTTAATTAAGGTAATATATCGAACCAACAATAACGTTTACTGATATTAAACAGAAATCAAAACGTTGGCATCAAAACATAAAAATCGACTGATCTGACTTGAAAAAACTCGATTTAGTATGCTGTGGCATATATACGTGACTGTTTCAGTGCACTGAAAAATATTCGCGCGAATTGCGCGTTGTACTTCCATCGACAATCTCATGCGATGCCTCTATATTATTATTATTATTACTAACACCAGGCGCCATATCCATAATAATCTCTCCTCGCGATGGACCAGAAGCCAGCGTAGAGTACTTCATAAAAGGGATTGAGTACGAACGACGTCACGTATAGCAACGGCTGAGAAACTGCACTCTCCCCAACTGTGGTTAGTAACAGTACTAAGGGTATAGCGGAAGACAGTGTTAGTTGAGTCATTTTATTTATCTACGGCCATTTGATAGAAATGTGTTTTTCTCACCCATGAAAGATAGCAGAACTAAAGGACATGAGGTAAAATTAGTAAAGGATAAGTGTATATTGGATATCAGGAAGTACTCGTTCTCACGTAGTACAATAAATGAATGGAACAAATTGTCTACGGATTAACTGCTAGTAGCGTGAATATGTTTAAAAACAGGGTTACACGTAGACGATCATTGTTGGACTCTCGATAAGCCAATGGCTTCCTTGTCCACTTGCCATCTGGGCTTTTGACTTGGATGGCAAATCTTGTTAAATCTATGTACACAGTGCGTACCGTGCACGTACACCATATATACAAATAGCTGCCCAAATAACACTGGGACGAACCACGTGAGACACTAAGAACGTCATGTGTCCGCTGACGTGCATACTGCGCATAGGCAAACAAACCCACAACATTACGTATCCACACACGACCGTATATAGGCTACTTACATACGTGGACATACACGCACGCACGCACGCACGCACGCACGCACGCACGCACGCACGCACGCACGCACGCACGCACGCACGCACGCACGCACGCACGCACGCACGCACGCACGCACACACACACACACACACACACACACACACACACACACACATGCAAAGGCACGCAAACGCAATCGCACAGCCACGCGGAAGTACAAGCACACATAACAGTAAACGTGACATGAAGATTGAGTGATCGTTCACACAAGGGCCACTCAAGTCGTATTCGTAACTAGACCTTGTTCTGGAACTAGGTCTAGGCGAATGTCGCATACATCACGTGTATGCGACACACGTGTGAAACATCGCTGAGCAAGATTGACTGGGTAAAGAGAGGCGACTGGTGACATACGTCACGCACGCACTGGACAAACTATCATCCGGGCTCACAGTTGAAACACAACCCTTTTCGTAATTATAAATGTTTATTTCCATCACGTACTAGACTCCGCTGTATTATGCAGACACGATAGGCTCGCTGCTTAGCGTCACTGTTGGGTCGGAGGCACTCGTGAGAATTCACATTTTATTTACGTTAACGTACTTAACGGGTTGGGTGCTTTCGTACTAAGCTAATTCTTAACATAGAGTGCAATTTGCCAAATTGTAGACCAGGAGATTAAGAGGATACAAAAGAGAAGTAGTCTTAAAAATCGAATGGTTATGAAGACACTGATAGACGTATGCGGGCAACACATATATAACAAATGGCTGGACTCTCGATAAACGAACTGCTTCCTTGACTACTTGCCGTCTGTAGCTTGTTGCTTTGGACGGCAATCTTGTTAAATTCAAGTGAAAATAATATTTTGCATGGAAGTGGTAAACCGCGCGCAAAAGTGCGTACCTGTAAACAGAATTTCACGTGCCAACTAGGCAACCGATTAAAAAAAAAACATTTATTAAAATGCTCGATCAGGTAGAACACGTATCAGTCACCCTAGTGACATGAATGGAAACATTACAACATCAACAGTTATGTTACACAAAGTGCATAACGTGCACGCACGCGCACACCCTATTCTATGCAGTTACCCATGCACTCGCACACTTGACAAAGAGCCAAACACACATGTCTACATACGTCCACATACGTCCACATACGTCACACACCAGTAGCAACTCATAGAAAACATGGAACCAACACGTGAGAAGTAAAAAACGTCACAGACCCGCAGAGAAACATCGCATATATGCATACCTGCATAAATTAATGCATACGTACATACATACATACAGGTATATGCATACATGCATACACATACATACATACATACAAACATACATACATACATACATACGCACATACGCACACGCACACACGCACACACGCACACACGCACACACGCACACACACACACACACACACACACACACACACACACACACACACATATATATATATACGTACACACATGCATACATATATAACACACATACATACATACACACACATATACATACATATACATACATACATACTAAGCATGGGTTAATTTCAATTGTTAATTTGAATTAACTCAATGAAGTTAATTTAATTTAATTAATGAACTTTTCCAAACATGCTAATTTTCTTTCAATAAATTTAGTAACTTTACCAAAATAGGTTAATTTAATTTAATTGACAAATTCCCAATTGACTCTCAATTAAGTGCTCATTTAGCAGCTGATTTTACTGGGTAGTACACAGCCATGTTATCCAGGTGTTTTCAGAAGATATGCATACTATTCCAGTCACTAGCCTGAGAAAGATTAGGTTCAGGCTTGTCTGAATGACAGGGAGATTATCACAGAGCACAAATGCACTGTACCAACTGGGTTGGGCAGGTCATTCAGGCACCTGTGAATTGGAGGGAAGTTTTAGAATGTCCTCAGGAAGGGTGATAAATCTCTGCTTAAATAAACATTTGCATCTAAGTGGACCTATGAGGCCGTTAGACTTTTGCATCTATAATTTGTTCGTGTGTACATTATAGTGCCCTGTACGGGCCGGGATTTGGGCCCAAGCCCGGTCCGGCCCGCAGCCAGCGATTTGGGCCGGGCTTGGGCCTACATTTTGCGGGTCTGGGCCGGGCCTGGGCTGAAAAAAAATATTAAACAGTCCCGGCCGGGCCTGGACTTAATGCAAAACCCAGATTATTAATTTTAAAATTAATAAAAACTTATTATAAACGACAGCGCATGTCCCTTATTGTTATAATGCCCACTTCACATATTTAATGGAAATAGATTTGCTCACGAAATAATTGCATACAAAGACATTTGTTCATGGGGCATTTGTTCACATTTTAAAAGTTATAGATGCTTGTTTTGACAATTAATTATACAAGTATTGTATCGTTACCGCTGAGGATAAACGGGGTGTTGGATTCTCTGGTTGTGTAGTATACTATTAGTTTGTACATCTGCATAATGCATTGCATAGCAATGCATACACAGTACACACACATTACACCGTACGTATTACTACTACATAGTACATACATAATACAGATGTTACAGTTGCATATTTTGGCATAAATGCAGCCTTTTGCATAGATCTAATGACCCCATAAGTTCACTTGGCTGGAAGTAGCCAGCCCCAAATGTTTACTTTAGATATATCTGCAGAGGCAATCAAGCCATAATTAACCATCAAATGATCCCCCTTTGACCTCACCAGTGGACATTCTATTGTCTAGGCCTTCCTTCCAAATCTTGCCTGCCTGACGGACCTGCCCACTACCCACTGCCCACTGCCCACCTCAACTGGTAGTTGGTATTTTCCAATTATGTTAACTAGCGTCTACTGTTTAGTGTCTACAATTTCCCCAGTACTGATTCAGTCACACTTGTACTAATTCACCCATGTCTGAACCTGATCTATCTCATGCTAGCGACTGTAGGCCTGCTGGAAAATGGCACTGGGTGTCAGTGCCAGTGGGTGACATGGAATTGAAATATCAATTAGTACCAAATGTATTACCCCTACTGATAACATTACTTAATAAAATTAAGTTAACTTAGTTGACCAACCAAGCAGCGTAAACAGTATGCTGTTCCTGAGCAGCAACATGAGAAAGAAATAGTAGTAGCTAGTACTAGGCTAGACACTACTAGACAACAACTGACATTAGTATTTTAGTAGACAGCAGACTAGTAGACGTTATACAGTGTTCAGATATTAATGTTATTTAATAAAACAATGAGTATGTATTACAGTTTATTTGTGTTTCGTTTATTTAATAAGATAATAAGTTTATCTTTTTTAAATTTAGCGGGCCGCAAACTTGCGGGCCGTGGGCTTACCCGTCATTTGGCCCGCAGGTATTGGCCTGGGCCAAACATTAACGGGTCTCGAGGGCCTGGGCCTAAATTCTAGTTTGTGGGCCAGGGCCAGACTGGGCTTGAGCAATTTTTGCGGACCGGGGCCTGGCCTGGATTCTAAGTGCTAATTGCGGACAGGACTTGGGCGCAAATTATAGACCCGTGCAGGGCACTAGTACATTATAACCCTTAATGGGGCGATGTCGAGAAAGGTAATATAGCTTCAGTTTGGGATCTTTAAGTGCCAACTTAAATTAAAAGCATGCCATTTGTAGTGATGCATAACAAATAGTGTATTTATATACATATTTCAATGCTAGTGTGTAAAGGGGAAACCTAATGGTTTAGTATAAAATACTGCATAAAAACCAACTATAACTGATGTATATAGTTGCCCGGTTTTATTAATTTGGTGGTTGAATATAGAAGGAAACACCACATCTACAAATTTTCAGCCACAACTTGTCAACCCTTTCAGAAAAGGCATTTAGATAATGTTTGAGCAAATCTCTTTCCAGCAAAGTTACAGAACACATTTATGTTACAAGACTTGTGATTTTAGAACTGTTTTAAATGTGTAAACATTTCTACCAACACATGATTTAATTGTTAATGTAATTAAAATAATTGTTTTATTGAATTGAAGAATTTGGGTGTGTAATTTCTGTTCACGCACGCACGCACGCACGCACGCACGCACGCACGCACGCACGCACACACACAGACGCACGCACGCACGCACGCACGCACGCACGCACGCACGCACGCACGCACACACACACACACACACACACACACACACACACACACACACACACACACATTAATTCATTATCTCTCCTCATCATTCATAATTCTCTGAAATTTGTCTCTATATAAATAATAGTAAATATGTCATCAAGATTGAGTAATCGTTCACGGCCACTCAAGTCGTATTCGTAACTAGACCTTGTGCTGCAGCCAGGTTAGGCGAATGTCGCAGACATCACGTGTGAAACATCGCTGAGCTAGGTTGACGGGTAAAGAGAGGCGAGTGGTGACATACATCACGCACGCACTGAACAAGCCGTCATCCTGACTCATAGTTGAAACACCTAACTCCATCTACGTAATGGGTGTTGGATGCATTGGAATGTATTTTCTAGTGGCCTCGAAGAACCTTCTATGTGAGCATATATATAGTCAGTCGTTCTCGACACGTGCTCAAATAGAAGGTTCTTCGAGGCCAAGTGAGAATACATTCCAAGCATCCAACACCCGTCAAGTACGTCTACGTACAGGAAACGAGACTTTTGCCTCCGACCAGCAGCGACGTTAAGCAATGAGCCTATGGTGTCTGCGAATCGTGAAACCGAACGCGTATATATATATATATATATATATATATATATATATATATATATATATATATATATATATATATATATATATATATATATATATATATATATATATATATATATAATTTGTTAATTCAATTAGCTCAATTAAGTTAAGTTAATTTGATTAATTAACTTTGTAGAAAATCACAAATTCATTTAAGTTAATTAATTAACTTTACTGAAAGAGGTTAATTCAATTTAATTTAAAAAATCACAATTAACTTTCAATAAACTTTTTTATTTTATCTTACGCAATCCGGTTTTGGCTGCCACTGGCTTGCTCTCAGGAGTAAGAATTAGCTTTGATGATCATAGTGCCTATTAGACACAACCACTCAGCCAGTGACCCAAGTTCACCCAACCAATGTCAAAGAAAGCTTCTAGTCAGGTTCAGGCAGTTGTTTGAACAGTGTCAATGTCCAGCCAGTGTCAATCAGTGAATAAGTTGAACTGTGAGTGTGCCTGGCCAAGTGCTACAGCTGTATTATGTAAGAGTATTGACTCCTCTTTCTTTTGTGGCTTTCATCACCCATCCAAGGGGATGCAATACATAGTGTATCTGGAGTCTGCAGTTTTTCTAGACATAAACCCACATGACAAAATTCAACGGTACAAATGTGAAAAGTGAATAAACACTGATGAACCAATACCAAGTATAGTACAGTACTTATGGTACTATCAACCTTGTATACTTATGTTTGTATGCTTTTAAACAACATTATTAAATATGTTAATAATGCCAATTCAATTATTTTTTATTTTTCTTCTGTGTTTTAAATGAATTTAATTGGTAATTAATGAAAGTTAATTGAATGAAAGTTAATTGTTAATTTAATTGAACAATTTGGGAGGTTAATTTAATTTAATCCACCTAAATAAATGTGTGAGGTTTTCTGAGTTAATAATAAGTTATTATATATATATATATATATATATATATATATATATATATATATATATATATATATATATATATATATATATATATATATATGTATATATATATATATATATATATATTTATATATATATATATATATATATATATATATATATATATATATATATATATATATATATATATATAGTCAGTCGTTCTCGACACGTGCTCAAATAGAAAGTTCTTCGAGACCACTAGAAAATACATTCCAATGCATCCAACCCATCAAGTACGTTTACATAAATGAAACACACACACATATATATATATATATATATATATATATATATATATATATATATATATATATATATATATATATATATATATACACACATGTATATATGTATATACACACACATATATAATATATATATATATAATATATATATATATATTATATTCCGATTTAGAAGAACTATTCCGATATACCTCTTTTCCGAGGGTCATCGGGCTTCAAGTATATATATATATATATATATATATATATATATATATATATATATATATATATATTATATATATATAGTATATATATATATATTATATTCCGATTTAGAAGAACTATTCCGATATACCTCTTTTCCGAGGGTCATCGGGCTTCAAGTATATATATATATATATAATATATATATATATATATATATATATTATATATATATAATATAATATATATATATATATATATATATATATATATATATATATATATATATATATATATATATATATATATATATATATATATATATATATATATATATATATATACTTGAAGCCCGATGACCCTCGGAAAAGAGGTCGACCTACAACTCTGCAAAACGTCCTAGAGAAAGACACGGACCACAGCGGGACAAATGTACTAACTGCAATAAAGAACCGAAACCACCGGAAGGAAATCATCATGTCACCACATTAAGTGAATCAAATAGTAAGTAAGCAAGTAAGTCAGTATATAATATGTTTAATAGCTTTTTTATACTATTTCTCCCCATATTGAAAAGACTAGATATCATGTCATTACTTGTGATTTCAAGGGAAATCACTTATATGTTATCATCGTAAATGGAGGCAGAGAAGAGAACATTTTCTTTTCAATGGGGCATTGTTTATGCGGATCCTATTTTATGTATTCTTTCCGAAGATGTTTAAAACATGTGTCTCCTCTGTATCGCAGAATGGGATTTTTCTATTTTATTTCTCATATAGTAATGGTGGGCATCGATTGAATTTGTGTCACTTAGTATGTGACTGATCCCGGATGACCGTGACATACATTGTTTTATACCTATCACCATTTGAGTAAAACGCACTTCCTTCTTCGAAGCAACAGCTCTTGATAACAAGAGGCACTTTTCATCTTGAGTGTATTGACCACTGGTGCTATGGCACGCACCACCATCTTGAGTGTATTGACCACTGGTGCTATGGCACGCACCACCATCTTGAGTGTATTGACCACTGGTGCTATGGCACGCAGCACCATCTTGAGTGTATTGACCACTGGTGCTATGGCACGCAGCACCATCTTGAGTGTATTGACCACTGGTGCTATGGCACGCACCACCATCTTGAGTGTATTGACCACTGGTGCTATGGCACGCACCACCATCTTGAGTGTATTGACCACTGGTGCTATGGCACGCACCACCATCTTGAGTGTATTGACCACTGGTGCTATGGCACGCACCACCATCTTGAGTGTATTGACCACTGGTGCTATGGCACGCACCACCATCTTGAGTGTATTGACCACTGGTGCTATGGCACGCACCACCATCTTGAGTGTATTGACCACTGGTGCTATGGCACGCACCACCATCTTGAGTGTATTGACCACTGGTGCTATGGCACGCACCACCATCTTGAGTGTATTGACCACTGGTGCTATGGCACGCACCACCATCATGCACTGCCTAAGAGTTCCAAGAATATCAACTTCTCTATCACATTTTGCCACTTCTTCTTCCACAATTTCAAGATCTGGAATTTAATATCGGTATTATTGGGCAGCGCCGATTTAGAAGAACTATTCCGATTCCGATGTGTTGCTCACAGTTCGTAATTATGTTGCCACTTTTAACTAAGTTGTCTTTATTTTTTTAATAGATCCTCTTACACATGAGCCATTCTTGTGGCCGGCCTCCGGCCAGGCCCATCGTGACCATGGGGTGGTTATTGATCTGCGTCTTGTCATAGTATACTGAATTTATCTTCTCTTTGTAGCTGACCTGCCAATTATCTGCGTAGTGCATCTGCCATATGACTTCATCCATGGGTGTAAGTTTAACTAGTCTTCCTATTGTTTGTAGCTTTCTTCTTGATAAATATGTTATCCATTGACAGGGACACATTCTTGCTGATCACTGCGATCCAGTTTGTCCGCATTTTTGCTTTAATGTGGGAATTGCTGGCTGGATCGAACTATACTGTTGAGCGTTGTCTTGGCAGCTTTTATATAATGCATAGTTGTGATAAAGAAAATAGGACCTTTGCACTGTCTGACCTCGGCGTGATGTCAAGTTGCTTTACCAACTCCAGTGTATCCTTTGTAAGTGAAGACATGTCAAGAACGTTTGGTTGACTGGAAGGATCTGATGGTATGGCGCGTGTACTTGGTTTATGTGTTGGTGAAGATGGAATCAGGAGAGCTGACTTGAGTTGGTGCAAGCAGCAGGTGATACTGAGTGTGTACTTGTGTTGGTACAAGCAGCGGGTGATACTGAGCGTGTACTTGTGTTGGTGCAAGCAGCAGGTGATACTGAGCGTGTACTTGTGTTGGTACAAGCAGCAGGTGATACTGAGCATGTACTTGTGTTGGTACAAGCAGCAGGTGATACTGAGCGTGTACTTGTGTTGGTGCAAGCAGCAGGTGATACTGAGCGTGTACTTGTGTTGGTGCAAGCAGCAGGTGACACTGAGCGTGTACTTGTGTTGGTGCAAGCAGCAGGTGACACTGAGCGTGTACTTGTGTTGGTGCAAGCAGCAGGTGACACTGAGCGTGTACTTGTGTTGGTGCAAGCAGCAGGTGACACTGAGCGTGTACTTGTGTTGGTGCAAGCAGCAGGTGACACTGAGCGTGTACTTGTGTTGGTGCAAGCAGCAGGTGACACTGAGCGTGTACTTGTGTTGGTGCAAGCAGCAGGTGATACTGAGCGTGTACTTGTGTTGGTGCAAGCAGCAGGTGACACTGAGCGTGTACTTGTGTTGGTGCAAGCAGCAGGTGATACTGAGCGTGTACTTGTGTTGGTGCAAGTAGCAGGTGATACTGAGCGTGTACTTGTGTTGGTGCAAGCAGCAGGTGATACTGAGCGTGTACTTGTGTTGGTGCAAGCAGCAGGTGACACTGAGCGTGTACTTGTGTTGGTGCAAGCAGCAGGTGATACTGAGCGTGTACTTGTGTTGGTGTACAAGCAGCAGGTGATACTGAGCGTGTACTTGTGTTGGTGCAAGCAGCAGGTGATACTGAGCGCGTACTTGTGTTGGTGCAAGCAGCAGGTGATACTAAGCGTGTACTTGTGTTGGTGCAAGCAGCAGGTGATACTGAGCGTGTACTTGTGTGGGTGTACAAGCAGCAGGTGATACTGAGCGTGTACTTGTGTGGGTGCAAGCAGCAGGTGATACTGAGCGTGTACTTGTGTTGGTGCAAACAGCAGGTGACACTGAACGTGTACTTGTGTTGGTACAAGCAGCAGGTGATACTGAGCGTGTACTTGTGTGGGTGCAAGCAGCAGGTGATTCTGAGCGTGTACTTGTGTTGGTGCAAGCAGCAGGTGATACTGAGCGTGTACTTGTGTTGGTGCAAGCAGCAGGTGATACTGAGCGTGTACTTGTGTTGGTGTACAAGCAGCAGGTGATACTGAGCGTGTACTTGTGTTGGTGCAAGCAGCAGGTGATACTGGGCGTGTACTTGTGTTGGTGTGCAAGCAGCAGGTGATACTGAGCGTATACTTGTGTTGGTACAAGCAGCAGATGATACTGAGCGTGTACTTGTGTTGGTACAAGCAGCAGGTGATACTGAGCGTGTACTTGTGTTGGTGTACAAGCAGCAGGTGATACTGAGCGTGTACTTGTGTTGGTACAAGCAGCAGGTGATACTGAGCGTGTACTTGTGTTGGTGTACAAGCAGCAGGTGATACTGAGCGTGTACTTGTGTTGGTGTACAAGCAGCAGGTGATACTGAGTGTGTACTTGTGTTGGTGTACAAGCAGCAGGTGATACTGAGCGTGTACTTGTGTTGGTGATAAATATAGTTCTCCTAAATTCATAAAAGTTAATTTCTTAAAATAGCAGAGTTTTAAAGTCTCTCATGAAACACAAATCAACTTTACAATATTAGTAATAACAACATCAACAGCAGCATTAACAGCATTAACAAAACAAAATACAACGTTCAAAGGGCCTCGATATATAAAGCATACACATATTATAACGAATTAAACAGGACGTCCTGTACCTCAAGAATACGGGCGCTTATTTGCGCCTTTTACAAGGTGGGAGGGGGATCTTCCTGATTCCATATCAATCTTCCGGGTTCCGTCTCCTGTTACATTTCCCATTGACGACCATGTTAACGTTTTGCATGATTATAAGAAAATGGGACCGTTAAAAATTCTGAAACTTGTCATCATCTCATTAACATGCTGTTCGAGATTAGTCAAAAGTCTCGTACTTCTAACTCTTTTAAAATGCCTGAACGTGCCATACCCGTCAATGTCAATTTCTGCATGTATTACTACGCATACGTGCCTTGTGGTGAAAAAATTGCCAAAAATCCTTCCGCCTATTGAATCATCTAAAAATCCAGTTACACTGCCAACATGTGCTAACAGCAAACTTGCCAATGTGCCTGGCTCAAATGCAGTTATGTTAGATGATATGATTTTTTTTAAATAACACCTAAAATTACTATGCCCTACGTTCGTCTTTAACACACCAGGAAGTACAACTGAGGTTTGACCCCTTCCTCACGGAGGACCTGGGATGGGATGCCCCCTGCCTCTAGGGATGTCCCGGCCAGCTGCGGTGTTCCAGACTCCCTAATTAGGCAGCAAGTTACGTCGCTACAGAAGGAAGTTAGAAATACATACATGAAATAAATCATGAAATAAATGTTGTTGACGATTAAAAGTTGAAGTGTAAACTTTTATATATGAATACGACGCAGACACGTGTGGCTATTACTAGGTGTTTATTTCACGTTAGTGTAATGGTGCTAAAGTCAAAACGTCAAACAAATGGTGAAAAATTACCCTTTATTTATCTATATTGTCCACACATACTGGCATATATATATATATATATATATATATATATATATATATAAATATATATATACTAGTGCGCATTTGGAGAGCCTTTATATATATATATATATATATATATATATATATATATATATATATATATATACATACATATATATATATATATATATATATATATATATATATATATATATATATATATATATATATATATATATATATATATATGTATGTATGTATATATATATATATATATATATATATATATATATATATATATATATAAAGGCTCTCCAAATGCGCACTAGTTTGCCTTTTAATTTCTTTATTTACAATACTAACATTCATTAAATGGAAAACTATTTGTTCATGATTATTATTAATTAATACTGGCACAATTTTAGAAAATACACAATATCATTCAAGATACACTTGTGTAGGTCATACAACGTGGACATCAATGTGACTGAACTCCAAGGTCGAGTGTTTAAACGGCCAGCACTCGAAACTCTCCGATACATTTTCAAAAAGGTCCTTGTTGGGGATCACGTCACCACTTCAGTTTCTACGATGACCATCGCAGCATGCCAAATATAAGACGAACGATGTTGACCCATATGACAGCGGCAGTGCACTACCTCTCGAGTTGTGAGTACAAAAGAGTTTGACACTATCTTGAAACAGATCTGTTGCCAGTTTGAGACTATTGCCTCGCGTACGTGGTTTCTAACAGGCCTACTGGCTTGGCGCATTATCAAAAGACGCCACGAGTGTACAAGGTGACGATACACTCTTTCAGGCTTTTCCATGGCTCCCTTGCTAAACGGAAACAATTTAAAGTATATTATACTTATCGATATTACTTTTTTTTTACATAATTGTAACTGAATTTATTTTCCGCTTGGCTGATTTTTGGTGATCGGCGACTTAGAGAACGCAATCAAAGAGTGTGTATGTTAATTAGTGTATTCGCCCGCTCTGCTGATTCGCCAGCTCTAGATCAATCAAGTTGCACGATCAATCGCGAAATAGCAGTCGATGTCAGCCGGGAATGTTGATCCATCACTTAGGGGGGCGTAGAACATCTTGGAAGAGCTTCACCATCGGCTGTCCCGGCTCCTTGTCGAACGGGTAGCCGAGTTGACGCGCTCGCTCTACGGCCCAGGCGCTGTCCAGGTCATACTGCCGGGCGGCCGATATCAGGGCGACGACGGCTGTAAGTGACACAGACGGCGTGAGAAGAAACATCATTTGAATGCGATTTTAAAAAATTGCCCCCCAAAGCCTAAAAGCTCCAGATAAAAGTGGACAAGTAAGCCATTTGTTTATTGAGAGTTTTTTTATCTACGTATAGCCCCTCCTCGGTGTTCGAAATTAAGGCCTTTTTATCGGCGGCCTCCGATTCATAATGATTCCCGCCGATTGAGTTAGCCAAAATGCGTAAGTTATCGGCCCCACCCAGCCGATTCCACCCGACGGCCACAACCGGATCGGACTGTATTAGTGATGCACATTACAGTACTTACTAATTTATGCTAATTCGATGTAAAATACAACTGTGACAAACTAAAGTACAACTGTGACAAACTAAAATACAATTGTGACAAACTAAAATACAATTGTGACAAACTAAAATACAATTGTGACAACTACTTCTTCCTTGCCAGCGACAGATCGCTACCAAGGCAAAGGCGAAGTCCACACATGTGGCATCGATGCCTGTTGGATGATTCACACATAAAGACGTGAATGTCTTGGTGAATACTAGAGAAACACCAAAACAAAGTTAGCGGACAAAGTTGCGAGAATCAACATTTTTGATGGATATTACGCCAACTTACTTCATACTGGTGATAGGAGGCAGACAATCCGATTGACAATATAATCTGCCAACACATTCTGATTAATGTGATATTTGATTGTGAAAGTTAACTTTGGAGGTTACGATTTGGAGTGAATTGAGAACGGCATAGATTTTTGCTCGTGCCAGGCCCAGGGCAGTGTAAGTACCAGTGTAAGTACCAGTGTAAGTACCAGTGTAAGTACCAGTGTAAGTGCCAGTGTAAGTACCAGTGTAAGTACCAGTGTAAGTACCAGTGTAAGTGCCAGTGTAAGTACCAGTGTAAGTACCAGTGTAAGTACCAGTGTAAGTACCAGTGTAAGTACCAGTGTAAGTGCCAGTGTAAGAACCAGTGTAAGTACCAGTGTAAGTACCAGTGCGCGCGAAACGTCGGCATTAAACAAACGTTACTTTCAACAATTGTGACTGTTTCACAAATAAAATTCACATTGAAATGTTTCATAAATTGATCACTTCATGTTATTGGTCTGCTAGTTATAAGAAATGAACGACACTATTTGGTATGGTTTATAGTTATTAAATTATTATTCTAATTGAAAGCACTCTTTTAGTTTTACGCACAAAAACTTTGCTTTATTACGTATACCTAAAATTTATACATTTTTCCAAACTCGCCTGTTCAAAATAGAACTGGGCTGGTTCCAACAAAAATGTGGGCCAGTTAATTTTTTGCTAATTTCAAACACTGCGTTCTTGTCATATATCTGTCAAAGGTATTGTTTAAATATATTCACTCAGCTAGCATTAATATAATCATCTGATATTTTACCCATTTATGCGTAGGTCTCTGCGAGAATGAGTACTGTCTCATATCCAACCTGCACTGTTACTTTCGTAATTATGCTGTGGGTCTAATGCTTTCTTAAAGTTTGAATAAAACATTTCTGTCATTATCTTCAAACCCATTCAATGTTAGAAACCTCCTCTTTTAGTATGCTTGTCTCGATTGATGTCAAACCACATTCTATTTGGCTTCTTTCACAACTAATGTATCTCAGCTCTGGAATCCACTTCGTTGTATCAATGGTAAATGATCAAATGTAGCGCACTTAGATGAATGATTTAACAACATTTCACTACTACAATATCACTTATACGCTTTTCTGATACAACGTAATGTGAGTGTTTCCGCCTAACATCGATAAAGCGAGTCGCGTTGCCCGTACCTGCTCTGTATCCCGACTGCGAGCGAACGCAGACAGACGCGTCCTTTCCCGCCACCAGCCACGTGGTCAGGTAGGCCTTGACCGCAGACGGTGTGTACATGCCCTTCATATCTGAGAATCAGGAAATCGATAAACAAACTCTCATAAGAAGCATTCGAAATATCATCCTAAGTACAATCATGCACGCATGCATGTACACATACATATCGTATCCTCTCTTCATACAACATTATTTGTTCAAACAAACATGCACATGGACTACAAATGTGAGGCTTGGTGAGAAAACAACAGTGTTAGGATATCACAGCAATCCGTTTAGAGGAAATGATCGCTCACATAACACGAAATATATCATTATACATGCCATTCAAATCGTATTCGTAACTAGACCTTGTTCTGCAGCGAGGTCTAGACAAATGTCACACACATCACGTTTGAAACATTGCTAAGCTAGACGACCGCATACATCACGCATACACATGTCACATACACACATACACGAACGCGCGTTCTTGCATGCGTGTCATATTAACATTGGAACATAGTTCCATTGGTTTAACACTGGCATTATCCACAACATTAAAATATACTTTTTAACATAAATAGCCAACTCACCACGTTTGGAATTGTATGGCGGTGTCTGGTAATAGGTAAACTTATTGCTTTTCATGTCATGTTTCTCCAAAGCTGCATTGTACCCAATGTCATCTCCATACTCGAGGATGTTCTTTCGCTCGTAGTTGACCGTGGAGTCTGGAGATATGTATTCGTTCCGTCTGGCTGGGTCGATGCGACTGGCCTGTAATCGCTCCGTCGACTGTCGACCTGTCCCCTCGTATGTGCCTGTGTTGTCTCTGATGTTCAGCAACGTCACTTCTTCCTATGAACAGGTGTAGTGCTTTAAATGTATTTATGACATCCTTGCATATCTCAACATTCTTGCAATGTTATCGTTTTATGTTTTTACTAAATTATTTTAACATTTGAACAAAACTGTAACATGACTGGTTTAACATCATCCTTATATAACATGTTAACCTATTTATAAATAGTTAATTGGAAAATCCTGCCTGTGACATTTGTAGCTTTGGAATTCTCCCGGAAATAGTTGGCTGTCTGCAGTTGATGGTGACGTTGAGTCCCAGAGATGCCAAGTGGCTGACGTAGTTCGACTGGATCTGTCCAGCCATGAACCAGTTCTTGTACACGGGCTTCATAAGCCAATACTTTTTGTTCCAAGCGGGTATCGTCACGTCTGGCGTCGGTGGATTTGTCAATGGTGGTTCGCCCGTGACGTTGCTTATCAGGTTGCGAAACGGCGCCTTCGAAGTGTAATCGTAGCCAAGTCGAGAGCCATAGTTGTAGATGTGAAGACTGTTCATTTGCTTGGTGTAGCCAAGATAGGTGAGCGCCATGAAGCTGGCAGTGTAGGCCGTGCTGCAGTGCAGTAGGACTGGCTTGGCTGCCCGAGACATGATGGAGGCGAACTTCCGGACCGTCTCCATTTTCGGGACCTCTGCCTTGGACTTCACTACCACCTCGAAGGTGATTCCTGCCAGTCTCTCAGCGACGTCTCGGCTCGCCGTTGTGTTGAGCACTCGATCATCGCCGATGTCGTAGCTGTTTGGGAACTCGATTAACGACACGATAGTGCGGAAGCCGGCGTCGGCCGCGTACTTGATCTGCCTCTCCGTCAGACGGCCGGCCGTGTACAGGTCTGACGAGATCCTCTTCGTCCACCACGTCTTCGGGGAGGGGAAATCGCTGCGATCACTCGTGGCGCTTCTGGGAATCAGCGTCACTGCTACCACGAGCAGTATTGCGATACCGAAAAGCAACGTGAGGAGAATGCCCCTCAACATGGTTCCTTCGATGTCTCAGCGCAACCAAAGCGGAGCCCACCTTGCGTCGTCTGCCTTTTATACTGGAATACCTCGAGGGTCCGTTGACATTCATTCGTGCAGTAGCGTGCTGTCGAGTGTGGGATTGTCAAGGACATATACGCCATAGGGTATGGAACATAAAATACTTCAAACTGCCACTTAGTCAACAAAATCACGTGGTTGTACAGGCGTTATATGTTAGTGGTGGGATGTGTTTGGTCAACAGCTTCAGTTGATAGTCAAGGGTTCTACGGACTGCTACATGGAGAGAGTGTTGTATGCAAAGACAGTTCTAAATTACTACGTTTTGCCAAACATAATACAAGATGTTTGGTTGGTGTTGATCGAAAGTGTGTCGTGAAAAGAATACCAGTAAAATAAGTCTACTGCAACGAATACAATTTAATACAATTGTTAATGTGAAGCATAGTGGAATTTATATAGGATGTATACTACGCATTTCATTACGGACGATTATGTCCTACGCGCCTTTAATAATGACGTACGGCTTGACGATTATGTCACACGGGCCTTTAGTAATGACGTACGGCTTGACGATTATAATTTATTACCATTCATGTCATAATACCCGTTTTCCTACATTACAAATGTAAATTTAATCACGGTGCAAGACCAAACGTACCCACTGTTTAAATAGACAACGGCGTCGTCAGTGGAGATACGTGTGTGCAATGTGCCTTGCGCGATCCGTTTATATAAGTACTTTAACTGAGATACCCTTGTTGTTGCGATGTCATAATATGTCTCTCTCTCGCTATTTGTTATAGGAACTAATTACATTTATAAGATCATACGTTTACGGTAGCGTGACTTGATCCACTTTGTACGCAAGATAATGGGACGTCTCCCCGGTTCTAATCCAGTTGGTCTACACTCAAGCCACTCGTCCCGTCTACACTGTTATACCAAAGTTAATCTACTTGTTTCATCCCCGTCGTTCTATTGCAAGCCTCGCGGCTTTACTGATATGTAAGGTATATGTGAATGAGAGTTCTCAATATCTGGTTTCTTTAGTCACTAAGTTTGTCCTAAGGACTAAACAAAACAGTATTATAAATATTATATTATGCGGTGTAGATCGTCTTATCTATCTATTAGCTAGATTATTTCAGAACAAAATACTATTTTTCATACACAACACATTTGAAGGAACCTATAAAGTACAAATTAAAATGTGATTGGTTTATTAATTCCATTGGTTAATTACATGGTTTATTATATAAACTGAGGCCACCACATTTGTTCTTCACTGTGTATGCTGTGATCACATGGAGTGTAATCAGGGAGACTAACTGGGTATACTTTACAAACAGGAGTAGGCCAATTAGTGTATACCATAAAATTGGGGCTATTCATGCGGGTAGACAAGATGGGTGTAGACCAACTGCGGGACCGTCTCACAAATGCTCCCACTGACATCGAACATAATGTCACGAGGGGCTGTCTTCACTGAGCACCAGTTTAACTCATAAAGGATAGCGTTTGGTGACATTCTGTTCGATGCCAGCAGGAGGCCGCTCATACATTGGAACAGCTTTTTCAGGAATTCAATCAACAATAAACGCGGAAAGGCTCATTGTCTCAAGAGCCCTGGGGATATCAGATCAAGTGCGCGTCGCCACAGGTAATGCTGGTGAACCAGCCTAATTGCCAGGGTTGACTGAATTACTTTTATTTTGTACTTGAGTAAAAGTAAGAGTAATTCACTTTGAAACTACTTCAGTAAAAGTAAAAGTAGCTGGTAAAATAAACTACTTGAGTAAAAAGTAAAAGTACTTTTCAAAAGTACTTGAAGTAAAAGTAAAAAGTATTTTGAAAAATTACATTATCTTTAATGAGAGCTCACAATATCAAATAAATTAAGTTAAATACAGAACTTAATTAATGATGAGGCACAATCTATCTTTTTATCGACCTGTTCCACCGGGGTATCGGAGGAGCTAGATTGTACAACAGGATATGTATAGGCAGGTGTGATTGTATCTGAGTAGGTAGAGGGTCAGTCCAGTACTAGTAGTAGCCTCTCAGGGAAACTGGTCAGAGGTAATACAACCTAGCACTGCCCATAGTAAAATTAACAAAGACATTTGATGCCTAGCTGATGAAGCCATCTGTCTTGTGATCCCCCACCTTCTCATGTCTTCCCAGACATGTCTTATCAGCTCACACAAACATTGAAACAACACGCTTTAGCAGCTAGCTGTGTTGGTTACCTGGCACCAGCTGGGGCTAGAATTGATCAGAAGACAGACCAGTGCAACAGAGGAATGCTGTTGCTAATTGCAGTTAAAAGTGACCTGTCAGGGCCCCTGTCCATGTCCTTGATATTATTTATGGGTCAGCTTGAATAAGCCATTGCTGGAAAGGATGCTGCCAAATGGCAGAGTATCAATTCTTTACTGTTTAGTTCTGTAGAGTAATCATTATTATGAATTTATTAAACATCTCAATATGAATTTTATTCGTGAAAGTAAAATGCTGTTTAATGCTGACGTAAGCCGGTAAGGCCGTTGCTGACAATGCCAATGGGCGAAAATCGGTTCTCGTTTTCGATCCACGATGCGCGTTCGCTCACGAATGTCAGAATTGTGTCAGTGTATGGGGATTATGAATACATTGTCGAAATTGCAAATTTTAATATTTATAATACGTATTGGAAACTTACTGATTAGTAGTTTATATGGTGCAACGGATACATTTGCATCGTGGTTTGAGATGGCGTTCAAGCGTTGTGTGCTCGAAGTGACATTTCATGTCAACGGCCTTGACCTGACCTATGCCAATATTTGGCAGACTTCGTTCAATGACGTAGATATAAAACTGTGGTTGCGTCGATTTCCCGAAGAGAGGTATGCATGCAAATATGATCGCGAACTGGCATGCGATTGAATAATATTAATAGCTTTTGGCCTGGCGACTATGAACAGTTTTTGAAATGTCGTTGACGGTGGAGCGCCACCGCACCGGCAGCAGCGGTTTCGCAAAAAAGTAACGAAAATATATTGCGAAGTAAATAAAAGTAACGGAGTAAAAAGTCGCGTTACTTCGTTACAAGTAAAAGTATTTAGTCAACATTCTACTTCGTTACATGCCATTTACTTGAAATAACTACTCAAGTATTGTAACGAAGTACTTTTACTTCGTTACATGCCAACCCTGCTAATTGCATATACCGCGGTGTGCACATGGCCTGGAGAAGACGTGAGCTCTGTTGAATTGCGTGAGAGCGAAAAGACAGTGTTGCATAAGATGAAGGACAGTTTGGAGAACCTCGCATTGCCAATATAATTTGTTGTCAATAAAATAATCAGAAATGATTAATATCTTAGACATTCGAAAGTCGTTTACAGTTCGATTAATTTGACACAACAATCATGCAAAAAACAGGAGACCAATTCGTATTTTTCCAATCTAATAAAACGGTTTGTGTCTATGTTTGTTTGTATGTTTCGCATGTATGGGTTTGTAAGCGTGCTCGGGGGTGGGGGTTGTATGTATGCTCGGGGGTGGGGGTTGTATGTATGCTCGGGGTGGGGGTTGTAAGCGTGCTCGGGGGTAGGGGTTGTATGTGTGCTCGGGGGTGGGGGTTGTAAGCGTACTCCGGGGCGGGGGTTGTAAGCGTGCTCGGGGTGGGGGTTGTAAGCGTGCTCGGGGGTGGGGGTTGTAAGCGTGCTCGGGGTGGGGGTTGTATGTGTGCTCGGGGGTGGGGGTTGTATGTGTGCTCGGGGGTGGGGGTTGTAAGCGTGCTCGGGGTGGGGGTTGTAAGCGTGCTCGGGGGTGGGGGTTGTAAGCGTGCTCGGGGTGGGGGTTGTATGTGTGCTCGGGGGTGGGGGTTGTAAGCGTGCTCGGGGTGGGGGTTGTAAGCGTGCTCGGGGTGGGGGTTGTAAGCGTGCTCGGGGGTGGGGGTTGTAAGCGTGCTCGGGGTGGGGGTTGTATGTGTGCTCGGGGGTGGGGGTTGTAAGCGTGCTCGGGGTGGGGGTTGTAAGCGTGTTCGGGGTGGGGGTTGTAAGCGTGCTCGGGGTGGGGTTTGTAAGCATGCTCGGGGTGGGGGTTGTAAGCGTGCTCGGGGTGAGGGTTGTATGTGTGCTCGGGGGTGGGGGTTGTAAGCGTGCTCGGGTGGGGGTTGTAAGCGTGCTCGGGGGTGGGGGTTGTATGTGTGCTCGGGGGTGGGGGTTGTAAGCGTGTTCGGGGTGGGGGTTGTAAGCGTGCTCGGGGGTGGGGGTTGTAAGCGTGCTCGGGGTGGGGGTTGTATGCGCGTGTGGATGTTTCACGTAGATTGCGTAACTACGAACTATTACTGTTCAGAGTTATGCAATCTACGTCAAATGTCCACCTAAGTTCGTAAGATCTCCACCCTTGGCCGTAAGATCTCCACCCTTGGCCGTAAGATCTCCACCCTTGGCCGTAAGATCTCCACCCTTGGCCGTAAGATCTCCACCCTTGGCCGTATGTTTTACCTGTACGAACCATCCTCGTGGTTCCCGAGCACTCCACCAGAGTGGCAGCCTCATACATGCGACACTGACAGACAGACAGACAGACAGACAGACAGACAGACAGACAGACAGACAGACAGGCAGGCAGGCAGGCAGGCAGGCAGGCAGGCAGGCAGGCAGGCAGACAGACAGACAGACAGACAGACACCGCCACAAATTGTTTCAGTGTCGATAATTCATAGTGGCATTTCGCGTATGTGCCTATCTTGTCCCGAGTGTTCTACAGAATACTTCTCCAAGCGTATTTCATTTAAAGTTTTGATTTTCATTACTGATTAAATTAACTTAATTTCTTTAAATAATGTGGTTTTATAAATTTTTATTTCAATGACCAGGAGTTTTCATTTTCTTTTGTAATTATAAAATGTATTCGTATTTCCTTCCCGTTTCAAATCAAACCATTTATTAATACGGTCAGTATTTCGACTGCCAGATAAGAACGTTTTAAAGTTGCTCCATATTTTAACTGGTTTAAGAAACGTAAGTGTGATTTTTTATCACGAATTATAAACTGCACCTGTGATTGTCGTTGTGCCTGAAGTCTGGTTGTCGGCAGTTAACGATGACGTCAACACTCATCAGACCTGGGGTCGATGTACTCGGTACTCGTGTACTCGAGTGCATTTTTGAAGTACTCGTCCTCATACTCATGGACATTATGGGTCATGTAC
This sequence comes from Lamellibrachia columna, assembly GCA_963662155.1. Lineage (NCBI taxonomy): Eukaryota > Metazoa > Annelida > Polychaeta > Sabellida > Siboglinidae > Lamellibrachia > Lamellibrachia columna. The sequence goes on from OY759273.1 coordinate 5,300,817, forward strand.
TCATACTCGTACTCATCATCAATGTACTCTGATTTTATGACTTCATCTGAGTATTTTTTTAATATGATGCTGTGATAATTAGTTATGATTTTATTTTAAATACAGTAGTAGTATTTGCATTTATAGTTAACATAATTAAAATATTTATTTTATTTTAATACTTCCATAAAGTATCTGAAATCTCTAAATACATTATTTCTGATTGAGATAACAAAATTAACCAAAGGCTTAACTAAAGGCAGCATCTTTTCCCAGTCAGAAACCCATAATTAGCCTTAAACAAATAGTTATGCTACTAACTAGTTCAGGCTATAATCTTTGTGTTTGTTTAATTAAGCTAGGAAGTCCACAATGAAGGGGCTTTTCATCAGTTAGCCTTAAAACGCCTTTGTTACTCCTACAAGGGACATTGTTAAGAACTAGCTGAGTCAATTTCTATGGTGACTCAAGTCACACAGCACCAGTAGTCTTTATTCAAATTAGCACACAGCCACTTTGTTCCAGTTTGGACAAATATTCTCAACAGTAGACTCAATACAATGATTACATAGCTACTTCTGGAGCGAGAGCAATAAATGCAGTCCGATGAAGCACTTGTCTAATGGTTATATTTGTTTTTATAATAAATAAATAATTATTGTTAGATTATGCTACTGATTCACTATTTTATATTATTGCTTAATAAGCCTCATATTGTGTACTATGCAGAGTGAACCAACATTTATATTGTCTGATTTGTGAATCCAGTTGCACAGTATGTTCTTGGTAAAGTATCTTGTAGTGAGCAGATCATGGCTCTCTGCATATTCTACCAACCAGAAGGTGGTCAGATGATAAGTGCAATTGACAATGAGGTGCTAAAAAAACTACATCTATGGTCTGAGAGAGCAGATATAAAAGAAGTGGTTTGTTGCCTCAGACCTCTTGCTAATTGCTTTATTTTATAACTTGCTCAACACTGCACATGTTTAGCAATTGCCCACTCTTTTGAGATCATTACAGAAATATTTGCGTTTATTGGGTAGTTTTTTTTTTAGATGATAGGTAAGGTAATGATTGGTTTAAGTGAGTGTACATGTTCCGAGTATGTCGGTGATTAAATTAATTAAAAAGTTTTATTTTTTTAACATGCTATTACTAATAATTTACTAGGTCATACATTATGTAAATGCCCCACGTCTTCGGGAATCATATGACATACGTGGGCATTATGAGTAACGTCATTGCCATGGTTTGTCCGACATAACTGGTATAAATTGGGTATGAGAAAGTATCCATTCACATTAGTGGGGAGCGGTGGTCTAATGGTTAGAGCACCCGCCTGTCGATCGAGAGGACGGTGGTTCGATTCCACCTCCGCCGTTTCGAAACTTGGGCAATTTCGTTCACCCCACTTTGCCCGTGTCTTTCGGAAGAGACACTAAAAGCCGTTGGTCCAAACTCCTGCGTTAGCTCAAGATTGGGCTGTTTGGAGTATAACTACTTGAGACATTATGAGTAACGTCATTGCTATTGAATTGAGCCATGGTTTGTCCGACGTAACTGGTATAAATTGGATATGAGAAAGTATCCATTCTCACAGAAGATGATAAATTAATGGAACAAATGATCTATTGGTATCGTATGACTACGTTTAAGAATAAAATTGACCGATATGTTAATGGACTTAAAAAGGGTTCGAGAAATAAGTCAGGGAATTACAGACCAGTAAGCTTAACGTCAGTTATTTGTAAATTATTAGAAAGGTTAATTAAATACCATATGGTGGACTTCCTTGTTAGGCATAAATTATTACATTCATCTCAACATGGATTCCTAAAAGCGAGGTCATTCTTAAAAAATATGTTACGTGGAAGAAATCACCAAGTGGATAGACGAGGGATCACCAGTAGATATTATCTACTTAGATTTTCAGAAAGCTTTTGGCAAAGTACCACATCAAAGATTACTATTTCAATTAAAAGCCCATGGTATCGGGGATGGCATAATCGACTGGATAGAACAATGGCTCATTGAGAGAAGACAGCGTGTTGTAATAGATGGAGAAGTTTCAAACAGGAAATCAGTTTTGAGTGGGGTACCACAAGGAGCAGTATTAGGACCTTTATTATTCTTAATATATATCAATGACTTGGACGACAATATAACAAGTAACGTACGGAAATTTGCGGATGACACAATTTTTTTACAAAGGTTAACACTGATGGTGATCAACAACATTTACAAAACGATCTAGACAGATTAGTGAAATGGTCTGAGAAATGGCAGATGTTGTTCAATTTTGGGAAATGTAAATGCCTACATACAGGACATGGGAACTAGGATGTAAACTATAAAATGGGAGATACTGTTCTGGCTACTACTGTAAAAGAAACGGACTTAGGAGTTACAATAAGCGCTGGTATGGAAGTTTCAGAGCAGTGTGGTATTGCAGCTTCAAAGGGTAATCCAGTGGGTTGATTAGGAGAAACATAACATACAAGGAAAGGAAAGCTAATTATACATCTGTATAAAGCAATAGTTAGACCTCATTTAGAATATTGTATACAAGATTGGAGACCACATCGTAAGAAGGATATAGGTACGCTTGAACACATAAAGAGGACAGCAACTAAAATTATTCCAGAACTGAGAGACCTTAGTTATGAAGAACGCCTGAAAGAATGTGGTGTGGTTTAACAACTCTAGAGACAAGGAGGTTAAGAGGAGATCAGATTGAAGTTTTTAAGACATTGAATGGGTATGAAAATATCTATAGAAATATGTTTTTTTCACTCAAGCAAGATAGCAGAACTAGAGGACATGAGGTAAAATTAGTAAAGGATCAGTGTAGATTGGATATCAGGAAGTACTCATTCTCACAGAGGACAATAAATGAATGGAACACATTGTCTACGGATTGTATAACTGCTAGGAGCGTTTAACAACAGGGTTGACACATATCTCAGGAGGGCGGGTTATAAGTAGATGAACATTGTTGGACTCTCGATAAGCCAATGGCTTCCTTGTCCACTTGCCATCTGGGCCTTTGGCTTGGATGGCAAATCTTGTTAATTCTTGTTAAATCTTGACTCTCGATAAGCCAATGGCTACCATCTGGAGAGTGTGGCTTTGGATGGCAACCTTGTTAAATCGTGTTAAATCTAACCGCAGGCGACCGCGTTCACAGAGCGGCGGATGGCCCGACCGATTTGAGGCGAACTGCTAAGTTTATTTTGGGAGACCATATCTTTTCACATTTCGTCAACAGCGCTTATATTGGTGTCCCGTTATCATTTGATAAAGTTTCCGAATGATTTCTATTCGTCATCAGATTATTATGTCAGGCGTTTTGAGGACATCCCTGAAAATAGGTTTAACAACCGGTCCTTGTCTCCAGCCGATCTACATATGACGGGAAAACGAGAAGGGCCTAAAGCCCTAAAGCATATTGGACGTAGCCTGAAACATGAAGTTACCTTCAGTAATCATGTCTGGGTGACAACATATTGGACGTAGCCTGAAACATGAAGTTACCTTCAGTAATCATGTCTGGGTGACAACAGCTATGCACACAAAAATAATAGTGTCCTCAAACGCAATAGTTGATAATAATTATGTCTGCCCTATGGCTATACCTAGCTTTGTGTACATACCTGGACATTGTGTACATACTGCCTGAGTATTGTATACATGCTGCCTTGGCATTGTGTACATGCTGCCTGGGTATTGTATACATGCTGCCTGGGCATTGTGTACATGCTGCCTGGGCATTGTGTACATACTGCCTGGGCATTGTGTACATGCTGTCTGGGCATTGTGTACATACTGCCTGGGTATTGTGTACATACTGCCTGGGTATTGTATACATGCTGCCTGGGCATTGTGTACATGCTGCCTGGGTATTGTGTACATGCTGCCTGGGCATTGTGTACATACTGCCTGGGCATTGTGTACATGCTGTCTGGGCATTGTGTACATACTGCCTGGGTATTGTGTACATACTGCCTGGGTATTGTATACATGCTGCCTGGGCATTGTGTACATGCTGCCTGGGTATTGTGTACATGTTGCCTGGGCAATGTATACATGCTTAGGGTATTGTGTACATGTTGCCTGGGTATTGTGTACATGCTGCCTGGGTATTGTATACATGATGCCTGAGCATTGTATACATGCTGTCTGGGCATTGTATACATGCTGTCTGGGCATTGTATACATGCTGTCTGGGCATTGTATACATGATGCCTGAGCATTGTATACATGCTGCCTGGGCATTATATACATGCTGCCTGGGCATTGTATACATGCTGCCTGGGTATTGTGTACATGCTGCCTGGGTATTGTATACATGATGCCTGAGCATTGTATACATGCTGTCTGGGCATTGTGTATATGATGCCTGGGCATTGTATACATGCTGTCTGGGCATTGTATACATGCTGTCTGGGCATTGTATACATGCTGCCTGGGTATTGTGTACATGATGCCTGAGCATTGTATACATGATGCCTGAGCATTGTATACATGCTGCCTGGGCATTGTGTACATGCTGCCTGGGCATTGTATACATGCTGCCTGGGCATTGTGTACATGCTGTCTGGGCATTGTGTACATGCTGTCTAGGCATTGTGTACATGCTGTCTGGGCATTGTGTACATGCTGTCTGGGCATTGTGTACATGCTGTCTGGGCATTGTGTACATGCTGCCTGGACATTGTGTACATGCTGTCTGGGCATTGTGTACATGCTGCCTGGACATTGTGTACATGCTGCCTGGACATTGCAGTTGTACCACTGCCAGTGGCTAATACTCCGTCAATTGCATGACGCCCCTCCCCCCCCCCCACGGCCCCCGAGCAATGCGCGCCATTGTCCATATGTGCGTCATATACGAACGACACATACGTTCCTTGGCGTACCCCTGGATAAACAATTACGTACCACTGCCTGCTTCTGACGTACTCCGGAGACATTTTGACAGACAATTTTCGACCAATGATTAATGTTTTTAAAAGTCAGACGCCATATCGATTACGTCATAGGACAGTCACTAGACCTCACAGTAATAACGCAGAAAAACTACCCAAATCGAGGACTTTCCTTGTGATGTCAGGCGGAATTCAACGGGCTACTTAATTTCGTCAGAGTCGGATTAAAATTTACGATACATTCTTAATAATTTGTAACGCGTAATAATTTAACTGTTTGATAATTATTTTAATAAATACAATGAAACAGACAAAACCATGTTTTATTAACTTCTTTTTTTTACAAATAAAGCTTGTTTATTTTTAACATATTTCTGATATTTACATCGCTCAACATTTATGTTTACTGTGGATATAAGTACGGAAACACATTTTTAACACTGAAGCACAATCAGCATAGAGCGTAGAGTGACTGTCTTCGGGGCAGGCTGTGTTCGATCCTGCATAACCACATTCATAGCATGTACATAATTAAGATGACTATTTTATATTGTAATTAATTATTTTGCTATTATATTGTTTACCATTAATGTTTCGTCGAAGCTGTGAGGTTCGTCCTTGCGCGACTTAAACAGACATGAGACGCCTGATAAAACGAAGTGTCGTTGTTTGTGCGCGCAATAGGCGTCTCCTCCGTATTTTTGTGAAATTAGTCTCGCGACAGCCTGGCCCAGATGGAACCAATTGTCTGCTTTGCATCCCTAAAATTCCCGATTACACTAGCCTGAAACTGTATTGCACGAGACCTGCGATCTCCGAAGTGTATTGACAATGTAGTGTTGGTTGGCGTAACTTTGTGGCTGGCGACGATGTGCTATAGCATCATACAGGTTATGCATATACTATCGCGAGTAGTTTTCACCTGCAGTCTTGTCCCCTTCTTGTAAGTGGACACAACAGTGGCCTTCTTCCAGTCGTCCCGGAGCGAATTTGTGTCAAAAGACATCCTGTAGTTGGCAGTGAGTATGGGCGCAATAGAGGGAGAGACCTCCTATAGTTGGCAGTGAGTATGGAGGCAATAGAGGGAGAGACCTCCTATAGTTGGCAGTGAGTATGGAGGCAATAGAGGGAGAGACCTCTTGTAGTTGGCAGTGAGTATGGAGACAATAGGAGGAGAGACCTCTTGTAGTTGGCAGTGAGTATGGAGACAATAGAGGGAGATACCTCTTGTAGTTGGCAGTGAGTATGGAGACAATAGAGGGAGAGACCTCTTGTAGTTGGCAGTGAGTATGGACGCAATAGAGGGAGAGACCTCCTGTAGTTGGCAGTGAGTATGGAGGCAATAGAGGGAGAGACCTCCTGTAGTTGGCAGTGAGTATGGCGGCAATAGAGGGAGAGACCTCTTGTAGTTGGCAGTGAGTATGGAGGCAATAGAGGGAGAGACCTCCTATAGTTGGCAGTGAGTATGGAGGCAATAGAGGGAGAGACCTCCTATAGTTGGCAGTGAGTATGGAGGCAATAGAGGGAGAGACCTCTTGTAGTTGGCAGTGAGTATGGAGACAATAGGGGGAGAGACCTCTTGTAGTTGGCAGTGAGTATGGAGACAATAGAGGGAGAGACCTCTTGTAGTTGGCAGTGAGTATGGAGACAATAGGGGGAGAGACCTCTTGTAGTTGGCAGTGAGTATGGAGACAATAGAGGGAGAGACCTCTTGTAGTTGGCAGTGAGTATGGAGACAATAGAGGGAGAGACCTCTTGTAGTTGGCAGTGAGTATGGACGCAATAGAGGGAGAGACCTCCTGTAGTTGGCAGTGAGTATGGAGGCAATAGAGGGAGAGACCTCCTGTAGTTGGCAGTGAGTATGGACGCAATAGAGGGAGAGACCTCCTGTAGTTGGCAGTGAGTATGGACGCAATAGAGGGAGAGACCTCCTGTAGTTGGCAGTGAGTATGGACGCAATAGAGGGAGAGACCTCCTGTAGTTGGCAGTGAGTATGGAGACAATAGAGGGAGAGACCTCTTGTAGTTGGCAGTGAGTATGGACGCAATAGAGGGAGAGACCTACTGTAGTTGGCAGTGAGTATGGACGCAATAGAGGGAGAGACCTCCTGTAGTTGGCAGTGAGTATGGAGACAATAGAGGGAGAGACCTCTTGTAGTTGGCAGTGAGTATGGACGCAATAGAGGGAGAGACCTCCTGTAGTTGGCAGTGAGTATGGAGGCAATAGAGGGAGAGACCTCCTGTAGTTGGCAGTGAGTATGGACGCAATAGAGGGAGAGACCTCCTGTAGTTGGCAGTGAGTATGGACGCAATAGAGGGAGAGACCTCCTGTAGTTGGCAGTGAGTATGGAGACATTAGAGGGAGAGACCTCCTGTAGTTGGCAGTGAGTATGGACGCAATAGAGGGAGAGACCTCTTGTAGTTGGCAGTGAGTATGGAGACAATAGAGGGAGAGACCTCTTGTAGTTGGCAGTGAGTATGGAGGCAATAGAGGGAGAGACCTCCTGTAGTTGGCAGTGAGTATGGAGGCATTAGAGGGAGAGACCTCCTGTAGTTGGCAGTGAGTATGGAGGCAATAGAGGGAGAGACCTCCTGTAGTTGGCAGTGAGTATGGAGACAATAGAGGGAGAGACCTGTAGTTGGCAGTGAGTATGGAAGCAATAGAGGGAGAGACCTCCTGTAGTTGGCAGTGAGTATGGACGCAATAGAGGGAGAGACCTCCTGTAGTTGGCAGTGAGTATGGAGGTATTAGAGGGAGAGACCTCCTGTAGTTGGCAGTGAGTATGGAGGCAATAGAGGGAGAGACCTCCTGTAGTTGGCAGTGAGTATGGAGGCATTAGAGGGAGAGACCTCCTGTAGTTGGCAGTGAGTATGGACGCAATAGAGGGAGAGACCTCCTGTAGTTGGCAGTGAGTATGGAGGCAATAGAGGGAGAGACCTCCTGTAGTTGGGTGGGACGGTGGGCGGGCGGGCGGCGGGCGGGCGGGCGGGCGGGCGGGCGGGCGGGCGGGCGGGCGGGCGGGCGGGCGGGCGGGCGGGCGGGCGGGCGGGCGGGCGGGCGGGCGGGCGGGCGGAAGGAAGGAAGGAAGGAAGGAAGGAAGGAAGGAAGGAAGGAAGGAAGGAAGGAAGGAAGGAAGGAAGGAAGGAAGGAAGGAAGGAAGGATGGAATCAGTGAGTCATCAAAGGATCGCGCCTTTCGCGCGTATTCTGTTTACCCAATGGACTGATTGGAGTGAACCGATTTAGACTACAGCACAAACGTCGACAGGTGATGCCATCTATCGGGCAATTTTTAAAACTTTGGTCCTTTGATTCCTCACCAGATGGCGGGACGTGTCGCACAACATAATAACATTGATAAAAGAACGCTGCCAACAAACTAAGCATTGTGAACTGACGGCAGTAAACGTTCAGACGTAAACCTGGTCATAATAATAAATACAATTCCAATTATCATACGTGCCATATTGTTTATACGCTTCGATACAATAATTGAATAAATGTTGCTGCGCTGACCAGTAAAACGGCGAGTGTCTAATTTCCCGGTGCAGAAAACAGTCCCTGTTTATCAGTTCAGCGTGAAGGGTCCATCGAAAGCGGTCCATTTAGTATCCGTTTTTGTTAATGTGCATGACATATACACACGTATTAATGTGACATGCTCGCTTCGCCAAATAAGCTGACGTTACGCTCACTATTTAACGCGTACCTCGGCGTGCAACGTGGACAATGCTCTTTGTGGATTAAGAATATTAATTATTTTTTTGAGAGAAGCAAATGACAAAATTACACAGACGTTGCATGGATTCATGTTCGTGTGTTTATTTTTTAAATGTAGTGGATATATTCCTGCGAGTTTTGGTCGATCATAAAAAAGAAGGGATTATAGTGCTTCACGAGTAATTAGCATGATCAGCACACGCCCTCTCTCTCTCTGTATCTCTCCGTCTCCCGCTCCCTCTCCCTCTCCTCACTCCTTCCCCTCCCCCTCTCCTCCGCTGCCCCTCCCCTGCCCTTGCCCTTGCCCCTCCCCTCCTCCTCCCCTCCCCCTGCCACTCCTCCTGCCCTCCCCCTCCCCCTGCCACTCCTCATCCCCTCCCCTCCCCCTGCCACTCCTCCTCCCCTCCCCCTCCCCCTGCCACTCCTTGGTGGGAGGTCTGAGATTGGCTCTCCAAACAGGTGGGAGATGGGAGGTTGCCCCAAAAAACAGGTGGGACGTGGAAAATTGAGACCCTTGCTACACCATCTCGTATGAAAGTGGGTACGTTTCCACACTCACGGGGTCCTTTTTGCAAATTTCATAACTGAAAATGGACCCACATTGGCGGGGCGGTAATGGCCCACGGTTCAATCCGGCATCAACACAAGAAGCACCCACGAACGGAGATTGAACATGTGTCGTTCTCGGACCACACAAAGACAAATTATTCCTTGAGCGAATAGACCTACTCAAACGGTACTGCGCGACCGCGAAAACATAGTTCAAGGACGTCAACGTTTCAACAGGCGAGTTAATAATTTAACTATGTCCTACATTATATATACTGTGTTATATTTAGGCAAGATTTCTGCGAAATCGAAATAACCAGCGTCAACACCACGGTGGCATACTCTAGCCACCCCGCAGTTTCTGTTTACATCAAACCCTGTTGGATACACCCGGCACTGTTTATATTTCAAATCACAACCCAGCATAGGCGAGCAGGCCCAACAATCCTTCCTCTTTCCTATTGTATGGTCGAGCTTGTTGCTTGCCAAAAGCGTATGTTTTCGGACCCATATTGGAACTTTATAATGATGGTATCAAGACATTTAACTGTAATGTAAATATATTTATGTCTGAGTTTGGTTCACTTCAAACTGTTGTCAAAAACAAATTGTTTCATCAGTATTGTTGTGCACTGTACGGATCTCAACTATGGCCACTGTGGCATGACAGTGTTAACAAGATGTGCACACAGTGGCGTAGTGCATAGCGTAAGGTATGCAAGCTACGATATGCTTCCCACAGAGATTTAGTACCATTAATTGCTAAATGTGTACCTTTAGATGTAGCTTTGGTCTTTAGGTTTATAAAGTTTTACAGAACAGTAGCCTTGTCAGATAACATGGTTGTTAATTATATTGCAAATACAATGACATTTGCTGATAGGTCAACTATGGGCCAGAATGTAAGACATATTATGTCCAAATATAACATGGCCCACCATGAACTGTTGTATATGCCTATGAGTGCTATTAAGCATAAATGTAAAGAAATGTGGAATATCAATGTCAATGCTACATACTATGACAATGCAAACATGATTTGTGAATTGGTTGAAATGAAAGATTGTAACAATGACGATGTCTTAAATAAGGAAGAATGTAATGCTGTGATTTCATATCTCAGCACAATATAATTTGTTTTCTAGCTGCTATTTCTAACTTACAATTTGTCTAGTATATACATGTTTGTGGATCTTGAGTCCGAATAAAGATTATAATAATAATAATAATAATGCGATATGCGACAACTAATTCTGACTTGATGAAAATCCGCCCATGATGTGGAAATGTCAACTTATGACGTGTTGGTACGTCATGACGTACACATGTGAAACGGTTAGTGCGTGTCAGTTTTAAATCTTAAGTTATTAGTTCTCAACCGGATTGAGTTCAGAAGTGCCAAATACGCGAGGTAGTTTTTGGAGCGGCTGGACCTCCGCTCATACTAGAGCGGTTGACTTTGTCTCATGGCCTTACCTAGCGTAGCTGCTGACGCAATTTTTAAGGAGAACGAGAACTACTTTGTAGTTTCACTACGTATCGCCGATTTATACGAGTTACAGCCAAATATACAAGTACACGTTCAGAGTATATTGAATGTGAATAGGGCCTATGGTTGACGATACATACACCGTAAATGTACGATATGAAAGAAGCTATCCATAAAGTACGTCCCACTCAGGTGGTGGGGAGGTTCTTGTAAGCGTTACGGAGCGCTACGTGCAGTGGTTTTTGACGATCGTGACGTTCGTTACTACAATTTTTGCTCGTCTAGCTGTCGATGTCAGATTGATAGTATTGATTGTTATGTCAGCATTTCAAATGAATTACAACGGAAAAAGAATGCAGACGTACTCACCCAAATTCCGACACATGCATCAGTGTAGTGTGGCGCGCGAAAAGTCTGCAAACTGTGCCGTCATATAGCGCTACATAACACCAGCCTGTTGCATCCCAACCCCGGGAAAAAAACATCACAGAGAATTGATGTGCGTACATGAATGATGGGGGAGGGCGGAGATATTCACAGCACTCCCCCAAACAGCACTGGTGTTTGAGACACCAACAATCGTCTTGTGCAGCGCTATGAATTCTTGGGAGGGTGTCTAGTGTATCGGTAGGCACATAAGGAGAATTAAGTGTCTGTTAGTGTGTCATGTCTCCGACCGACTCATGTGTGTATCAGTACAAAGAACTCCCCAGGTGCTACACTGCATGCACCATTACACATCATACTACCTGCAAGGAATAAAAAAAATAGATGTATGCGCATAATTGTGGCGGGGTCTTTCTCAAGACGAACGTAGTTTAACGAAACGTGACAAGGGGGAGGGGTCTCAAAAAAGACCAAAAAATAGTACAGATCTTTGTCTGTATGGGTGGTTCTACTAGGGTTAATAGCAATGTCACCACATTCCTTGGCCTGCCGAAAGGCGCCAGCCGGCGGCAGTACCACTGGTGTACACGTATCGCTCTCATTCAAGTCGACGGACTTTGTTTAGCACTGGCACGAAAGATCATGACTAAAGTAAATGGCTATAACAATGGAACGACAACACTTTTACATCAATTATACCCATTTTACAACTAAACAAAGTATAACAATTATGCTACTAATACACTGAAAACAATAACTGCCATGGTTTGCTCAATACATTCCAATACAAATGTCTGCCTCATAATAAATAAATAGTTGAAAATACATGCCGACAACATGTTACATTTAAACTTATATAATTGTTTTATGACATCAATAGCAACTACGAGTATAGATTTAGAACATGCAGTTACATATAGTTGTTTTTACCGTCTGTCTGGTCAACAGTTGCTACTGTCGAGACCTGATTGTCTGCCGTTTCTGTAAAACGTACAATGTTTTTCTATCACACGCATCATAGGATCAGTGCTTAATAAAAAAGTTGTGACTGTAATCATTTGATAGCCACCAATAAAGCCCACATGAGGGTGATTGGATTGGAATTAGTTACTTGATTTTTGTAATACTTGAAAAGGTGTAATTTGGCGACAGAATGAATATACTTTCAACCCAATGCACCACTTAGAGGCCAAAAAAGAAAACACTGTTGGACAAAAATAGTTGTCACCCACCTGTTGACCTCGCGATGTGATGTTGTCTTGCCAACGGTTTCGCCCCCCCCCCCAGGAATGAATCTAGCTGTTCAAAGTGTGGGCATCCGGCAGCAGCGTCAGCACCAGCCCCACTTCTAGAAAGGGCGTCTTTGGCCTTGTAATAAGCTGCCCGGAGATACTTTATCTTTATGCGAATCTGTGACACAGACCGATCATATCCCTTTTCCACCATCATTGCGGCTATCAGTTCGTATGCCTTCGTGTTTTTGGCGTTTCCGTCAAAATGCAGCATCACCGCTTGGTTACCCCACACTTCCACCAAATCTCCCAGCTCCTCTCTGCTCCACGTCCTCCTCGCGCCATATCAGTGAAAAAATCAGTCGTGATAACGGTATATCGATGGAAAAGTGACAGCTTACACAAAAGAACTGGGTCTGACCTGATTAAAAAATGAAATTTCAGGTCACCTCGGGTCACATATGGTCTCACGAGACTACGGCCCTCTGTCATTCAGCAGCGCCGCCATCGCCGAATCAAGGCTAATCCGCATCCTAATTCACCTGTTTTCCTGCATTAGAATTCAGGTAGCTTAATGCGGATTAAGGGTGTTCACACTGCGCTACCCGAATTGGGATCCGCATCCTAATACGGATTAACGTTGTATGTGAACACCACCTTAGTCAGAGCAGGCCGTCTTGTATGTGAGGACGCTTGACCGAGTAATTGCCTAGTGGGCCATTTCCACACCACAATACTTGATTCTATGTCGTGCAATACCAAAATTGCTATTCCACTGCAACTAAAACCACAAATGGGCTAAACCGAGCAGGCCGTCTGGTATGTGGTGACGCTTGACCGAGTAATGCCTAATGGGGCACTCCGTGTTAACAATAAATCTGTCATTGGTCACTGGTATACAGCCACATGTTAGTATATAAGAAAACTCGGCATCGACTAAAGTGTTGTTGTCTTAATATAGACGAAGGTCGTCATCTGATGTTATTTAATTTACCTTATTTGCCAGATCCTTCTCCATGACTTTACCGTTGCACGTCCAACAGTCCGCCAGCTTCTTTAGTTTCTTTAGCTTCCTCGTTTCGAACGTCAGTTTCGATCGGAAGGAAGATTTTGTGCGTTTCGAACACCTTGCTGATGTTAGAATGACATTCACTTGTGATACACGACTTTCACGACTTCCGTTCAATGCATAATGTTGGGCATAATGTATAGAGTATCTTATACTGAGTACTCTGTACAATTAATGGATTTATGTCTTAATAAAACTGTAATGCATACACTTCATATGTTTTTATGTTGTATACCATCTGAAATAATTGATTCTCCCTTTGCTCAAGAACAGAATCAAGGAAGTAGCTATAACAGGACTAGTTTCAATGCCTAATTAGTTGCTCCCACAAAAGTAGCCATAACTTCTCATTGCACGTGTATTTCTGATGCCGCAGTCGACAACAATCTCTGCCTGCCTATGCTCAAGCATTGTTGAATAAACGTGAAGGCATGGCGTTACGTCCTTAGTCAATACCACATGTCTCGATAGTCGTCTTTAACGCACTCAGTGAGGGCCCCTTACAAACATGTTTGTACCATGCCCCCCCCCCATATTGTAAATACGGCATTGCCTGGGGCAGTGTGTTCCTCATTGCCTGGGGCAGTGTGGTCCTCATTGCCTGGGGCAGTGTGGTCCTCATTGCCTGGGGCAGTGTGTTCCTCAGTGCCTGGGGCAGCATGGTCCTCAGTGCCTCAGGCAGTGTGGTCCTCAGTGCCTGGGGCAGTATGGTCCTCAGTGGCTGGGGCAGTGTGGTCCTCAGTGCCTGGGTCAGTGTGGTTCACAGTGCCTGGGGCGATGTGGTCCTCAGTGGCTGCCATTTTTTTGGACAATAACTGATGATATTGTTCTCAGCTATGCAGGCTTGACGCAATATTAACAGTCTTCACGCAAAATCTAAATATAACCCCGCCAACAGTGTTAAACCTTTAAAATATTGTAATTTATTTGTTACAAATCGAATTATTCCCCAAAAGAGGAACGAATTGCGATCGTCCATGTGTAAAATATCCCGATCACGTCATCACGACGTATTTTATAGTTTATTTGAAGGAGAGCGTGCGTGCGCGCGTGTGTGTGCAACCAGAAATGGGCCGTGATATTCACTTGGAGATGAACCTTCACAAAAGTATGGCATTTTAAAGCAAACTATACGTCAAGGTTTTGAGGCTATGCACGTAAGAGTTAATAAAATCTAACTCTTTGCAACTACAATAAAGAATATCACGCCGGTTTTTACTAAAACATTTGCTCTAATTGAAAATGGTTGTAAAAGTAATATCTGACATGTTGAACAGTTTCCTAAAACAAAACATTGCGGGGCAAATTCCATAGAGACGGGTTTCGCTATCTGGCCCACGGACTATTACAGCAATAAAAAAATGGCGGACTAGCGACCATCTTGGATTTTAAACAGATATTGTGATTATAAAAACAAACATGATTTCGAGAGTTTCAATTGTAGAATCAAATCCAAGACGAATTAAATGGTAATCAATGTTGTTATACATCAAATTACACGTTGTGACCTTTGAACTTCACCTGACCTTCACCTAGGCCACCCACCCAGGGACCCACTCCGGAAAGTTTGCTTTAGTCAAGTGTGTCAAGAGCTCATAAAAATTTGGCCCCAAACCACCGCACTACAATAAGCGAAGAGACCTTCAATTAGTTCATGGAAATCGACGCAGGTGCGACTTCCGCTTTGACGTGTTAAGTGCCTTTGACCAGGTCGAAGGGCCAACTGGTATACATTGAACAACGCGATCTGCTAAGTCAGAACGGCATAAGTTAATTAAACAAATACCAAAATATGTTGCATCAGGTGAATCTAGATGCAGACAGCATGGTCTGCATTGGCAAGGGGTTACAACATTGGCAAGGGGTTACAACATTGGCAAGGGGTTACAACATTGGCAAGGGGTTACAACACGATTTTCCCTTGGTGAGCGAATATTGCCAGACGATAAACACTCGTGACGTAGGGTGAACGTGACGGCTCGTGAAATATAGATGATGTGTGTACAACAAGGTTTCCTGTGTCGTAAACCACTGGTGTGATATGGCTGGCGTCTCCCGCGTTACAACAAACTCGCCGTTTTCTCCATTTCCTGCGTTACTACAAACTCGCCGTTTTCTCCATATTTTTAATTGTAATTATAAAGTCACACTTAGACAAAGATTTTAAAATAAAATAAACATCATGCCAAACATTTTAGTAAGTTTATTAATTAAATTAAACTAGCCATTCTGGTAATTAATTAGATTAACTTAATAATTGAGTGAATTCAATAAAAAATGATATTAAGCCTTGTCTGATATAATATATATTTTGTGGTAATGGCATGATTTTGTAAAAAATAATATATGTTTATTATAATATCATGTTCAGTTGAAAGGTAAAATAATTATGTCTTACTAAAACCTGTTACAACCGGGAATCAAGATCACGCCGTCCGCGTGGAAAGCGAACGTTCTACCGCTGAGACATTCAGTTACACCCGCTTACGTTGCAGTTTGGGTGTATATTCATGTCAGTTATGAACTACAGGTGGCGCAATCCAACCTTGAGAAAACGGCGAGTTTGTAGTAACGCGGGGAATGGAGAAAACGGCGAGTGTGAAGTAACGCGTGACGCCACCAGCCGCTAGAAGCGCTGCAGTACGTAGATACGCGAAAACCGCGAGAAATGCGCGAGGACTGCCGAAGATGTCATGTTATGCATCGCCTCACCAAGCCCATTTGAGCGCGTGATAAACCACATTGACACGACGCAATCTCGTTCGTGTGAACATTGAATTAATTTTAATACACGTCGTTTATGCGAACGAGAGAGAGCATTGTAGTCCACCTGTTGCGGGCGAAGCACAGCCGCGGGAAAATAGTGTCGAAGCAGCCGCGACACATCGCCTCAGCATGCCCACTGGAGCGCGTGAATTGTCGGTGTACGCTGATAAACCACATTGACACAACGCAATATCGTTCGTGTGTACATTGAATACGGTAATCTTAATAGACGTCGTTTAGGCGAACTAGAGACGGCATTGTAGTCCACCGGTTGCGGGTGAAGCACTGCCGCTGGCAAAAAGTGTAGCAACACGTCATGACTGGGGTAATCTACCTCATAATATGAGTCACAGTCGTCATTTGTATATAGCCTTACTGTTTATATTGTTCATCCACATTCACGCACTGGCAAGAAATTATATATTCGGAGATCTCCCTACTCGCTATTGCACGAGATCGATGCATCGTTTAAAGTTGTGGAAACATGTTAAGACTGCAGGCATTTTCAATAAAGCAAAATGTTTATGACAATTACCATATTTCAGCAAATGTTTTGGAATATCCTGAGTGCTGAGTCATTGGTGACACGGTGACATGTATTGAGTCACTGCTGGCCCAGTGACATGCTGACACGTGCAGGTGTCTCCTTGAACGTCGAGGCTCGCACGGGTGCAATCTGGATTTTCAGCCGTGGACAATTGGAATGCCGCAGCGCGTGTTGACCACAACGTTCGGCTGACGCGAGCCGGGTCATCGCAACACCGCTTTGAAGAGTTTCATCATCGGCTGCCCGGTTCCTCGTCGAAAGGGTAGCCGAGTTCACGCGCTCGCTGTACGGCCCATGCGCTGTCCAGGTCGTACTGCCGGGCGGCCGATATCAGGGCGACGACAACTGCAAGTGACAGACAGAAAAACACATATGTACAGAAAGAAGACCTTGAAACGATGGACGATGAAACGAGATGCTCAATATCGATGTGAACACAAAACAATGGAAGATTAGTCATTAGAGACGGAAATAGGTTACACAAAATAACACGTGGCGATGAAACCTCGTGCTGTCATAGCTTCCAAAACTTCAACCCACGTGCATTTCACGAAAACAATCGATATTCGACGATTTACCATCTGACCATTACAAATACGCTATTCCTGGAGGCATATCACGAAGATACAGTGGGGATTGCCAAGAAGGCCAGCTACTCCAAATATGCGTGGCAATCAATTTCGCTTGAAATTTCTTTTAAACTTTTGGTTTGTTTGACTTGTGCTTCCCTTGATTTAATGACGTACAAGCTGCTACTGCTTCAGTCTACTTGTCTCTACCTGCTCGGTATCCGGACTGCGAGTGAACGCAGACAGAGGCATTCTGTCCCGCAGCCAGCCACGTTGGCAGGTAAGCATCGATCGAAGCCGGTGTGTACAGGCCCTTTATATCTGGAAATAGTTCGAACATATGTGTGTGTGTGTGCGCGCGCGAGCGTGCGTGCGTGCGTGTATATATATATATATATATATATATATATATATATATATATATATATATATATATATATATATATATATATATATATATATATATATATATATATATATATATGTGTGTGGGAAGTTGGCCTCAATAATAGGAGAGAGGGGGACTGATGGTAGGTGGACTCTCAAACATGTATGAAGTTGGGCCCCAAAACAGGTGGGAACAGGGAAGTTGAGACTCCTGCCAAGAACCCGATACTCAACAAACGTTTGTTATATGTTGTTGGCAGTAAATGATAAAAAGGTTCGCAGCATTCTTGCAGAGCACCAATCGAATTGTCGACTAGAACATTGACTTACAAACTACAAAATTACTGTCACGTTTGCCAATACGTGGATCATGAAATAGTGAATTCAACCACCAAAGACAACGGCTACTTTAATGGTATTTTCAGCATGACCATGTTATATGATTACAAAACTACAACATAGTTTTGTCAGTATCTCCACATTTCTAATTTAAAAGGTTAGCCTGCGGTGCAGAATCGAGAACATTTTACCATGCCCTTCCTACTAACAAACGAAGACATTTATTTCACCGTCTGCACTGCCACCTCTTGTACATCAAGACGTATATTTACCACATATAGCCAAGCCAACTCACCATGCTTGGAGTTGTCTGGGGGCGTTTGGTGATAAGTCATGGTCTTGCTCTCCATGTCACGTTTCTCCAGCCCTGAGTTATACCCATCGTCGTCTCCGTACTCGAGGCTGTTTTCTCTCTGGTAATTGACTGTTGATTCTGGCGAGATGTATTTGTTCGGTTTTGTTGGGTCAATGCGAGTGACCAAAAGCCGCTCCGTCGACTGTCGACCCGTGCCCTCGTATGTGCCTGTGTTGTCTCTGATATTCAGCAACGCCACTTCTTCCTAAGAAATGTATTTATGACATCCCTGTATATCTCAACACTCTTGCAATGTTATCGTTTTATGTTTTTACCAAATAATTTTAACATCTGAACAAAACCCTAGCACATACACATAAAAGGACTGGTTTAACATCATCCTTACATAACATGTTAACCTATTTATAAATAGTTCATTGCAAAATCCTGCCTGTGACGTATATAACATTGGGATTCTCACGGAAACAGCTGGCTGTCTGCAGTTGATGATGACGTTGAGTCCCAGAGAAGCCAAGTGGCTGACGTAGTTCGACTGGATCTGTCCAGCCATGAACCAGTTCTTGTACACGGGCTTCATAAGCCAGTACATTTTGTTCCAAGCGGGTATCGTCACGTCTGGCGTCGGTGGATTTGTCAATGGTGGTTCGCCCGTGACGTTGCTTATCAGGTTGCGAAACGGCACATTCGAAGCGAAATCGTAGCCAAGTCGAGAGCCATAGTTATAGATGTGAAGACTGTTCATTTGCTTGGTGTAGCCAAGATAGGTGAGCGCCATGAAGCTGGCACTGTTAGCCGTGCTGCAGTGCAGTAAGACGGGCTTTGCTGCCCGAGACATGATGGAGGCGAACTTCCGGACCGTCTCCATCTTCGCGACTTCCGCTCTGGACTTCACTACCACATGGAAGGTGATTCCTGCCAGTCTCTCAGCGACGTCTCGGCTCGCCGTCGTCTTGAGCATCCGATCATCACCGATCATGTAGTTGTCGTTGAACGTAAACAATGACACGATGGTGCGGAAGCCAGCGTCGGCCGCGTACTTGATCTGCCTCTCCGTCAGACGGCCGGCCGTGTACAGGTCCGACGAGATTCTCTTCGCCCACCATATCTTCGGGGAGGGGAAGTCGAAATCATTAATATGAGCTTGGACGTCCGCCTTGTTATCGTCCGGTTTGTTACGGCAAGTTACTAACACCACCGTAACTACCGCAATCACAACTATGATAATTGCAAGAACGCCCACGATTACAGTCTTCGGATGCTTCATGATTCGCGTCGAATCCTTGGGACATCCACAATGTCAACTTCTAGTTTTCGCCCTCTACTTTGTCGGGAGTCGAGTTACGTTTCAGCGTCGTGTGTCAACGGAGTGGTGCGTCTCACAAGTCGAAGCCGACCAGCGTCACTGTGCTAAAACAACGTTACATAAGCGAGTGAGTCAAATGTACACCACTATCACGGCACTGTGCATATGTCACGTATGTGATATAAATGTCTCATCTCATTGGTGGACAACATAGCCAATCGTATGCCTACCTGGTGGCTAAGAACGGAACTAACGTGAGTAGGGGTCAACATTCCTAGCGTGGTTTATAATCGTTTGACAAGAAAAGAACAAACACCGCGTATGATTATTAATTTTTTATTACTACCTGTAATCAAACATGACCGACTGCTTGGTTAGTTATAAAAAATGTATAATCATATTGCATTGCATGGACTGTGGACTCCGGTCGCTTAGCAACGGCCGGGGTACAACTAGCGCTGTTATAATCGGGTTTACCATCGAAATTACCGATTGGGTGGTGAATACCTGGTGTAAAAACCTACACAGGTGTAAGAACGGCATGTCTTGGAATATCCGATACATGTGGGATATGATGTGGGATGTGATGTGGGATGTGATGTGGGATGTGATGTGGGATGTGATGTGGGATGTGATGTGGGATGTGATGTGGGATGTGATGTGGGATTTGATGTGGGATGTGATGTGGGATGTGATGTGGGATGTGATGTGGGATGCCCCGTAATTTGACGCCGCGCTGACGCATTTTTGAACGATGACACTAGTGGTTGACAGACTTTGGCGCTTTGTCACTGCGCGTGATAAATAACAAGGCTTTGTGTAGCCATATTAGCGCGACATATCATAACCACCACTAGACTGTGCGCGTCAGTGCGGTAGACAGGATATAAATAATAATGTAATCGTGACTATGTAGTGAAGCGACATATACTGACACATTATGACGGCTCATCACTTTCGTGGCCTTTTGCGACACTTCTGTGTTTTCTTAATACCTTCTACTGAATGTTTTGTCATTGTGAAGCATAACGTTGCGAAGTGTTTATTGGTTTCAGTTAGAAATGTTAATGTGTACCAGACTTGTGTGCAATGAGAACTTTCAACATGACATATGCTGGAAGCTCATCGTGTACTCGGTGAAAATATAGTCATGTGTCCTGACAAAATGTCGTGTCATTGTGAAGCATGAAGTTGCGAAGTGTTTATTGGTTTCAGTTAGAAATGTTAATGTGTACCAGACTTGTGTGCAAAGATGACATTCAAAATGTTTTTGCGAAACCGCTGCTGCCGGTGGCGCTGCACCGTCAACGACATTTCATAAACTGTGCCTAGTCGCCAGTCCAAAAGACTATTAATATAATCCATTCTAGGTTGTCACCATATGTATCCAAAGCCGGAGAAAACGACTTAGAAGACGGAGAGATAAATTTCACCTCATCGGCAAGAAGGTTAAGAGTAGATCAGATTGAAGTTAAGATATTAAATGGGTATGAAAATATTGATAGAAATATGTTTTTTTCTCCCTCAAGAAAGATAATAGAACTAGACGACATGAGGTAAAATTAATAAAGGATCAATAAATTAATGGAACAAATTGCCTACGGATTGTGTGACTGCTAGCAGCGTGAATGTGTTTAAAAACAAGGTTGATACATATTTCAGGAGGGCGGGTTACACATAGATGAACATTGTTGGACTCTCCATCAGCTTCCTTGTCCACTTGCCATCTGGGCCTTCGGCTTGGGTGGCAAATCTTGTTAAATGTGCTTTAGCTCGTTGTAAAAGTTTCTGCAGGTAATCTAACAAACGTAAGTTGAATGTGTCCTTGATTTACCAATACATTTCCGGTAAAGCTTATTGGATTTCGTAGAAGATTTCATTAGACTTTTGGTCATCCATTCATTCCTGATTACATATTTTGAATTGATTTTAGTAATTTTTTTCTGGGGTAAATGAATCAACAACATTGTGGAGTTATGTCATATATATTTTTAATGCATTATTTATATCTAACTGATGTAAATAAGTCCAATAATTTTTTTGGAGAGCGGAAGTTATATACGGATGGATACTTCAGAAATTGATCTGTGTTTGAAAATTAGCGGCTCACTTGTTTTGGGAGATTTCCGTTTACCATTTAAACAAAATATGGGCAAGTGGTCCGATATGTCACAATAAAGTACATCAGAATGGACCATTGAGTTGGTATGTCTTACATAAATATTACCAGTAAGGGTTGCACATGTGTGGGCGATACGTGTTGGTTTAGTGATGGTTAGAACAATGTTAGCACCAAAACAATATATCTTGCAAGCCACCAGAGGGCTTATACGAGTCCAATCTTAGATAGTAAATTTGTTATGTGTTCCAGTTATAACGTGGTGATTTGAGTTTCGAATTTTATTTAAAACTGACTCATAATATTTAAGTGATGAACTTTCCTCGGTATTGGGAATGCGGTAGATCTCTCCAACAATGGAAGTAGAACCTTTATCATTAGATTGAATAAAAATGCAAAGATCATCACAAATATTATATTGATTATTCTCATGCACATATATAGCAACACCACCTTTACATTTTTTCCTGTTTTTATAAATCATATTACACTTGGACAGTTTATAGAGATAAGCATTGTCATCATCTAAGTAGGTTTCACATAGTAGGATATAATCAATATCAATATTTGCTTCCGGTAAATTAGATAATAGATTCTTAAGGTTATAACATTTTGATGCCAGTCCTTGAATCTTAAGATGAAGTACTCTACATTGAAAATTAATATTTTTGAAGTTATCAGAAAATATATAATGAATGTCATAATAATTACTATTTATATTGGCTAAATTAAAAGGGTTTGTATCGTCATCGCTATTCAAGGCATGTAAATCAAATAAATTTCTTAGATTTTGTTCCGAATAATTACTTGAAAGAGAATCCATCATCTCACGACTCATTTTGACTGGTAGTAAACTGCCAAATTATATTCCACAAAAAGGTAAAAAAAAAATTCAGATGAAGTAGCACCTTACTCAAAATGTTCAAATTTACTGGCCAAAGCGTTGAAGCTTAATATCAATCTGATATCTAATGCACATTGATACATAAAAAGTAGATAGTAGATAACAGTTAGATAACTATTGATATATAAAAAGTAGATAGTAGATAACCATTTATGCAGTTTAGAGGATAAATAAGAAAATAATAGCTATAAATGATATCGTTTATAAATATTGATTGAAGATACATCGTCTTAAACATCATCATAAAAAAGTACAATTAACGTGCTTCATAAAGAGTCAAATTGCAACGGTTCATAGGTTGACTACATATAGAAATAATTACATGTACCATACAAAAAGAAGGTTACATGCACAACTACAGTTATTTTTTTAATATGGTTTACGAGAATTCATTCATTCTTGCTGCCGAGTTTCGACTTCATTACAATGGTTAGATACATTAATAAAACATCACAAAGAGCTCAATTACAGTTACAATTACAGCATTATAAAAAGATTATACAATTATAATTGACTCCAATCCTGGACATTGTTCGGCTTATAGAATAGGCATATCTGGGTTGGAATGCTCATAAATTGTACAACTCTGTCAAATACCAGGAATAAACTAATATCATATCAGGTGTCAACATCTGCTCGTGGAAAGGCGGGAAAGTACTTATGAAACAGAGGGAACAGCTCGTCATTGATAGAGGAAAACATCCTACCAAGGTAATCCAATCAACAGTCGTCTTTTTTCTGCGTTGATCGTCGTTTTTTTAGCTTATTGTTTTTAAGGGTCGCCATTTTGAAGAGCCGGTCTCGTTCGCGGTGAACGCGCGCTAACAAAAATCACCTGAGACCAAGGCCTAAAATGAGTCTAAAATTTCATCGTGTGTTACAAATAGATCGATAAAAGTTATATAACGCGGGAAATGTCGTCCCAAAAGCGGGAATTCGGGAAAAAGCGGTATTTTCTGCACAAAACCGGGAAAGCGGGACCCGTGGGAGAAGACGGTATTTTTCGCCCCAAAACGGAAATGTTGACAACTATGATTTAATGTATACCACTAACCTCGTACAATCTGTAGAGTCGTATTCTAATGAATGGTCAGTGTCCGTCCAACAAGGAATCTAGTTCGTCTGACAGAAAGTGAACTCCCCTGACATCAACGCCTGTCGTCTAATCGATGCCTGTTTTTGAAGGCTATGGACCATGACCTGTCAGCCGTACAATCTGCCAACCGGCTCTTTCACATCAACAGGTAGTACATTTTCACTGTATGTGTGCCATGGACTGTGACCGCTCGACACGGTTAGTGGAAAGCAACCTATGCTTGCGGCCATGGCGTCTTAGAACATAAACCCACATCGCACTAACTGCGTCATTTGTAGCAATTACGGTCACACTACACTTAACCTTTCCACATTTAGCAGCATACTCAATGTCACCCCGACCTTATCGGTGAAAGTACGTTAGTATTTAGGGGTATCCAGTCTATCGGCCCGCCTTTTGTACTTCACCCACTGGCATCCCTCCCTCCCTCCCTCCCTCCCTCCCTCCATCCCTCCATCCCTTCCTACCTACCTACCTACCTACCTACCTACCTACCTACCTTCGACGATGATAATGTGACCTGGATTACTGTTTAAGATCGGTGTCACGATGACGAGACTTCGGCGACATCGGTGCTTCTTCGACCATGCACAACGTTACGTCACATTCTCGTAAGATATCGTCGTGATAAAAAAACTCTGTGTCAAGCCTCTTTGTGTGGTGTCAACTGTTGTGTTGTTACACTCGTACAAGTAGCACACACGTACCAGGCTCCCCAAACGCCCCCCCCCCCACAAAACTAATCAATCAAATCTGGTTAACCATCAAGTCTCACACGTCACCTAGAAAATGACGTCTCCTCAGAGGATTAGATATTGATCAAGAAAAATGAATTGTGAGAGAGCCTTCCTCCAATGTGGAGGTATTGTTTCCATTTATTTCTGACTTTGATGATTGGTAACTGTTGCACAGAGAGCTCTTTTTCCAAGTTGCAACTGATCTAGGATGAACACTGATCCAAAATGAGCCAGAATAAACTGGATCATCTGACTATGCTCAGTACGGAACGGGAAACCATGCGTCGGTTTAATCTTAACAAGATTTTATTGGACCTCAGTGCTGCCAAGACGCGCAACCAGTTCATTAGTGTTTGAGAAAGTTCAACATATGTATATTCAGATCTGACTATTTACATGGTCACATCTCTAAAATCATTGGTAGCTAATTTGGTGGCAAATATTTGTATGTTTCTTTTTGTTTACTCAGGAAAATTTGAACGATCTCTATTTTACGCTGCTTGTATTATTTTGTCGTGTCAGTGTATGTTGTAATTCTTGCTTCTCGTTGTATGTTGTAATTCTTGCTTCTCATTGTGTGTTGTAATTCTTGCTTCTCATTGTATGTTGTGATTCTTGCTTCTCATTGTATGTTGTAATTCTTGCTTCTCATTGTATGTTGTAATTATTGCTTCTCATTGTATGTTGTAATTCTTGCTTCTCATTGTGTGTTATAATTCTTGCTTCTCATTGTATGTTATAATTCTTGCTTCTCATTGTATGTTGTAATTCTTGCTTCTCATTGTATGTTGTAATTCTTGCTTCTCATTGTATGTTGTAATTCTTGCTTCTCATTGTGTGTTATAATTCTTGCTTCTCATTGTATGTTGTAATTCTTGCTTCTCATTGTATGTTATAATTCTTGCTTCTCATTGTATGTTATAATTCTTGCTTCTCATTGTATGTTGTAATTCTTGCTTCTCATTGTATGTTGTAATTCTTGCTTCTCATTGTGTGTTATAATTCTTGCTTCTCATTGTATGTTATAATTCTTGCTTCTCATTGTATGTTGTAATTCTTGCTTCTCATTGTATGTTGTAATTCTTGCTTCTCATTGTATGTTGTAATTCTTGCTTCTCATTGTGTGTTATAATTCTTGCTTCTCATTGTATGTTATAATTCTTGCTTCTCATTGTATGTTGTAATTCTTGCTTCTCATTGAATGTTGTAATTCTTGCTTCTCATTATGTGTGTTGTAATTCTTGCTTCTCATTGAATGTTGTAATTCTTGCTTCTCATTGTGTGTTATAATTCTTGCTTCTCACTGTATGTTGTAATTCTTGCTTCTCATTGTATGTTGTAATTCTTGCTTCTCATTGTATGTTGTGATTCTTGCTTCTCATTGTATGTTGTAATTCTTGCTTCTCGTTGTAAGTTGTAATTCTTGCTTCTCATTGTATGTTGTGATTCTTGCTTCTCATTGTATGTTGTGATTATTGCTTCTCGTTGTATGATGTCATTCTTGCATATCATTGTATGCTGTAATTCATGCTTCTTATAGTATGTTGTAATTCTTCCTTATCATTGTATGTTGTAATAATTCTTGCTTCTCATAGTACGCTGTATTTTCGAGTGTGCATATTTCTTATGCTGTAGTCGACAATAATCTCTGAATGCCTATGCTCAAGCATTGTTGAATAAGCGTGAAGGAATGGCGTTACGTCCATGGTCAATACCACACGTCTCGATGTTCGTCTTTAACACACTCAGTGAGGGCCCCTTACAAACAAGTTTGTACCAGCCCCCCCCCCCCCCACATCGTTAATCCGGCATAGCCTGGGGCAGTGTGGACTTCAGTGCCTGGGGCAATGAGGTCCTCAGTGGCTGGGGCAGTGTGGTCCTCGGTGGCTGGGGCAGTGTGGTCCTCTGTGCCTGGGTCAGTGTGGTCCTCAGTGGCTGCCATTTTTCTGGACAATAACTGATGATATTGTTCTCAGCGATGCAGTCTTGACGCAAAATAAAGAGTCGTCAAAATATAAATATAAATATTGCCCCGCCAACAGATGCTAAACCTTTAAAATATTGGCGCATTTTTGGTTGCCTGCTGCGTAATTTATGCGTTACAAATCGAATTATTCGTCAAAAGAGGAACGAATTGCCATCGTCCATGTTTAAAATATATGAGATCCCGACCGCGTCATCAAGACGTATTTTATAGTTTATTGGAAGAGAGTGCGTGCGTGCGTGTGTTCTTGCGCGCACGCGCGCGTGTGTGTGCATCCAGAAAGTGGGCCGTGATATTCACTTGGAGATGCACCTTCACACAAGTATGGCATTTTAAAATAAAGATGATGTGTGTACAACAAGGTTTTCCTGTGTAGTAAACCACTGGTATGATATTCTTGCTTGTAGCTGCATTGTCCCGGCTGTTTTCCCTTTGCATTTCTCCCTATCGACAACCCAATGGTGCCTCTAGGAACTCGCAAAGGGGCAGACCAGAGGGGAAGCTTAGTCACCCATTAGGTCTTACCGTGCGGTAGCGTAACATACGATCACAATTAAACTGTAAGCTAAAGGGGGAACATAGCCTAATGCCCCCTCCCCGTAAATACACCCTGCGGCAGCCTTCTCCCTCCGCTTATCATCCTCCACTGCTTTCCTACATCCCTTTTTATTCCTCCATCCGCACCA
>OY759273.1:5332924-5398836 GCA_963662155.1 Lamellibrachia columna
TTACATAAGCATTGTGTGTGAATAAAATGTACACCATTATCACGGCACTGTGTATATGTCACGTATATGACATATAGGTCACGTGGAGTCATCAGACAATCCAATGCCTTTCCTATTGACTAAGAACGGAACTAACGTGAGTGGGGGGGTCAACATTCCGAGCGTGACTTACAATCGTTTACGTAAGTTAGAGCCTGAGAAGAAAAGAACAAACACCGCGTATGAGTATACATTTTTTATAACTAACCAAGCGTGACCGTCTGCGGAGACTGTGGACTCCGGTCGCTTAGCAACGGCCGGGGTACAGCTGGCGCTGTTATAATCGGGTTTACCGATTGGGTGGTGAATACCTGGTGTAAAAACCTACATAGGTGTAAGAACGGCATTTCTTGGAATATCCGATACATGTGGGATATGATGTGGGATGTGATGTGGGATGTGATGTGGGATGTGATGTGGGATGTGATGTGGGATGTGATGTGGGATGTGATGTGGGATGTGATGTCCCGTAATTTGACACCGCGCTGCCGCATTCCTGAACGATGACTCGTGTGGTTGACAGACTTTGATACTCGGTTACTGCGCGTGATCTTTATGTAGCCATATTTACGGAAGCGTATTGCTGCCATGTATAGAAAAAATGAGTCGAAATGTCGACTTACTAAGTCGAAATTATGACTTAGTAAGTCGATGTTTTTTTTAAACTTGAAATTTCCAAGTTACTTGGCCCAAGTTACTACATTCGCGTATTTGTGGGGCATGCGGCCATGACCCCTTGGCATAAAAGTTTCGTTTTTCCCAGTGTTAGCTGTTAGCAATAGACTTCATTTAGAATACTGTATACAAGCGTGGAGACTATATCGTAAGAAGGATACAAATACGCTTGAACGCATACAGAGGAGAGCAACTAAAATTATTCCAGAACTGAGAGACCTTAGTTATGAAGAACGCCTGAAAGAATGTGGTTTAACAACTCTAGAGACAAGGAGAGAGATTATCGAGAGAGAATAATTTTATTTTTTGATGCGTTCAAGGTTTACCCAACGTTCATGCACCACGGAGATTCTCCAAAGCGTTAGACATCATACATTATGAAAAGTTGTCACCATATGTATCGAAAGTTGTCACCATATGTATCGAAAGTTGTCACCATATGTATCCAAAGCCGGAGAAAACGACTTAGAAGACGGAGAGATAAATTTCACCTCATCGGCAAGGAGGTTAAGAAGAGATCAGATTGCAGTTTTTAAGATATTGAGTGGGTAAGAAAATATTGATAGAAATATGTGTTTTCTTACTCAAGAAAGATAGTAGAACTAGAGGACATGAGGTAAAATTAGTAAAGGATCAGAGGACAATAAATGAATGGAACAAATTGTATACGGATTGTGTAACTGCTAGCAGCATGGATGTGTTTAAAAACAGGGTTGACACATATTTCAGGAGGGCGGGTTACACATAGATGAACATTGTTGGACTCTCCATCAGCTTCCTTGTCCACTTGCCACCTGGGCCTTTGACTTGGATGGCAAATCTTGTTAAATCTTGTTAAATTTGTTTTAGCTCGTTGTAAAGGTTTCTGCAGGTAATGTAACGAACGTAACTTGAATGTGTCCTTCATTTACCAATACATTTTTGATAAAGCTTATTGGATTCTGTAGAAGATTTCATTAGACTTTTGGTCATCCATTCATTCCTGATTTCATTTTGATTTTAGTCATTGATTTTCTGGGGTAAAGGAATCAACAACATTATGGAGCTGTGTCGTATATTTTTTTAATGCATTATTTCTATCTAACTGATGTAAATAAGTCCAATCAATTTCTTGGAGAGCGGAAGTTATGTACGGATGGATACTTCAGAAATTGATCTGTGTTTGAAAATTAGCGGCTCACTTGTTTTGGGAGATTTCCGTTTACTAATTAAACAAAATATGGGCAAGTAGTCCGATATGTCACTATAAAGTACATCAGAATGGACCATTGAGTTGGTATGTCTTGCATAAATATTACCAATAAGGGTTGCAGATGTGTGGGTGATACGTGTTGGTTTAGTGATGGTTAGAACAATGTTAGCACCAAAACAATATATCTTGCAAGTCACCAGAGGGCTTATACGAGTCCAACCTTAGATAGTCAATTTTTTTTATATGTTCCAATTATAACTTGGTGATTTAAGTTTCAAGTTTTATTTAAAACTGACTCATACTATTTAAGTGATTAACTAACCTGTGTATTGGGAATGCGGTAGATCTCTCCAACGAAGGAAGTACAACCTTTTTTCAATGGATTGAATAAAAATGGACTCGAATTTACCCACTACAAAAATGCCAAGATCATCAAGAATATTATATTAAATATTCTCACAAACATATATAGCAACACCACCTTTAAATTTTGTTTTCCTGTTTTTATAAATCATATTAGCAGTTTATAGAGATAAGCATTGTCATCATTTAAGTAGGTTTCACATAGTAGGATATAATCAATATCAATATTTGCTTCCGGTAAATGAGATAATAGATTCTTAAGGTTATAAAATTTTGATGCCAGTCCTTGAATATTAAGATAAAGTAGTCTACATTGAAAGTTAATATTTATTAAGTTATCAGAAAGTATATCATGAACGTCATAATAATTACTATTTATATTGGCTAAATTAAAAGGGTTTGTATTGTCATCTCAATTCAAGGCATGTAAATCAAATAAATTTCTTAGATTTTGTTCCGAATAATTATTTGAAAGAGAATCCATCATTTCACGACTCATTTTGACTGTTAGTAAACTGCCAAATTATATTCCACAAAAAGGTAATACAAATTCAGATGAAGTAGCACCTTACTCAAAGTGTTCAAATTGTACTGACCAAAGCGTTGAAGCCTCATATCAATCTGATATATAATGCACATTGATACACAAAAAGCGAATCTATATCGAAATAGTAGATAACCATTGATGCAGTTTAGAGGATAAATAAGAAAACAGTAGCTATAAATGATATCGTTTATAAATATTGATTGAAGATACATCGTCTTAAACATCATCATAAAATGGTACAATTAATGTGCTTCATAAAGAGTCAAATTGCAACGGTTCATAGGTTGACTACATATAGAAACAATTACATGTACCATACAAAAAAGGTTACATGTACAACTACAGTTAGTTTTTTAATATGGTTTTCGTGAATTCATTCATTCCTGCTGCCGAGTTTCGACTTCATTACAATGGTTAGATAAACTAATAAAACATCACAAAGAGCTCAATTAAAGTCACAATTACAGCATTATAAACAAAATTACACAATTACAATTGAATCCAATCCTGGACATTGTTCGGCTTATAGAATAGGCATATCTGGTTTGGCTTGCTATAAAAATTGAACGCAACCCTGGACATTGCTCGGCTGATAGAATGTGCATATCTGGTTTGGCCTGCTCATCAACTGAACCCGACTCTGGACATTGTTCGGCTTATAGAATAGGCATACCTGGGTTGGAATGCTCATAAATTGTACAACTCTGTCAAATACCAGGAATAAACTAATATCAACATAATATCATATCAGGTGTCAACATCTGCTCGTGGAAAGGCGGGAAAGTACTTATGAAACAGAGGGAACAGCACGTCATTGAAAGCGGGAAAATGCTACCTAGGTAATCCAATCAACAGTGATTTTTTTTGGTTTGATCGTCTATTTTTAACTTATTGTTTTTAAGGGTCGCCATTTTGATGTGCCGTTCTCGTTCGCGGTGAACGCACGCGCGACAAAATGTAAAATCACCTGAGACCAAGGCCTAAAATGTGCCTAAAATGGCATCGTGTGTTACAAATAGATCGATAAAAATTACATAACGCGGGAAATTTCGTCCCAAAAGCGGGAATGCGGGAGAAAGCGGTATTTTCCGCACAAAAGCGGCACCCGTGGGAGAAGACAGTATTTTTCGCCCCAAAACGGAAATGTTGACAACTATGATTTAATGTATACCACTAACCTCGTACAATCTGTAGAGTCGTATTCTAATGAATGGTCAGTGTCCGTCCAACAAGGAATCTAGTTCGTCTGACAGAGAGTGAACTGACATCAACGCCTGTCGTCTAATCGATGCCTGTTTTTGAAGGCTATGGACCATGATCTGTCAGCCGCCATCCAATCATAACGTAACGCTTGTGCATGAGTGACAGTTAGCAGATGACCAGCCGACTCGCTCTTCGACATCAACAGGTAATACACTCTCACGGTATGTGTGCCATGGACTGTGACCGCTCGGCACGGTTAGTGGAAAACAACCTATGCTTGCGGCCAAGGCGTCTTAGAACATAAACCCACATCGCACTAATTGCGTCATTTGTAGCAATTAGGGTCACGCTACACTCAGCCTTTCCACATTTAGCATCGTACTCAATATCACCCCGACCGTAACGGTGAAAGTACATTAGAATATACCGGTATCCAGTCCATCGGCCCGCCTTTTACACTTCACCCATTGGCATTGCCACCCTCCCTCCCTCCCCCCTCCCTCCCCTCCCTCCCTCCCTCCCCTTCCCTCCCTCTATTCACATGTTGTAATTCTTGCTTCTCATTGTATGTTGTAATTCTTGCTAATCAGTGTTTGTTGTAATTTTTGCTTCTCATTGTGTGTTGTAATTCTTGCTTATCAGAGTATGTTGTAATTCTTGCTTCTCGTCGAGTGTTGTAATTCTTGCGTCTCGTTGTATGTTGTAATTCTTGCTTCTCACTTTATGTTGTAATTCTTGCTTCTCATTGTATGTTGTAATTCTTGCTTATCGGTGTATGTTGTAATTATTGCTTCTCATTGTATGTTGTAATTCTTGCTTCTCATTGTGCGTTGTAATTCTTGCTTCTCATTGTATGTTGTAACTTTTGCTTCTCATTGTATGTTGTAATTCTTGCTTCTCATTGTATGTTGTAATTCTTACTTATCAGTGTATGTTGTAATTCTTGCTTCTCATTGTGTGTTGTAATTCTTGCTTATCGGTGTATGTTGTAATTCTTGCTTCTCATTGTATGTTGTAATTCTTGCTTCTCATTGTATGTTGTAATTCTTGCTTCTCATTGTATGTTGTAATTCTTGCTTCTCATTGTATGTTGTAATTCTTGCTTCTCATTGTATGTTGTAATTCTTGCTTCTCATTGTATGACGTAACTCTTGCTTCTCATTGTATGTTGTAATTCTTGCTTCTCATTGTATGTTGTAATTCTTGCTTCTCATTGTATGTTGTAATTCTTGCTTCTCATTGTATGTTGTGATTCTTGCTTCTCATTGTATGTTGTAATTCTTGCTTCTCACTGTATGTTGTAATTCTTGCTTCTCATTGTATGTTGTAATTCTTGCTTCTCATTGTATGTTGTAATTCTTGATTCTCATTGTATGTAGTATTTCTTGCTTCTCATTGTATGTTGTAATTCTTGCTTCTCATTGTATGTTGTAATTCTTGCTTCTCATTGTTTCTTGTGATTCTTGCTTCTCATTGTATGTTGTAATTCTTGCTTCTCATTGTATGTTGTAATTCTTGCTTCTCATTGTATGTTGTAATTCTTGCTTCTCATTGTATGTTGTAATTCTTGCTTCTCATTGTATGACGTAATTCTTGCTTCTCATTGTATGCTGTAATTATGGCTTCTCATAGTATGTTGTAATTCTTCCTTCTCATTGTATGTTGTAATAATTCTTTCTTCTCGTAGTACGCTGTATTTTCGTGTGTGCATATTTCTGATGTCGTAGTCGACAACAACCTCTGAATGCCTATGCTCAAGCATTGTTGAATAAACGTGAATGAATGGCGTTACGTCCATGGTCAATACTACACGTCTCGATGTTCGTCTTTAACACACTCAGTGAGGGTCCCTTACAAACAAGTTTGTACCTGCCCCCCCCCCACATCGTTAATCCGGTATAGCCTGGGGCAGTGTGGTCCTTAATGCCTGGGGCAGTGTGGTCCTCAGTGTGGTCCTCAGCGCCTGGGACAGTGTGGTCCTCATTGGCTTGGGCAGTGTGGTCCTTAATGCCTGGCGCAGTGTGGTCTTCAGTGCCTGGGACAGTGTGAACCTCAGTGCCTGGGGCAGTGTGGTCCTCAGTGCCTGGGGCAATGTGGTCCTCAGTGCCTGGGACAGTGTGGTCCTTAATGCCTGGCGCAGTGTGGTCTTCAGTGCCTGGGACAGTGTGATCCTCTGTGCCTGGGGCAGTGTGGTCCTCAGTGCCTGGGGCAGTGTGGTCCTCAGTGCCTGGCGCAGTGTGGTCCTCAGTGCCTGGGGCAGTGTGGTCTTCAGTGGCTGGGACAGTGTGGTCCTCAGTGCCTGTGGCAGTGTGGTCCCCAGTGGCTGACATTTCTCTGGACAATAACTGATTCTATTGTTCTCAGTGATACATTCTTGACACAAAATTAACAGTCTTCATGCAAAATATAAATGTCGTCCCGCCAACAGATGCTATACCTTAAAAATATTGGCGCATTTTGGGTTGCCTACTGCGTAATCTATGTTACAAATCGAATTTTTCGTCAAAACAGGATCGAATTGCGATCGTCCATGTTTTAAATATATGAGATCCCGACAGCGTCATCAAGACGTATTTTATAGTTTATTGGAAGGGAGTGCGAGCGAGAGTGCGTGCGTGTGTGCTTGCGCGCACGCGCGCGTGTGTGCGTGCATCCAGAAATAGGCCGTGATATCCACTTGGAGATGTACCTTCACACAAGTATGGCATTTTAAATCGAACTAAATGTCAACGTTTTGGGGCTATGCATATAAGAGTTAATAGAATCTAACTATTTGAAACTGTAATAAAGAATATCACGCCGGCTTTTACTCAGAATTTGTTTTTACTGAAAGTGGTTGCAAAATGAAATCTGACATGTTGAACAGTTTCCTAAAATAAAACGTTGTGGCGCTATCTGGCCCAAGTACTATAACAGCAATAAACAAAATTAATGGCGGACTAGCGATCAACTTGGATTTTAAACAGATATTGTGATTATAAAAACAAACATGATTTCGGGTGTTTCAATGGTAGAATAAAATCCAAGACGAATTAAAGGTATTCAAAGTTGTTATCCATCAAATTACACGTTGTGACTTTTGAACTTCACCTGATCTTGACTTAGGCCCCCCAGCCCAGGCACCCCTCCAGAAAGTTTGCTAAGGACCTAACCATCATGCGTGCAAAAGTTGGTACTTTAGTCAAGTGTGTCACGAGCTCATCAAAATTTGACCCCAAATCACAGCACTACAATAAGCGAAGAGACCCTCGGTTAGTTCATGGAAATCGATGCTGGTGGGACTTCCGCTGCGACGCGTTAAGTGCCTTCGACCAGGATGAAAGGGCCAAGTGGTACGCATCGAACAACGCGAGCTACTAAGACCGGACGGGATAAGTTTAGTAAATAAAGGCGAAAATATGTTGTATCGGGTGAATTTAGAAGCAGACAGCATGGTCTGCATTGGCAAGTATAGGATTAGGTGATTACAAAACGATTTTCACTAGGTGAGCGAAAATTGCCAGACTACAAACACTCTTGACGTATTGTATAGCGCGGCTCGTGAAATAAAGATGATGCGTGTACAACAAGGTTTTCCTGTGTGGTAAACTTGAGTGTAGTTGCACCGTCTCGACTGTTTTCCTTTCCACTTCTCCCTATCGACAATGGTGTTTTCCCTTTCCACTTCTCCCTATCGACAATGGTGTTTTCCCTTTCCACTTCTCCCTATCGACAATGGTGTTTTCCCTTTCCACTTCTCCCTATCGACAATGGTGTTTTCCCTTTCCACTTCTCCCTATCGACAATGGTGTTTTCCATTTCCACTTCTCCCTATCGACAATGGTGCCTCTATGATCTGGCAAAGGTGCAGACCAGAGGGGAAGCTTAGTCACCCATTAGTCTACCCATTAGGTATGTAGTAGCTACGTGTAGTAGCGTAACATACATATGAACACAATTAAACTGTAATCCAAAGGGGAATAATGGCCCAATGTCCCCTCCCCGTAAACACACCCTGCGGCTGCCTTCTCCCTCCACTGCTTTCCTACATCCCTTTTTACGCCGTCTTCCCCATTTCTATGACCTGGCTGTTTTGTCACCTCTGCTTTTTTTTGTCGTCAACCCTCCTCCGTCCGCACCAAGTGACTTGCCCACATATTCCGATTATTTACCATTATTCCCGTTAGGCTGAACTTCGTCCAATCTCATTTATCCACCTTCGACCCACACTCTTTGTTCCTGTAATCCTCCAAACCCAGTCGTTCTCACAAACTTGAAGTTTCTGTTGTCGTTGCTCTGTAAGTGCCCCTGTCTCAAGACCATGCACGCATGCCGGCATCAACACCGATACCTTCTTCCTTCCTCCCTGCATTCTCTCCCGCTTGTTCCTGATGAGATCGTCATAACTTATCATATCGAGAGGCACAGCTAAGGGCAAGTGGTAAATGTCTTCATTTAAATTGGCCATAAAACTGTAGATGTAACTGATCCTGCATGTTTGAAACACAACGGGTTCCACATATATTCAGCATAAATTAGAGTGCTGTATAAAAAATATCCTGCCACGAGACTGTAAAAAGTTGCTTTGCTATGAATAGAAAGCACAAAATGCTAATCTACATTCAGGCGTTTTTGCGGTGTTCTATGTTTAACGCAACCAATCGCGTGGAATACCCACTGAATTGTCGGTGTGCGCTGATAAACCACATTGACACAACACAATCTCGTTCGTGTGTACATTGAATACGGTAACTTGAATACACGTCATTTAGACGAACTAGAGACAGCAATGTAGGTCCACATGTTGCGGGCGAAGCCCAGCCGCGGGCAAATAGTGTTGAAGCAGCAACACGTCATGGCTGGGGTGTTGCGTAATCTACCTGATTAGTCATCATTTGTATATAGCCTTACTGTGTGTATTGTTCACGCGAACTCACGCACTGGCAAGAAACTATGTATTCGGGGATCTCCCTACTCGCTATTGCACGAGATCGATACATAGTATAACGTTGTGGAAACATATTAAGACTGCAGGCATTTTCGAGAAAGCACAATGTTTATGATAATTGCCCTATTTCAGCAGATGTTTTGGAATATCTTTCTTTATTTACGATCGTAGAAGTGGGTCAGGGCATGCTGACGGGCAACACATCCCTGTTGTCGGTGTACGTGTAAAATGCATAGCTACCTCAATATTAAAACAAAAGAAAACTTGGTGAAGTATCTAACAACCAATACTTTCGATTGTTTCAGTCTCCGATATTTGAAACTGCCAATTAACAATTATAACTGCAGCATATGTATAATGTACACTTCTAAGTAGCGTCACTCCCGCTGATAACACGGAAATAAAGTGAGATGTGCTGAGTAATTGGTGACACATTGACATGTATTGAGTCACTGCTGGTCCAGTGACATGCTGACACGTGCGGGTGTCTCCTTGTACATCGAGGCCCGCACGGGTGCAATCTGGATTGTCAGCCGTGGACAATTGGAATGCCCCTGCAGGGAATGTCGACCACGACGTTCGGGTGACGCGAGCCGGGTCGTCGCAACACCGCTTTGAAGAGTTTCACCATCGGCTGTCCTGGCTCCTTGTCGAACGGGTAGCCAAGTTCACGCGCTCGCGCTACGGCCCATGCGCTGTCCAGGTCATACTGCCGGGCGGCCGATATCAGGGCGACGACGGCTGCAAGTTACAGACAGAAAAACACATCTATGTATAGAAAGAAGACCTTGTCGATATGAACACAAAACAATGGAAGATTACTACTAAGAGACGAACACAAGTTACCCAAAATAACATGTGGCGATGAAACCTCGTGTTGTCATAGCTTCCCAAACTTCAGCCCACGTGCATTTCACACAAAAAATCGACATTCGACGATTTGCCATCCGGCGATTACAAGTACGATATTCCTGGAAGCATATCACGAAGATACCGTGGGGATTGCCAAGAAGATAGAGTGGGGATTGCCAAGAAGGCCAACTACTCGACATATGCGTGGCAATCGATTTCTTTGAGATTTCTGTTCAACAGTTTGCTCATTTGACTTGTGCTTTTTGTTTGTTTGACTTGTGCTGCCCTTCATTTAATGACGTACGAATTGCTACTGTTTCAGTCTACTTGTCTCTACCTGCTCGGTATCCGGACTGCGAATGAACGCAGACAGAGGCATTCTGTCCCGCAGCCAGCCACGTTGGCAGGTAAGCATCGATCGAAGCCGGTGTGTATACGCCCTTCATATCTGGAAATAGTTCGAACATACGTAAACATACACGAGCAACATGCAACATACTATTTAACATTCATCATCATCGTGTCGTTCCCAGACGTCGCTATCCCTCATTGATGTATGCAGCTCTCCAGGCCCTAATCCCACGTCTTCATTGAACAAGTCGGTTTATGTAAAGTCCGGTCTGCCTTGTCTTGTTCTTCAAAGCGCTTGCTCCTAAAAGATAGTCACATATGTCATTACATCGCTGCATCAATCTGCAGCAGTGCTCAGCAAATAACAACCTCCTTTTCCGTATTATGTTGATGACTTTGCTGTACAGTGGGTGTGGCAGGAAATAGGGAGGGGGAGGATGGTCCTAAAAAATGGTGGGAGGTGATAAGTTGGCCTCAAGGTGACAGGTGGGACTTGTGGGAGGTGGACTCTCAAACATGGCGTGGGATTGACCCCCCTAACAGGCGGGAATTGAGAGGTTGAGACACATGCCAAACCAATGTTACTCAACCCACGTTTGTTGTATATTGCTGCCAGTGGCTGTTAAAAATGGTTCGCAGCATTCTTGCACAGCACCAATCGATTCGTCGACTTGAAAATCGACTTATAAACTACCAAATTATTGTCACGTTTGGAACGTGGAACATGAAATAGTGAATGCAACGACCAAACGAAAACTGCTACTTTAATGGTATTTTCAGCACGACCATATTATATGACTAAACAACTACAACATAGTCTTGTCAGTATCTCCACATTTTTAAGCAATAAGGTTAGCCTGCGGTGCAGAATCAAGAACATTTTACCATGCCCTTCCTACTAACAAATGAAGACATTTATTTCACCGTCTGCACTACCATCTCTTGTACATCAAGACGTATATTTACCACATATAGCCAAGCCAACTCACCATGCTTGGAGTTGTCTGGAGGCGTTTGGTGATAAGTCAAGGTCTTGCTCTCCATGTCACGTTTCTCCTGCCCTGCGTTATACCCAACGTCGTCTCCGTACTCGAGGCTGTTTTCTCTCTGGTAATTGACTGTTGATTCTGGCGAGATGTATTCGTTCGGTTTTGTTGGGTCGATGCGAGTGACCAAAAGCCGCTCCGTCGACTGTCGACCCGTGCCCTCGTATGTGCCTGTGTTGTCTTTTACGTTCAACAAGACTACCTCTTCCTGTGACGGCCATCGCACCTCTCGTCGCCCAGAAATCGCCCTTTGTCGGCAGTTGACGATGCCGTCAACACCCATCGACGACAGATTTCCAGCCTGGTTCGACTGAATCTGCCCAGTCAAGTACCAGTTCTTGTATACGGGCTTGATGAGCCAGTATTTTTTGTTCCAAGCGGGTATCGTCGCGTCTGGTGTAGGCGGGTTAGCCATTGGTGGCTCGCCTGTGATGGCCTCGATCAGTCTGCGGTACTTCGGCTTGGCAGCGAAGTTGTAGCCGAGCAAGGCACCTCGACTGTAGATATCTCGGCTGCTCAGTCCGGTGGTTTGCGAGAGGAAGTTGAGGGCTATCAGACTGGCGCTCTGTGCCGTGACGCAATGCAGTATAACCGGCTTGGCTGCCAGGGACATCAGGGCGGCGAACGTGTTGACTGTCGTCACGGTCGCCATCTCCTCTCCGGGCGCCAACACGACGTAGTAGCCGAGACCTCCGAGGCGCTCGGCCACGTCCCGGCTAGCATTCGTACTCAGCACCCGATCATCGCCGATCATGTAATTGTCGTTGAGCGTAAACAACGACACGATGGTGCCGAAGCCGGCGTCGGCCGTGTACTTGATCTGCCTCTCCGTCAGACGGCCGGCCGTGTACAGGTCTGACGAGATCCTCTTCGCCCACCACGTTTTCGGGGAGGGGAAGTCGCCGGGGTCTACCGCTCCGCTGGGCAGGATTGTCAGGGCAGCAAGCACACAGAGGAGCCCAGCAGTCGACCACCTCGCCATGGCTCGTCTCGACGTCTCAGTGATGCACGCTTCAGTTCAGCAGTGCTAATAAGTCACTATTGTTTACACAGGGCAACATCCAAGCTTCTGTCAGCTTTCTATTGTTGGTGTAACATGAACGTTGCCCTCATGAAGTAAACAGTTTCACCAGTCAATGGCTATAGATGTTTACAAATACTTGATAGTAGGATACAGTCATCACGTGTATGAGCATGTGTATGGAACACCCACTGGCTTTACAAATAACGCTTCTAATTGACAGCGACGATTAAGGCATTGCAACCCAATGAGCAGGTGGGAATAACGGATACCAGATATTGCATCACATTCACTTCTACAGGTACTTGGTTGAAGGAAAGAAATATCAGCATTACAGCTTACAATAATTGTACTGAATACCGCACCTGCATGTATGAACACATGTATGAACACACATAAGCAGGTTATGTTCCCAACACAAAGATATGGGTGATTACACTACAAAGCACTAAACGTAGGCGTGACATCAATTAGTATAACGGACCCAACGATATAACTGCCTTTTATTGGTTGCTTCCATTTGTGCTCAAAGAAGAGCTCACCCTTTTGCTACCATTAAGAGAAATGCAACCCTGGTCTGGGAAATCCATTTCTCAACCCTAACACTCTTTCTTTCATGGGCATTTACGTTGAAGGTTCTGACTGGCATTGTGTGAATGTGTTCACCACCACTAACTACGGATGGAAGCACAGTATTCCCCACGAGTTTATTTAGAGTACGAGATACAACTTGTTTTGAAGT
Organism: Lamellibrachia columna; assembly: GCA_963662155.1. NCBI lineage: Eukaryota > Metazoa > Annelida > Polychaeta > Sabellida > Siboglinidae > Lamellibrachia > Lamellibrachia columna. The sequence goes on from OY759273.1 coordinate 5,345,883, forward strand.
CAAAGTAACCTCAGCTGGATTATGAAATGTTAATTGCAAGAAGTTGTTAACTCTATGAATATCGCACCTATACATGTATCAATATTAGAAGGTCATATAGTTGATTTCCTGGAATTATAATTACAAACTTACATGGAAGACAGGAAATAGCTGTCTGATATCATAAAACTTATGATGCTACAAAATATTAAACAGAAAACCAAAAATAAGTATATTTAAAATACCATTTGCAATTATCACTAGAAAGATCAGCATCACATCTTAGTGAAATCGCACCTGATAGGTTGAACAGACACAAAGTATCTAACACATGTATTGTGCGATTACACTTTAAATGTGATTAGTTCGACTGCATGCACGGTTTACAGCAGACATATGGGCGGGGCTAACGTGATCGTGCAAATTGACGAGTCACTCTTCCGACACAAGCCGAAATACCACCATGGTCGAGCCCCTGTCTCAGACCAGTGGGTGTTCGGTCTGTGCGACACCTCAACCAAGCCGGGGGTCTGCTACATGGAGTTGGTCCAAGACCGTCGAGCAGTGACGCTGATCCCCATCACTGAGCGTGTTGTGGAGCCCGGCTCGATATTTCACAGTGATCAGTGAGCTGTCTATCGACAATTCCGCAACAACAACTACTACACGTACGTAACATTCAATCATAGCAAGAATTTCGTCGATCCAGCCAGAGGCGTACACACGCAAGCCAATGAGAGTTACTGGTCAAAAGTTAAACTAAAGTTTAAGGCCATGAAAGGCGTCTCATCTGACCAGTTGTCTGGCTATCTTGACGAGAGGATGTAGCGAGACAGATACGGTGTTGATGTCACGGCAGCCTTCAAAAACATGTGTGCCCATATTGCTCTAATTTAGCATTTCTAAATTGCTAGTATACGAGAATTGTACATTTCTCGTATATACAAGGATTGCGCCTTCACGCTGACTTGATCCAATTATTATTTCTAATGAGTGCCCGATTTTTTCTCTTTAAAAATGTGCATGTAAAATGGGCCCCCTTCACATCTACTTTCATGATTTAGCCAATGTCACTGTATACTAATAGAGGAGCGCCAAACGGGCGGGAGCCTTTTTGCATGCTTGATTAACAAGTAAAGGTTAAACTATATATATATTATTTCTGACCGGTTTTCTACCTTCAATTAACAAAGTATAGTATTATTATATAATCATAGAATATGCTTTAATTTTTTTCTTCTAAATTACATCATTGGAATCAACCCGCGTACTAACCCGTTAACGAAGTAATGAATACCATTTAGTAAAGTAATTTAAAGTAAAACTTACACAGTTTACTTGGAAATTGCATTGTTCTAAATTACCTTGAAATACATGAATTCGTCTGATTACGCTCGATGTGTTGAAAGAAAGTTTGGGGCGGTTTTTGTAATTCCGTCCGAATGCAACTTAAAGAATGTTTATAACAAGTAGTTTAAATAAATGTTAGTGAACAAAAAAGTTTGTGTTATTCAGCAAACATCCAAAGGTAAGTAGTGAAACAAAATAAGATTGTCCAGATAATGTTTTTCTCTGTTTTATTGTCTTTGATACTGGTTGTGATTCCGTAAGTATACGATTCCGCACGAATGCCTGATCAAGGCGGAAACGGTTAAAGTAGTTGCATATACATAGAGTAACCTGGGGCAGCGCTGCCCCCCTACGGAACACTTTCAAATTGTACATCATTAAACTACTTTGGCATGTATTTAATATGTTCGCATTATGGATATATATGTTTGTTACCCATTGGAAAACTATTTTCATTAAATAAGCAACCTAGCTAAGTTGCATTTAAAAAATAGTGAGAGTACACAAAAAAGCCCATCATTGGGGCAAGATGAACCTCTGCAAGGGGCAATACGGCCTACAACCCCTCCCCGTGGTTTTTGCTTACATGAACGAACTATTGCCTGAAATTAAAATGTATTATATACACATTGTATGATAATAATATATCAGGTCGTTGTGGTTGTTACATTTAAATAAGAGCTAACATATAATACATACTTTGCGATCAATACATAATGTAATATTGGTTTAGCAATATTCCATCACAATTACAGCGTACAGGCTAGCAGAACGTAAATCATGCAATGTTCATATTATATTAAATGTAATAAACATAATTAGTTATGTGTAACACATTTGATACATTGTGACCATGTGCGTGTGTGATAAGACAGAGAGAGCATCTTGCCCCACATGTACGGGGACCGCCTTGCCCCACATGTACGGGGACCGCCTTGCCCCACATGTACGAGGACCGTCTTGCCCCACATGTACGGGGACCGTCTTGCCCCACATGTACGGGTACCGTCTTGCCCCACATGCACGGGGACCGTCTTGCCCCACATGCACGGGGACCGTCTTGCCCCACATGTACGGGGACCGTCTTGCCCCACATGCACGGGGACCGTCTTGCTCCACATGCACGGGGACCGTCTTGCCCCACATGCACGGGGACCGTCTTGCCCCACATGCACGGGGACCGTCTTGCCCCACATGCACGGGGACCGCCTTGCCCCACATGCACGGGGACCGCCTTGCCCCACATGTACGGGGACCGTCTTGCCCCACATGGACGGGGACCGTCTTACCCCACATGCACGGGGACCATCTTGCCCCACATGAACGGGGACCGTCTTGCCCCACATGTACGGGGACCGTCTTGCCCCACATGTACGGGGACCGTCTTGCCCCACATGAACGGGGACCGTCTTGCCCCACATGCACGGGGACCGTCTTGCCCCACATGTACGGGGACCGTCTTGCCCCACATGTACGGGGACCGTCTTGCCTCACATGTACGGGGACCGTCTTGCCCCACATGCACGGGGACCGTCTTGCCCCACATGTACGGGGACCGTCTTGCCCCACATGTACGGGGACCGTCTTGCCCCACATGCACGGGGACCGTCTTGCACCACATGTACGGGGACCGTCTTGCACCACATGTACGGGGACCGTCTTGCACCACATGCACGGGGACCGTCTTGCCCCACATGCACGGGGACCGTCTTGCCCCACATGCACGGGGACCGTCTTGCCCCACATGCACGGGGACCGTCTTGCCTCACATGTACGGGGACCGTCTTGCACCACATGTACGGGGACCGTCTTGCACCACATGTACGGGGACCGTCTTGCCCCACATGCACGGGGACCGTCTTGCCCCACATGCACGGGGACCGTCTTGCCCCACATGCACGGGGACCGTCTTGCCCCACATGCACGGGGACCGTCTTGCCCCACATGTACGGGGACCGTCTTGCACCACATGTACGGGGACCGTCTTGCCCCACATGTTCGGGGACCGTCTTGCCCCACAGACACAACATGTGTCTTAACACGATGTATACAACACACCACAAACTATTGCCCATTCTGTATTGTTTGACCTGTCAACTAATTAATAATAGTATAATGTCACCAATTAAGTCAACGAATCACACCGTTGCATAGTGAGTTCCAGCCTTTTACTACTGGCAAAATATCAGATCAATGCATATAATAGTACATATAAAAGTTTAAAAACACACTGATTTAATTACGTTTGTCTCGTGTTGCTGAGCTTTTGGGGTGTGCATCAGATAGAAGTTAGCTTCATTTTGCACCAGCTTTGGGGACGTTCAGAGTTTTACATTTTGCGTATGTGGAGGGGCCGTCTTACCTCCATGGGCCGTTTTGCCCCAGGTTACCCTACCTCTTAAATAAATAGTACTAGAATTACAAAACCTTACTAAAAACTACTACAAAAATGCATTTTAGTGGCAGTCCCGCACGTGTCGCAAATGTCGTCATGTGGGGCAAGGCGCACCCTGGAATATGATCCCAATCGCCAAACCCGTTCACGTAAACTGTCTTTAAAAGATAACACAGACACCTGGGAAACGGACGCTGAAGTGTGAGGCATGACGTTCCACGCACAAAGCCAAACAATCAAGACACTTCTTCTTCTTCCTGTTACATAAACTACCACTACTACTGCTGCGCACAAACCACCACAAACTCTTGCGGTAGCCTAAGATTGAGCTGTCTTGTGTATAATTACGTGACTCTTGACATGTTGGCAGCGTTCTTTTATCAATGTTATACTCTGCTTTTAAACATATTCACGCTGCTAGCAGTTACACAATCTGTAGACAATTTGTTCCATTCATTTATCGTCCTCTGTAGAACGAGTGCTTCCTGATGTCCAATCTACATTGATCCTTTACTAATTTTACCTCATGTCCTCTAGTTCTGCTATCCTTCTTGAGTGAGAAAAACATATTTCTATCAATATTTTCATACCCATTCAATATCTTAAAAACTTCAATCTGATCTCCTCTTAACCTCCTTGTCTCTAGAGTTGTTAAACCAAATTCCTTCAGGCGTTCTTCATAACTAAGGTCTCAGTTCTGGAATCATTTTAGTTGCTCTCCTTTATATGCGTTCAAGCGTATATATATACATCCTTCTTACGATATGGTCTCTATGTTTGTATACAGTATTCTAAATGAGGTCTAACTATTGCTTTATAAAGAGGTATAATTAACTTGTTTCCCTTGTGTGTTATGTTTCTTCTAATCAATCCAAGAATTTGATTACCCTTTGAAGCTGCAATACCACACTGCTCTGAAACTTTCATATCAGCGCTTATTGTAACTCCTAAGTCCTTTTCTTTTACAGTAGTACCCAGAACAGTATCTCCCATTTTATAGTTTACATCCAAGTTTCCATGTCCTGTATGTAGGCATTTACATTTCCTAAAATTGAACAACATCTGCCATTTCTCAGACCATTTCACTAATCTGTCTAGATCGTTTTGTAAATGTTGTTTATCACCATCAGTATAAACCTTTCTAAACAGTTTTGTGTCATCTGCAAATTTCAGTACGTTACTTGTTATACTGTCGTCCAAGTCATTGATATATATTAAGAATAATATAGGTCCTAATACTGATCCTTGAGGTACCCCACTCAAAACCGATTTAGTAATCTTTGATGTGGCACTTTGTCAAAAGCTTTCTGAAAATCTAAGTAGATAATATCTACTGGCGATCCCACGTCTATCCCATTAGTGATTTCTTCCAAAAAACATAACATATTTGTTAATAGAAGGGGTGGGCTTTGTCCTACCCTACTCTACTAATTTCCCGAGTACACTGGTGCAGTAGAGCCCCCCTACCCAAGTAGAAATTTAAGTCGGATAGACCTATTTGCCGTTTTTGCGATAGGTGAGATGCTGAGTATTTAGCGCTGAATAGTAAAAAAGGGAGGTGTCCGTAGAAATGCATACCGGGTGGTCCAGAGTCAGAGCAGTTTCCCTGTGTGTGAAACATTCGTACGGAATCGGACATTCGTACGGAATCACGGTTACATATATACCTACTAACTTCGCTTGTTTAGTAGATTTGTTACTGTACAAACATTATTAGATGTCCCGAATAGACAAACACAGCGTAGGTGACGTCCTGTAAGCGTAATTAAAAAATATATATATGTTTCCCATTCATCAGTTTTATTTTTAATTGTTGTTTTGCTTACACCATTTTACTATTATAATCAAATGATTAGGCCTCATAAGAACTGGCAACCTTTATTTTTTCACCATACATATATCCTTGTCTTGACAATATTATGATGAATTCGTACGGAATCTGAAGCATTCGTACGGAATCCATTTCGCAATTTACAAATAAATTGTCTGTAGTACGGTATTCATGTAATGGTTTTATGTTATGGTGGGTTAGATGGATTTATTAATGAATGATGAATTAATTATGCTTTATGCCCATTTAAAGCGAAACAAAAGTGGTTTTAGCCTATGCACCTTTACTAAAACATAACCATTTGTAACTGCAATTATGAATATCACGCCAGTGGTTTACTTGGAAAACCTACTAAGTTAGTCCTCTTTCTAGCAAAATTTGTTTGTGACTTCGTTGGTTCTGTGTATGTCTGCTTGAGGCTGGCCACGGAAAATGGCTTTGCGATGGAGTTGCCCGGGCAATAAAGATAAAAGCTGAAAAAAAATCATCAAGAGTGGCCGAGTGATAAGAAACGGTAAATAATGTTGTGTGACAACACAAGCGGCCGACGCCACATCATCAATTGTGCAGTATCGAGACCATTTTATCCACGCCCTTCGTACTAGCAAATATTTCACCATCTGCACTGCCGTCTCTTGCATTCAATAACAATGAAGAACTAACGTCATCAAGACGTATCATTACTACATTGCCAACTCACCTTGCTGGGAGTTGTCTGGGGGCGTTTGGTGATAGGTCAAGTTCTTGCTCTCCATGTCGCGTTTCTCGAAACCTGCATTGTACCCAACATCGTCTCCGTATTCGAGGCTGTTCTCTCGCTCGTAATTGACCGTGGAGTCTGGCGATATGTATTCGTTCGGCTTTGTTGGGTCGATGCGAGAGACTAACAGTCGCTCCGTGGACTGTCGATCAGTACCATCGTATGTGCCTGTGTTGTCTTTTACGTTCAACAAGACCACCTCTTCCTGTGACGGCCATCGCACCTCTCGTCGCTCAGAAATCGCACTTTGTCGGCAGTTGACGAGGACGCCTATCTCCGACAAATTTCCAGCCTGGCTTGACTGGATCTGCCCAGCCATGTACCAGTTCCTGTACACAGGCTTCATAAGCCAGTACTTTTTGTTCCAAGCGGGTATCGTCGCGTCTGGTGTAGGCGGGTCAGCCATCGGTGGCTCGCCTGTGATGGCCTCGATCAGTCTGCGGTACTTCGGCTTAGCAGCGAAGTTGTAGCCGAGCAAGGCACCTCGACTGTAGATATCTCGGCTGCTCAGTCCGGTGGTTTGCGAGAGGTAGTTCAATGCTATCAGACTAGCGGTTTGTGCCGTGAAGCATTCCAGTATAACAGGTTTTGCTACCCGAGACATTAGGGCGGCGAAAGTGCCGACTGTCTTCACCGTTGCCATCTCCACTCCGGGCGCCAACACGACGTGGTGGCCGAGACCTCCGAGGAGCTCGGCTACGTCCCGACTGGTCGTCGAACTCAGTACACGATCATCACCGATCATGTAGTTGTCGTTGAACGTAAACAACGACACGATTGTGCCGAAGCCGGCTTCGGCCGCGTACTTGATCTGCCTCTCCGTCAGACGGCCGCTCGTGTATAGGTCGGGCGAGATTCTCTTCGCCCACCACGTCTTCGGTGAGGGGAAGTCGCCACGGTCTACCGCTCCACTGGGCAGGATCGTCAGAGCAGCAAGCACACAGAGGAGCCCAGCAGTCGACCACCTCGCCATGGCTCGTCTCTACGTCTCAGTGATGCACGTTTCAGTTCAGCAGTGCTAATAAGTCGCTACTCAATGATTACATAACGCAAAATCCAGGGTCCCGTCAGCTTTCTGTTGTTGATATAAGGTGAACATTGCACTGCTGTTGAATGCAATTTCACCCGTCAATGTCTAGATGGTTACAAAGTCTAGATAACAGGATGTGGGTCATTCCATGATTGCAGTACACTTTCAAGAAATGTTTGTGCCAACTCTTCGGGTGTATCTCATCACACTATAAACATTCCTGTGAAGCATAGACTAAGTCTCTACACTAGTCTACTTCAAAATTGTGTTCAGTATATGCAGCCTTTGACATTATATATGTTGTTTGTGGCAAGCAAACGAAAGAGGTATTTTCAACTGTTCAGGCACATTGCGTAGATAGCCAGAATCCAAATCTAAAACTACATTAAGTTTTACAGAAAACAAACAATTATTTCACATACAATATGAATTTATTCTCTACAATCACCACATGTAAATGGATTTACAACTTTACAAATATATGGCAGAATGCTTCAAATAAAATAAAACATTACAACCATCAAATAACCCCCAGTAACCAAGAAAAACATTATACATTGTGTCAGAAATCAGAGAAAAATGAGTAATAACTCCACCACTGCCAACAGTAGAGTCGAAGTAAACTGTTGCTGTCACGTGTCTGTTAACTTGTATTCGAAGTTTAGCCAGTAATGCAGCAAAACACGACAGCGAGAAGTGAGGAATGCTCCTTGATAACGTGTCGTGTGATTCACTGAAACAGGCCACATTGTGTGTTATAATTTACCACCATGTCTTTGTGGTAGTAGAAATAATGCCGAAATAGTCACCTGACATGATGTTCATATAAAAACAATATAATATAATTTTCGATGGATGAGCCATTCATGCATCATTTACATAACAATCATATAACAAATATTTACATTTGTACCTAGGATTAAAAGTAAAAAAGAAAAAAAAAGTAAAATCATAACATACATAAAATAAAATAGATAAAAACAAAGAATATTAAAATGGTGGTGTAGCACTAAAATATTTGTGTAGTGACTTCTTGAAGCTTGCAACAGACTGGTTGTTTTGAATGTCCTGTAGTAAACTATTCCATAACTTCAAACTGGACACACTGAAACTGCATTGATAATAGGCAGTTCTGGCTTTAGGTGGTTTTGGCTGAGGCATTTCTGGTATTATAGGAATGACTGATGTAAACATATCACACAAATATTGTGGTGCTGGACAAGTCATATATTTACACATTTATGAAAAACCCGTCTTTGTTGTAATGATAGCCAGCCTAGCTCTTTGAACATAGCATTTATGTTTTGTCGAGGACTAGACTCAGATATGAGTCTAGCAGCTCTAGACTGTAGTTTCTGGAGTCTGGTTTTGCTTGTTATTGAGGCAGAATCGTAGACTACATCTCCGTAATCAAAGTGGGGTTGAACTATTGCATTATACAAATGCTTAAGAGTGTCAGTTGATATTTTACGAAAAGATCTTAGGACTCCTATCTTGGCTGAGATTTTAAGAATCATGGTATTAATTAAGCACGAAAACGAAACAAAATTATATCTGTTTAGAGATGAGCACTACTGTTTACTAGAATTGTTTAGTGAATATCATTACACAGTCTGAATAATTGTATAAGTGCTGTTACGTATCAGGGAACAATTCTGAAGATTCAAAGTAAATTAAACTTATTTTATTTACTTGGAGATGCTAGATTTCGTATTCACACACGTTTTCACAATTTTACTACATAATACATTCAAATCTGCTGAGAGCTATGCATCACATTCACAATCACACATTGCCGTCTACATGTTGTGTATACAGCCTGTAACAACTAACAAGTAAACATGCAGTGCCTACTTATGTCCATAGCATGTAACAAGTAAACATGCAGTGCCTGCTTATATTCATAGCATGTAACAAGTAAACATGCAGTGCGTACCTCTACGTCATCACAGTTGGGGTGTAATTTTTGACCAAACGATCAAATTCATTCTCCTGCAACAGAAGATGGAAAACATGCAGCTTTAATTTGCCAACACCACCAACACCTGATTAAATAATAAAATTAGCTAAATGCCAGATAAAGCCATCTAAATATAATGCAATTATATATTTATTCATAAAAAAAACATAGACGTCATTTGAACTGCATTATTTAACCATCTATAAATTACATTAGAATTAACGTTAATAACTAGCATAAAAATACATCAATGTCAATCAAATATGAGTGTAGCTCAACTGTTTTGAATATAATGATCTCATGTATTTTTTTATGGTTAGAAATATAAAATTATATATAATTTAACATAAATATATTTGCAACGCTGATGTTTGTTATAACACATAGGCCTACATTTTTACAGCCCCATACATTCTTTTGAACGTCATTTCAGCTTCCATTTCCCACAAAGATTCCCCAGAAAACAAATATACCTTGCTAGTTAAATCAATGACAAATTGATGACTGCGGTGAGATTCCTTCAGCTGTGACACATATCTGTTGCTCACCTGTCAACCGAAGACAACCATCACCTTTAGGGACCATATCAAAACATTGTATGACAATACATGAAACCATTTATAATATTAATATGAAACTTCTATCATGCCTAAACCCACAGAAACCCAAGCTCAGACGCCTCAGAGGCACATCAAATCAAAATGAATTAGGCAATGTTGAAACTGATATACAATGCTACAATTGTCAACCTCAACCAGGGGTGAGATTTAGCAAGTCATGGAAGGTAGCCAGTTGGGCTACCAACCTTGCAAAGTGAAGTAACCCGACAGCTTCTTAGGTAGCCCACTTGCTACTCAATACTTTGATGATAGAAAGTAAATACTTTGAAGATAAAATGTATGAACAATATCAACGACAAATAAAAAAACATCAAAAACAAACAGTTATGAAACATTTATTTTTAAGGCAGGTTCAGTAGAATGTGATACATAATACTGAATAAAATACAGTATAAACACAGGTTGTTTTTCTTTCATAGGATGGTACATCAACAGTCTTCGCGAAAAGTCTCCAAGCGTCACAGGACATAAGGTCCTGTGAACTGAACTGTTTTGCTGATTTTTACGGGACCTGATTTTACCCTAGCCTAGAGAAATTTTAACCAGGCTCCCGATTAATTCACCAGAAGCGCTCTGCGCACCATGGAGATAATTAAATCTAACTATAATCGAGATAACGTATATTTTTATGTATGTACGTTTATATGTGGTTATAAATAAACACGTTCACGTTTTTCTTCTAGACGGCTTGCACCTCGGGCGCCAAACTATCAGGGATTGATCTATGACCCCACTAATGAAACGTAACGCCTTTATTTTTTCGAAATACCCCATATATCAAGGATTCTTAGTGGTTTTTATGGTAAATCAAATGTTCACTGCGTAAAACGTTAACTTCCAACAATCGCAGAAACCACGCGCGCCGCGGTGAATACTTCGGTACGTAAATCGTTTGAGAGTATGTAGCGCCATCTGGGCGGTTTATATTATTATAATAGAAAGCACGCACCCACGTATATGCCCGAGGTCGCATACCAATACACAATAAAAAGACAGTAGAAAGCAGATATTCATCAACCAACACAAGTATCCACGCGATCTTCCATATTTTGAACATTCAACGAGTATTGCATCACGTGTGTGACGCGGTTGTTTCGGTAATACGTTCGAGCGTATTGATGGCATATTGCCTGAGGCATTTGGTAAACATTGCTATCATGACTGTCACGTATAAACTAACACGTAATCCCATCCTGTGGACGGGAATTTTTCTTGTATATATAAAAGTGGCGCCACGTGGCACCAAGACTATTAACATGACCGGTTATTATTTCAATGTAGAATGACCGTTCAGTTACACGTTGAGCGTCGATGTGGTTGATTAAAAATGCAATGAATGATCCCTATTGAAATCGCTTCCGCTACGGTTTGACAACATTTCTTGCAATGTCAAACGTGTCACAAACACACGATTTATGGTTAACATATATCCAGGACTACACTTCTGAGATGTTTATTGACATTCCGTTTATTTTTGCTGGGTCTAAAATATTGCAGCTCCGTAAATATTTCGAGTCGCCATCCGGGCTACTGTAGTCAAAAATTGAAGTCGCCCGAAGCCAGTTTTGGGCGCCATTGGCGACCGGGCGACCGCTAAATCTCACCCCTGCTCAACCCTTGAAAGTTTTAATTACATTGACCTGCATGTGTAACATCGGCTGTACTCGCCAGGTGGCACTTCTGTTATCATAATACAAAACTGCCTGTGTGCACTCAAAGCCAGCACCCTAATGAACTGTGATTAATTAATTAAATTCTCTAAAAAAAATTCAATTCAATCAAATTAACACTTAATTTTAATTCAATTAGCAATTAAATCAATGAACCAACCATACCAAACCATTTATTATGTCATGTTTTTCTTTTATATAGCCTAGAATTTTTCAGTCTTGATATTATTATACGTTATTATTTGTATAATCTATAAGTTAACTTAATCGTACATAGGGTGGGTCCTGTGAGAGCAGCTAGTCCTTAACCTTAATGGGAGTCTCCTGGCCCCTTATTTTATATTTCTGTTATATTTATACTTTAACTACTTATACTTGTATGTACATACTTTAACTATTTATACTTGTGTGTACATACTCACTTGTTTAGTGATATGTATTTGGGCCTAATTAAAAACTTCTGTCTCTCTGTCATGTATTGGTAGAAACGTTTACACATTTAAAACAGTTCTAAAATCACAAGACTTAGATGTGTTCTGTAACTTTGTACCTACATGCCAAGACATGTCTTAATGGGGCATTTAATCACATTTTAAAACTTGTAGATACTTGTTAATATTTTTATTATTTTTCTGAAAGGATCAAACAGTTGTGGCTGAAGATTTGCAGGTGTTGGGTTTCCTCCTACATTCGACCACAAAATGAACAAAACTGGTCAACCACATACATCACTTCTATGCACCAAATTGTTATTTAAGCAGAGTTTTATACTAAAGCATTAGGTTTCCCCTTTATGCACTAGCATTTAAATATGTATACACTATGCATCCCTAGAACTTGCATGCTTTTGATTTAAGTTAGCACTGTAATAAGATCCCAAACTGAAGCTATATTACCTTTCTCTACATCTCCCCAATAACGTTTATATGTACACAAACAAATTATAGATGCATAGGTCTAATGGCCCCATAGCCTAGGTCCACTTGGTTGCAAGTTGTCAGCCCCAAATGTTTACTTTAAATGGAGATTTGCAGAAGCCAAGATTAGCCATCAACTTATCACCCTACCAAAGGAAATTCTAATGTCTAGGCCTTCCCTCCAATTCACAGGTACCTGAATTACCAGCCTACCCTACTTGTTACAGTGTCTATGTGCTCTGTAATGTTCTCCCTCCCATTCACACAAGCCTGAACCTATTCCCTCTCAGGCTACTGGCTCGAATAGTGACTGCAGGCCTTCTAGAAAAACCTGTATAACTTGGATGTGAAGAAACCAGTAATGTTAACTGCTAAATGAGAACTTAATTGAGAATAAATTGGGAATTTGTCAATTAAATTACCACATTTTGAGTGTTAATTAATTAAATTCAACTAGCCATAAATTAAATTAACTTAATTGGGTTAATTCAATTAACAATTGAAATAAACCCATGCCTGATTATGGACCGTGACAATGTATCATGATTATGAACTGTAATTGACGTACAGCATTAAATGAAACAGCTGTTAACCCCTCTCCCACAGTGAAACTAATTTCATTTAGTATCAAACATTGACGTTTTAAGATGCCTTGTCAGTCTGACATCTACTGTGATCACATAAAACATAACATACGCAATCAATGGGTAACCATTTTTAAGCTAGGTCTATATTAAAATGCCTCATTAAGCTTTTATGAGTTTTGTCAACTGCTATCAACTTTACTATTAAAAAGTCTGAACAGCTGATGAAATATATTAAAACAAGATATTTGAAGCAGTAATTGATGCAGTGTGCTACTAAACTTTGACATATATTCTTGGCCATGAATGAAATGAGGTGTCCGAGGAAAACTATGAACAAGACCAGGAGAGAACACATCAAAAACGAACACATAAGATACAAGGTGGGAACCCGACCAGAAAAAAAATAAATAAATAAAATGGTTTCGCCAATTAGTCAGGATGCAGCTAAATCAGCCAGCTACAAGAGCACACAATATGAACATGTGGACACAATATGAACATGTGGACACAAAACAAGACCGAGAAAGGAAGGATAAAGCAGTGGATCAATAGTGTTAGAGATACACTAAGAAAACACAAGGTTGCACACACCCAGGCCTCCCACTTTGCTGTTTGATAAAGGTTACCTCTCCCTGAGACACTTCATGGCAACAGCGGAAGGATAAAGTAAAAGGATAAAGTAAGTATGACTGAAACTATGACTAGGATCACAGTTTAACAGAGCCGTACCTCCGGGGCCTTGCCCAAATGCTGAGAGAGCACAGCCATGTTTGCCAGTGTCTCCGGATTGTTGCTGTCCTGCAAATAACGAATACAAAATCAAACTCTTCATTAGTGGTATGACAATTCACTCATGTAAAACTTGCTCTGAAATGGCGTTGTATTCTGAACTTACAACCAGGTATCATATTTACCTTGACAACCCAGGACACATAAGACACGCAAACACACTGACTCAGCTTTAGGAAGGCGGAAACCTTGAAATCAGTCTGCACATCGAAGTCAGAACATCAAATCAACACAAAAGTTATACTGTTGATTGAAACTATGTTATTTATGCCAATAATAAACACAAATGATACGCTTTTAGAAAAAAACATTAAATAAGAAACAAAAGCAGTATAAATTTAACGTACTACAGTGGAGTTCCTGGAGGACGTTTGTTGTAAATTTGTTACAAAACTTTTTTTTGGAACTTGTGTGATTTAAGACAGCAAACCCTGATTTTTTGCCAGGCACTTCATCAGTTTTTGTCTACGTATAAAATTATAGAGAATAATAAAGTAAGATTTCGGCCAACTTTTAGTGAAATGACATTACTACTTGTGGGTAAAATTTGGCTTTTGAGAACAGTTTTACTAATTTTGCTGCTGACGTAGCCGTTACTATGTCAGATATATTAAAATTTTGCATGGGAACCCTCAATTGTGTTTGCCTTTTTTGAATATTGTCAAAATTCAGTGCTAAAATGTGGTTTTTATTTTATTATTATTTATAACCCATTGAACGATTAAATACATATTTTATAAGGTAAATCATGAATACATAATGTTTATTATAATATACATTTTATTCTAATTCTGCAATAACCCAATGTCTAATTCCACCAGACCCCATCTGTCAAGCCCAAAATCGCCAGAACAAATCAGTGTTTACCTTATCCAGAGCCTCTTGGAGGACGCCCTCTGCGTCATCAAATTTTCCCTGGGCCATGTAGCTGGCGGCCATACCATTCATGAGTAGTGGGGTAGATGTGTTCTTGTCTGCCATCTCTTGGAATATGAAGTAGGCGTCCTGAAGTCTCTCTCCGCCCTGGGTAGGTACACGGTCACACATTACATCACACACCTACACTAGGATCAAAAGTCAACACTTTGTTGACCTACGACAATATCTCATATACTATATTCGACCTAATAAGCGCATAATACGTCAAGGAATCTGTTCTTATAAGCATACATCAAAATGTGTTTTTCTAGACAATAAGGTAACTGTTTAACACTAGTGGTGTCATTTGGTGACTAGTGTAGAACAACTGAAAAGTGGAACCAACTGTATAACACCAGATGGCGACACTTTTCAGTTGTTCCACATTAGTCAAATTACAAAAATTATGGATCATGCTGATTAAAAAAGGGGGTGTACGCTAATTAGGACACGTACGCTTAATATGTCAAATATGGTACATACAAAAGGTGAACAAACTTGAAGCAGTAATAACAATATATATTAATTAATGTATTTAAATATTACATGTTTATTTAGTTCCATCTGTGTATGAAATTCAAATGCATTTTATAATATACTTCACCATGTCATGAAAGTGTCAGAAAGGTCATAACTGCCACTTAGGTACTCACAATATCTTGTATCCATAAAACAGTAAAAAAAAATTATTAGTAATAAAAATCGTTATATGAAAAAAATAATGTATATATTTAAATATGACATGGTCAATAACATCTTTGTATGAAACTCGAAGACAGAATAACAAATTATTTCCGATTAAGTATATGATTATGGTATGCATAAAACAATTCATCATGTCATGAAAATGTCACTTATGAGTAAAATAAATTAGATATTTAAAATGCACTGCCTACAAAAGGGGTTATAACTGCATGGGTATTAGTGCAGACCTATTAAGTCTTCCGTTTCTGGTGGGAGGCTCCTGCTTTTGGGACCCATCTCCAGTTCTCCCACACGGGAAACGAAATATCACATTTTTCATGATTCCTCCCGTTTTTATGCTTCCTACCGTTTTCCCACAAATGTTCTCACCATGCTTCCCTTTTAGAAATAAATATTTCCCTATTTCCGTTGTGGCGGAAACTCTCCGAATAGCAACACTGTTAATATTTGTGTTGTTGCATATTTCTGAAGTCCCTCACCACCAGAATCATGATATAGACATTTTAATTGGATAAAAATTATCATGTGGTTTGCATTTTATTCTTTGACCAACGCGCAACGAATTTGTCGTTTTGGTGGCTTGATTCTGCATCATGCACAAATCTCCACTTTTATAATTTCAGAAACTTAAAAGATCTGTAGTTTAGTAGTGATGTGTGACTTACAATGGCAAGGTTGAACCAGGCTTGAGCGAGCTGGGTGAGGATGCTGTCCTCATCTGTCTCCTGCATGCGCTTCAACTCCTTCCTTCAAACATACAGCAGGGTTCAACTTTAGCTACAAGTGTTCAAGTAGGTTTGGGTTCAAATGCACTTTTGTGGTACAAATATGTGGCATAATTTTCATTTAAAAATTTCAAATACAAATTTAGACATCGCATTTTTTATTTCAAATACACATACAATCTATTTTAAAATGTCACGTACAAATACACTTGATCAAGATACAAATACTTTTTATTAACATTTTTAATATATATGCAGCATCTGAATGGTCCAACATGCAATAAACATGTCAATAACAGATATTCTATTATTTTATGTTTTATAGTATGAGATCATAAAACATGCATGTTCAAGCAGGTCAAATACACCAAATAGAAGTTGCTGTATTTGGACGTGCTTAAGATATGTTTTAACAGTAATTAAATAATGTTTATAATCATTTATTTAACTGTGAGAATAGTTCTCTTTTGATTAACGAAAAGTGCCATTTAATTTTAACAAGAAATCTTTGGACATACAGGATAGCTCATTTTATTGCAGGTCATGCAAGCTATGGTCACTAGAACAAAATAGAAACTGAACAAAATCAAAAGAAACTGAAAGAAACAGAAAGTGTGTACTGACTTGGCGAGGTCCACTCGGTCAACCTTCACATATGTCTGCACCATCAACGCAGCACTGAAATATTCATATCATCACTTAAACCTGGTCACATGGTGTACAACATGTACGCTGTTATGTACAGCAGTGATGGTGTACACCATTCAATCATTGTGTATGCTTGTTTATTTCATCTAGGGTGAGCCAATTTATTTGTTTTGATGGTGTGCTTTTTAACCACACTTTCAATGTTATTGTGTCTACTATTCTGGAGGTGCACAGCATAGAAAGGTGTGTAAAGAATTATACAAAGGAAACAAAAGTATTCAATTTAATTGCTTTATTTAAAACTTTCCGAATTCCCCAGCACTGCACGGGAGAAAAGACAGCCACTTGATGACTCCTTAACCCTACCCAAATAAGAAATATAAAAAGTAGAATATGATGCAATGCTACTGTCTGCACATGGAGAAATTGTATGAAGAATATGACAACAATTCATACACACAGCAATGACTACTAAACAAATTCCTGTTTACATATTTCAGAGTTCACCTTCTAGCCTAGACAGCAATAAAACATCAACTTACCACTCAAGTGACTCTGATTGATGCAAAGTTCTCAGAACAGCGTCAAAGTTCTGCAAGCAACACAGTGTTACAAATCTGTACAGAGTCACACAAATCTGACACTTGCCAAAACGCTACCAACAAATAAGTGATCAACTTCATAGTCATTATATCATAATATTTATATCGTAATTATATGCATATATATCAAAGTGTATCTGTAAAGTCTGATCTGTAATATTTTCAAACAATGACTAATTTGGATGTATTCTTTATAAACAGTATCACTGTTAGATTATTAAGACTATTTGTCAATAAAAAATGCTACTTTCTAAGTGACCAGTTTTAGGCTTTGGAATATTGATTCCTTCATCTTTGTGCCTAAAAACATAGGATAAGATAGTTATTATTTAATCATGATTGTAGCCCTATAATTGAGGAAATTATGCCCAAAACTGTTTTTTTCTTCACTCTTAGCAATTCTTGTTAACAAAAAAGTTGAAAATCACACAGAATCAAATGTTCTAAAATGTTGTATTTTCTTTCTCCTGACACATCTGGCCATCAAATAAGATGGGAGCTCCTGGGATCTGACAATGTCACCAACATAAGTGACAATTTCACCCACCCCATACTAAGTGCAAGTTTTAGTTGTAGAATGACGACTCACAGCTTCGTGGTAGAACATTGTGCCGGCCATGAGGAGGAAGGTGCTGTTGGAGAGGTCAACGTTGCCACTCATCTTCGAGTCAAGGTCACGGAGTATCGCATCTCTGTGAGCAAACACAAACAAACCTTTACCTGCCTCATCCAGATGGACTCACTTCATACATACATGTATGCTTGATGTTAAGTACTGCATTTAGATAGTGTAGGAAATAAACATGAGACTATTGCCTGGTGTTTTTTTAGTAATGCATGATTAATACACTACAGTGGACTCCTGTTAATAGAATCACTCTGGGCCAGAGCAATTCGATTTGATTAAGCTGTTGATTCATATTTTAAAGACTTGTGAGCAGTGATATATATATTACTTGTGCTGTTACCTTCTAGAGCGGTCACTGGAGAGGTACTCCGCAAACATCTTGACGGCCTGCAAAGCAGGGGGCGATTGGTCCGTCACTTCATCCAGAACAACGCCAAACTTCCGCTGAGCAATATATGCTCTGTACATCAAGACATCTCTGTCGACCTTTATGTCAGGTGAAACCTACAGGATACAAAATCCTTAGTTTAAAAACCACTCGCTTAATCAAGTATTATCCTAAATCGTATACAACTGCACTTGTACATCACCAATCTCGGAGGAAATCAAGGACAGACGATGGAGATGGACATTGGTGGTTTAACAAGTTTACAACAATATTAGCCGTTCGGTTGATAACCTTAAATTTAAAAGTCAATTAATATTATTCTCTTAAAAAATTGTACTAGATAATATCATCTTTAATAAATAAAAATATTATATATAACACATAATATCACTACGATATAAATATTCAATAGTCATAGAATTGTCAGACGCCTAATCAAGTTGTAAATATTTCCGAAATTTGACAACAGTAGCCAATCGGTTGATAACCACTTTCCGTTATAATATGGATACTGCTTTATAATAATCATATATTATTATTACTATATTAGCATGTGCATACGTTTCTGTGCTCAATCATAATTTTATTTTTTTTCCCCAAATTATGGGCCTAAATGACTATTCTTAGAATTCTGTCATTTCTGTTCTGCTACTAACGTCTTATACTCAAAGACATTGAGTATAAAGAACGTATAAACTGAAATTACCAACTTTAGCATACCGTTGCCTCAGAGGAGACATGCTTGAATTATATAAAATCCTAACAGAGAAATATGATGCAGCTGTCTCATCCAATTTTGTGACATTGAGGGACAATGAATCAGATACGAGAAGGCACCACCTAAAAATATTTAAAGAAAGATGTCGATAAAAAAAACTCATTTATACACCGATGCACAGAACAGCCTCCCACAGTCTGTGGTAGGGGCTCCATCGGTACAATCTTTTGAGAGGAAAATAGACAAGCTGTGGCAAAATCATCCAATCAAACTAGATTACACTGCCCCACCCCTATCCTGGAAACCGTCAGACGCATGCGCTCAATCTAAACTGACGATAAATGCGAGAGCTGGCATAAGAGGCCGTACACTGTACAGTCTAATATGTAATGTTTAGGATACGTAATGTTTAGGAAAGATCAAATAGGAAGAAGGAGCGGGGGAGTTATTTTATATATTAAAGAATCTATTCAGGCTTATGAAATAAAACTAGAAAGGGAAGTAGATTGCGATGAAGCTGTTTGGTGCAAAATTGTTTCAGGAAATTCAAAATTAACTATTGGATTAGTTTACCGAAGTCCAAACATAAACGAAGAGGACAACACAAAAATAAAAACGCTATAAAGGAAGTTAGTAAAGGGGAATGTATCATAATGGGAGATTTTAACCATGGACACATACAATGGAATTCTCTAGAGAGCACAGGGATTGAGGACCAACAATTTCTATTTTTAATCCAGGATAGCTTTCTTACTCAGCACGTACTAGAACCAACCAGGGGAGAAAATGTATTAGATATAGTTTTGTCATCACAAAAAGAATTAGTGGACAATGTAAAAATATCTGAACCATTGGGTAATAGTGACCATAATCAAATACATTTTGACATCAATGTAAAATCAGAAAGTAAAAATAAGAAAACGTACAAGAGAAACTTCCACAAAGGTAACTACAAAGATATGAGAAAATACTTAGCAAAGCTAGATTGGAATAACATGCTGATGAATAAGACCGCAATTGAATGTTGGAATATTCTAAAATATGAAATTGAGAGTATCATCGATAAATTTGTTCCCTTCCAAAAACAAGGAAAACGGTGTAGAAAGAAACACTTGTCAAAAGAGGCTATTAGAAAATAATGCTAAAACAAACTATGTGGAGGGTTTATAGGCGTACCAGAAAGGACGAAGACTATACAAAATACAAAGAGGCACTTAATGCAGCTACAACTGAAATCAGACAATCTAAAAGAAGCTATGAGCAAAAACTAGCATGTAACATAAAAAATGACATCAAGAGTTTTTATGCATATGTCAGGAGTAAACAAAACGTACAAGACAAGGTTGGACCTCTAGAAGACAGTACTGGAAATATAATATCACAGGGGTTTTTAATGGCAGAAGACCTAAATGGTTACTTCAGTTCAGTGTTTACCAAAGAAGATATTAGTTCATTACCAGTTGCTGATGCTAAATTTCAGGGGGCTAAATCTGACTATTTAGGTCCGTTAGTTGCAACTCCAGAATTGGTAGCTAAGAAAATAAAGGCAATGAAGGATAACAAATCACCGGGAGTGGATGGGATTCCTCCAAAATTACTAATGGAAACAGTAGAACAAATCAGTATACCACTTGCAAGAGTATTCAACTTGTCATTAAAAGGGGAGTTGTTCCGTTTGAATGGAAAGCAAACATCATACCATTATTTAAAAAGGGTTCGAGAAATAAGTCAGAGAATTACAGACCAGTGAGTTTAACGTCAGTGATTTGTAAATTATTAGAAAGGTTAATTAAAGACCATATGGTGGACTTCCTCGTTAAGCATAAATTATTAAATTCATCTCAGCATGGATTCCTTAAAGCGAGGTCATGCTTAACAAATATGTTGTTTTTTGGAAGAAATCACTAAGTGGATAGACGTGGGATCGCCAGTAGATATTATCTACTTAGATTTTCAGAAAGCTTTTGACAAAGTGCAACATCAAAGATTACTACTTAAATTAAAAGCCCATGGTATCGGGGATAGCATAACTGACTGGATAGAACAATGGCTGACTGACAGAAGACAACGAGTTGTAGTAGATGGAGAAGTTTCAAATTGGAAATCGGTTTTGAGTGGGGTACCTCAAGGATCAGTATTAGGACCTATATTATTCTTAATTTATATCAATGACTTGGACGACAGTATAACAAGTAACGTACTGAAATTTGCGGATGACACAAAACTGTTTAGAAAGGTTAATACTGATGGTGATAAACAACATTTACAAAATGATCTAGACAGATTAGTGAAATGGTCTGAGAAATGGCAGATGTTGTTCAATTTTGGGAAATGTAAATGCCTACATACAGGACATAGGAACTTGAATGTAAACTATAAAATGGGAGATACTGTTCTGGGTACTACTGTAAAAGAAAAGGACTTAGGAGTTACAATAAGCGCTGATATGAAAGTTTCAGTGCAGTGTGGTACTGCAGCTTCAAAGGGTAATCAAATTCTTGGATTGATTAGAAGAAACATAACATACAAGGGAAAAAAGTTAATTATACCTCTTTATAAAGCAATAGTTAGACCTCATTTAGAATACTGTATACAAGCATGGAGACCATATTGTAAGAAGGATATAGATACGCTTGAACGCATACAAAGGAGAGCAACTAAAATGATTCCAGAACTGAGAGACCTTAGTTATGAAGAACGCCTGAAAGAATGTGGTTTAACAACTCTAGAGACAAGGAGGTTAAGAGGAGATCAGATTGAAGTTTTTAAGATATTGAATGGGTATGAAAATATTGATAGAAATATGTTTTTCTCACTCAAGAAAGATAGCAGAACTAGAGGACATGAGGTAAAATTAGTAAAGGATCAATGTAGATTGGACATCAGGAAGCACTCGTTCTCACAGAGGACAATAAATGAATGGAACAAATTGTCTACAGATTGTGTAACTGCTAGCAGCGTGAATATGTTTAAAAACAAGGTTGACACATATCTCCGGAGGGCGGGCTATAAGTAGATGAACATTGTTGGCTCTCGATAAGCCAATGGCTTCCTTGTCCACTTGCCATCTGGGCCTTTGGCTTGGATAGCAAATCTTGTCTTGTTAAATCTAATAGCCAGAAGAAGACCTGTAAGAACTTGTTACTGACCATGTGGGCCAAACCATCCAAGATCCCATACTAGTCATAAACCTATTTCTTTGGTTTTGTGGTTGTGCCTTGTTGGCTTTTACTAACCTCTTTATTTCTGCATCTAAAAACTCTTTGCTGATGCTTGAAAATAGTAAACATACACGTCGACGAACTGATGTTGGGCATGCACGCATATTTATACATATCATCGCTCACTTTTCGACACATTATTTAAGTCATACAGCTTTTTATAGATACAAATTTAGTGTTATTAATACACTTGCAAAAGTCTTACCCTGATTTTCTGCGCCTCGTTGATACATTGCTGGTAATTCCCTGTGTACAGTGCTGTTCTTATGTCGAAGAGTTCATCGGTATCGCCCTGGTTAGCCATTTCGGTGACGATGAAGTGGCCACGTCGATTGAGAGGGATCAATTATTATTTCATAAGGTGAGTCTCAAGTAGTTATACTCCAAACAGCCCAATCTTGAGCTAACGCAGGAGTTTGGACCAACGGCTTTTAGTGTCTCTTCCGAAAGACACGGGCAAAGTGGGGTGAACGAAATTGCCCAAGCTTCGAAACGGCGGAGGTGGAATCGAACCATCGTCCTCTCGATCGACAGGCGGGTGCTCTAACCATTAGACCACAGCTCCCCTTAAAGGCATGCTTTTAATGTTATTGTTGGTAGCCTGTTACCAATCTTGACAGAGCACGTCGTCGAAATTACAATTTTCATAATCTATGGGGAAACGTAGTTCTTTTATTCCAAATAAACAATGAGTGGATATTTTTATTCTAAAAAAATGGATCATGAAATATAGTGAGGAGCGGTGGTCTAATGGTCAGAGCACCCGCCCATCGATCGAGAGGACGGTGGTATGACAGCATATAAGGCTCACCTTTAAAGGCATGCCTTTAAGTAATTAAAGGCATGCCTTTAATTATTTAAATACGCGTATGTAAAGTTAAAGGCGTGGTTGTAACATTAAAAGCATGCCTTTAATTAATTAAATGTGCGTATGTAATGTTAAAGGCATGCTTTTAATTAATTAGGTACGCGTATGTAATGTTAAAGGCATGCCTTTAAATAATTAAATACGCGTATTTAATTGTAACCAATCGGAACCAGAGAAGTGTATTGATAGAATGTTGTTTCGTTGGTTCTGATTGGTTACAATTAAATACGCGTACTTAATTATTTAAAGGCATGCCTTTAAC
Source organism: Lamellibrachia columna (assembly GCA_963662155.1). Classification (NCBI taxonomy): domain Eukaryota; kingdom Metazoa; phylum Annelida; class Polychaeta; order Sabellida; family Siboglinidae; genus Lamellibrachia; species Lamellibrachia columna. Next base: position 5,369,454 of record OY759273.1, read on the forward strand.
ATTACATGGTCACCAGTCAAACTGCCTTATTTCCAGTCATTTCGCGTAATGACTGAAATTTTCAGTCATTTCGCGAAATGCCTGAGTGAAACAGTCATTTCGCATAATGCCTAAACATGTCAGCCATTACGTGAAATGACTGATTATACATATATATATATTTGTGTGTATATATATATATAATTATATATATATATATATATATATATATATATATATATATATATATATATATATATATATATATATATATATATATATATATATATATATATATATATATATATATATAATTCTATATATATATATATAATTATATATATATATATATATATATATAATTATATATATATATAATTATATATATATATATATATAATTATATACATATATATAATTATATATATGTATACAATAAGAAGCCTACTAAGATTTACCACAGTGGAGATAAACTGATATCACTACAGTGTGCTGTACAGCATGATTGTTGGCTTGTAATAAACATATCGTTATAGCAGACATTTAATCAAGGTTATAGCCTATCATCCGTTTGGTAAAGGTTGCAGTACTAGTCCTACCATAACTAATGTGTAATAAAACAAATTAAAATGTATATATATATATATTCCAATAAATTGCGGATTCTATGTACGTTGCCACATTTATATATATATATATATATATATATATATATATATATATATATATATATATATATATATATATATTATGTATATGTGGCAACAATGTACATAGAATCTGCAGAGGAAAGTTGTTGACAATTTAGAATTAAAAATTATACACAAAAACAATTGGAATTGATAGTTATTCATGAAAGAACATGAATTTGAATAACATTTAATAAATACAAATTTACATATATTTTAATAATGCAGCATATTGCAATATAAGTTGATTACTTCACAAAATTAATGTGCAGTATTTCACATTGATGATGAGTGTGGGGGCTAAGGGTTCTCAACCTACCATTTCAATATATCTATGGGCCAACATCCCATCATTTTTTGAGTGTACATTCCACCATTTTTAGGACCAATTACCTCCCATGCACTTCCTACTACATGCCCCTTAGGGTAGTATTTAAATAAATCACATGCATTGGATGTGTATAGTCATGGGCAATTATTTAATAAATTTTATTGACACAGCACAGTAAATGCACCGTACTGTGTTTTTAAAATAAAGTGCATGCAAAATGTGTGGGGCGCGGTGGTCGAGTGGTACAGCATCGGACTTTCGGTCAAGGGGACCGGGGTTCAAAACCACCTGTGGCAGAGCGTCGGACTTTTCGGTCGAAGGGACCGGGGTTCAAAACCACCTGCTGCCGTTTCAAAACCTGGGCAAATTTGTTCACCCCACTTTGCTCGTGTCTTTCGGAAGAGACACTAAAAGCCGTTGGTCCCTTCTACCTGGTGTCTATGCCAGGGGAAGTAAAAGATCCCACACAGGGGGTAAATGTGTAACCTGTTGTGGACTCAGAGTGGTGGTCTCTATCTCTAACCCACCAATTCCCGGCACGTGAGAGGCGCCGAACGTCAGAATCATCAACATAATGATGTTGGTCGTTTAATGGAAGAAGAAGAAATAATCATGTGCAAAATAATATTTTTAACAATATTTAACAAGATAAATTGCCATTCAAAGCAACAAGCTACATGTTGCAAGTTGACAAGGTAGCCATTGGTTTATCGAGAGTATTGTTGCAAACAATTTGTAAATGTCTATTTAATTATTAAAATTCATGTTTTGTCATGCATAACTGTCATGCGGATTATTGAATCATGCAATTTCTATTTGCGAACAGTAAAGAACTGAAAACCGTGTGCCATTGAACGACTGAATGGTCCCCCAGTAGAAGCACAACTGCATTTTTCACTGTTTGAAAAGATACAATTTGTTAATTGCTGTTGGTGTTATTCGTTGTGCAGTGCATACGCCCAGTGTTCCATCTATTGTTTCAATAATTAAGAAATTAGGCAAATGAATGTCCACTGCGCCACAGCAACGGAGATCCAATCACGTCTTCCGTTTTAGTGTACCTCGTCAACCAGACGATTTACACAGCGTGTTAATGCGCACAGAAAATTGTCAAATGTTTGAACAATTTATAATGTTTTGTTTATAGTGCACAATAATTATTTTACCATAAATTATATACGTATGCTAAAGTACATCATATATGCTAATAAAGACATTTATTGCGGCTAAATTCCTTCTGCGCAATAATGTTACGATTTTGTATCTGGGTCAAAAAAATAGTTCGTCTTGTTGTGAACACGATTTCCCAAACACGAAGGGAGAACTCGAGGTTCTAATTACCGTTAACTTGACGTTCTCTTTATATGTAAGTGCACAGCTCTCATATGCATTTCGCTGTATGAAACTAAGCATGAGCAAATATCTTACACGGACTTTTACTTCATGCTGAATATTTCAACTGTTAAATTTTTGAACAACTCGTAGTGATCAGGACCGATCATGACTGTACAGCTGAATTGAACCGTAGACGTAGTCTTAAGCAAAGCCAAAAGGAGTTTCCAAGAGGTAAGTTCATGTGTCTATCTTTCCGATACAAAGTAGCTTTTATTTGCGTTGCCAACTCATTAGTCATATAGGTAACCCGTTTATGACTTTGCTAACAATGGTGTAAATCACAAACACCAACTGCCAAGATTCCAGTGGCAGAAATGTTGTCCGTGACCGTGCACATCACTATAACTTGTATGTCACTGACACTGATAATTCAAATTGCCAGTTAATTATTTTAATCTGAATTCGTGGGCATCGAACTATGGGAAGTCTACAGCTTATGCTAGACAATCGACTAATATGGTTGCCATTGTCTACGTCTACGGCCCTAGTCAAGTTACCAGGCTATACAGTCTATTATGTATTGACTATGTCCCTGACACATGGCTATGCAGTTTGATTACTTAATTTCTGACATTTAAGGGGCCTCCTCAATTAATGCCTAATGGGCTTCATTTATACTCCACCCTAACTTTAGCCTAGGGCCAAAGCTATTATAAATTACAGTGCTGTTAGTTTAATTTTTTTTTATTTACTTATATTGACTTGCTGTTTGACTTGACATATGCATGTGCAGCTCTAACTATTTACTACACCATCTGCAATGCTATCTGTCACATAAAGTTAAAATGTAATTAGGTTCAGTTCCATAGAAACATTTTAGTAAATCATACATATATGCCTTAATTATAAAAAAAATTATTGATACTATTTTTGCATGAAATCAACAAAGTAGATATCTAGTTAATTGTTTACTGTATCTGAATATTTTCTCCCTCCCAAACACTTATTTCCAGACCATCTACATGTGGTCTAAAAATAACTTCAAATAATACCACAGACAAGACTAGTATTTAACTGATCTTAATTCAGGAAAGGTCGTAATTGTGACCAATTATGAATTGTCTGTTTGTAATTTTACAAGTATTAATATTTGAGATGTATGAAAATGGGATGACATTCCTGAGATGTAGCTAAACAGGGTTGCAATGTAATTAGATTCTACAATGCAACACTTTCTATTAATTGCATGGCTATATTTGTAGGCACATTGTATAGGTATAAGTCATTGGTATGCTTAATTGGCTTAACCAGGAATGTAAAGTGGGCCCACTAACCACTATGAACACTCCCGCCATTCTCAAGGCTGTCATCATTAACTCACTATGTGGTACTATTTCAATAAGAATTCTCAGTATACAAGGTCGGAAATAAAAACATTACCAAACTTTTTTAAAAAGTTATTTTCTTCAAGGCAATTAATGATAAAGCCATCTTGCGCTGATCCCAGTATTGAAAATCACCATTATTAATAGTGCATATAAATTACTTGTAAACCTGTGTTATGTGGTCTTCTCTGTAAGCTTGAACTTTTCTGACCATTTTGTTTTTTCACTATTTCATGTCACCTCTGCCACCAATACTTGCGAATCATATTAGCCACTAGAGAGACCAGATGTGTGGTCTATTACACATGTAATTTGCACAAATCTTTTGTTGTGCAATGAAACAATCATGTATTTATTCCAATGAATAGTTAATCATGACATTCAAGGTAACAAATTATTACTCCCTGTTGTCATGTTGGGGCAGCTATGGCATTTGTAACACAACACACATACTGGTGGTGGACTCTGTACTGGTGGTGGACTCGGTACTGGTGGTGGACTTGATACTGGTGGTGGACTGGATTAAGTAAACATTAACTACTTAATGCAATTGATGGCACATTCTTAACAGTGAATCGGCCTATTGTTTCAAGTTTTGGATCAGAATAACTAGCTGTCAGGATAACTAGCTGTCAGGATAACTAGCTGTCAGGATAACTAGCTGTCAGGATCATCACACACAATACAATGTCACAACTGTGAAGATCACAGTTCAAACCCATTTGCTGCTCTTCAGAATGTTTCCAAGAGAAGTTGAAAAGGTGTTTGTGTTAACAGGTCTGTCATGTGCTTTGAACAATAATTGTTGGATGGATGCATCGAACACTACTTAATAGTACTTATTGATGTGTTCGATGACATTTTGTTTCTCTCGTAAGTCCATATTTAGCTTCTGGTCAATTCTTGCAGATTTCTAAGTCAGTTATTCAATCTTTCAGTGTTTAATTGTTGACAGGACTCATCTACGTCCATATTGCCTTATATTTTCTTTTCAATATTAGTTTTCTCAGTTTGTCATACACGTTTCAGTGCAATTTACAGGCTGTAAAATTTGTAATTGTCCCTCTCGTCTCATTATCACTGTGATCTGTTTGTGTGATATTTTGTATTTTTGCAAGGAACAGCATTTCTGTTGCTACTAGTTTACTCGGTACTAATGGTAGAGGTTTAGGTAAGTGTATGGGCTGGCTACTGACTAGGTTACTGCCGGTTGCCTGATATGTATTACATATTTCCAAGGTGATTGTTATGATGTTGGCCACTTGGCACAGGCCAAAATAACACACCCGACTTGTTTGACACAGACTTTGCATTTGTTTGTAACCTCTAAGGTGAATCCTTGTGATCCGGCGATGGCAGTTAAATGACCGGACTTGGCTTCATAGCTCGATCTTCATCCTGGGTACAAGTAATGCAGCTAATAGCCTGAAAATCAATGCTATGACATGTCTTTCAAAATCTCTGCCAATAATCTTGCATTGATCATACAATTTCTATCTAGAAACTTAATAACTGCATTAGAATCACTCACTTTGAGTCATGTGAGCCGCTTCATTTCTACCAGTGGACCTTCATAATCACACGGTTTTTATGACCAGTAAGTCAACGATATATGTTTGTTTGTTGTTCGGCCCAAGGCCTAGAAGAGCCGTTGTTTGAGAAAATTCTATTCAAAGCATGCATGAATGTCGGGCAAGATCAGCTTACCGTACAGTGTTTTATGTTAATATTATAGGTGAAGACGTGTGGTCTACTGTAAAATGTGCTTAATAAGGTGACTGAGCTACAGTGTACATATTCAAAGCAGTGCTCAGGTCTGAACTTGCCATTGTTGAAATACAAATGAACTTTATTGGTAGAACCTGGTGAATCAGACAAATAGATATAAATTATATATGCATACCCACTCAGGCAACCAATTTGTCTTGAAGTCTATGGGTAGTACTTAGTAACTTACACAATAGCTCAATTGTAGCGGGCTCCATCGAACATCAGATCGGTTGAATGTAATATCATGTCATTCCCCCTGACCAGATAGTTGGAAGTGCACATATATATTGGTTCCTGCTGTCAACACCACCCATTCCCAGCAGCTGTGGTGAGTTTATTTTGAAGTCTGATTGTTTTTTTCATAAATTTTAAGTCTTGAACGTCTAGTATGAACTATATTCATCTATTCTAACATTTAGACAGCCCAAATGTGTTTTAGCGAACCACAATTTAAAAATAAAATTGATAATGTAAAACGGCAAAGTTGATATTCATAAAGAGATAACGGTCACATTATATTTAATTAGCTTTGTTAGATTGTCAATGGGAACATAAACTTGTGATGATCCCTTCTCGCAAAGACTTGCATGTAGGTACACTTTACATGTAGGTACACTTTACATGTAGGTACACTTTACATGTAGGTACACTTTACATGTAGGTACACTTTACATGTAGGTACAATTTACATGTAGGTACACTTTACATGTAGGTACACTTTACATGTAGGTACACTTTACATGTAGGTACACTTTACATGTAGGTACACTTTACATGTGATACGTTACTGGTGCTTGGCTTCATATATTATATCGTGTTTGTTACTGCTAATGACACAAACCACATTAACATTTTGTATGTAATGTGTGATAGTAATTTTGTAAATCATGTCTAGCATAACATATTCTTTTGTATGCAGGGTGATAACATCTGATCTCGGCATCTGGCTATATTCTTTGAATAGAAATATTGGACCATCAAGTCAAACGATATTGTTTGAGAGTCACATGCATTGATAATGCTTTAATTAACATGCCTGGTTTGCAACGTTCAACGCATATGTGCTTCAGTTAATTAATCCATGTGGTCATGCATTAGCAACTGATGCATATCTCTTTGATGTAGAAGAAAATTAATATATTGGTGTTGCGTTTGTTGCTATGCAAATCACAAACTGATCTGGCATTGCGACTATGTTACTTATGAAGATTTGCAGATGAATAAATATGCATACACACACTGACGAGCACACATGCCCACATGAAGCTAGATTGTTTGGACTGTATGCTTGTATATTTGCAGTCACGCTTCAGTGATTTTGATACCTAATTTAGTAGAGTCTAAAAAGGTATGACACAGTTACTTTGTGGACATGGTTGAATAAATATGTACAGACATTCCTGTTGGAAGTAGAAAACTGTGTAACTGCGCTCAGTTGGTGTAATAAATCAAGTATATTTAGATGTTCGTGTGATGATGCTGCATGTGTGACTAAGTTGTATTTCTAAATTACCATACTCAGGATTGTTTTATTTAAATCATTTGATTTAAATTATTGATTTAAATCTCTCCCCAAAAAAAAATCATTGATTTATGATTTTAAAATTTTTTTTACTTCCGTTTTTTTAATTACTGATTGATATGAATTTAACACAAATAATTGTTTACAAGCATCGAAATCAACAAAGTTTTGTGCGTTTTTTAATACAAAAGCACAAAGTGCGCACACTTGTGTAGCTGTATTGACACCATATAGCCTGATAGTAAATATTTTATGACATTGTGTATACCAGATTTCCAAAAAATCAAATAAATAGAAAAAATCTGATTGAAATAAAAAAAAATTATTTAAAACAAATCATGATTTTTTCAATCCTGACCATACTCAGAATGTGTGGTCAACATTTTGTTGGACACAAATTTTTAAAAGATTATATGCCCTTGTATATGTGCACTTCCACAATACTTGGCAACAAAATTAAGATGTTTTGGTGTCCCTGTAACATATAAATGTGCTGTAATTGTGTAAGTTACAGGGACCATTAAATTTGTCCTCATTCTGTTGCACAGTATTGTGGAAGTGCACATGCACTCAATGTAATTACTCTGTTTTTCAATGGTTTAAAAAATACCGTGTTTGAAACTTTGATAACTCCTGGCCTAGTATGTTTATGTTACATATTACAGAATGTTTATTTAAAATACCAGTAGCTATAAACATTTTATTGATTATTTTGTTCATCAACATCTGTCTCATCAACGTCTCATCTATCTGCAACAATGGCTTTTCTGATTTATTTTGTGGCGTGTTAAATGCCATAAATTTGAGTGTAGTAAATAGGTTGGTGTCATCAACATAAGTTATTCATTTGATAATGTCACTGACCCAGTAAATCTTGTATCATTTATGTGTGATTATAATGGTCCAGAGCAGAATTGATATTTGGCTTGGAGAACACATGTACACTTCTTAAGACATAACACTTCATCCTCGACTGATTCAGCCTATCACGAACGAGCTTCGTTGATGTACAAATGTGTAAAGTGTGAATAATTTAAGTAATATCCCCAGTCGATTTAATAAAAAAAATTTATTCAAATCATCGAAAGAATTTACTTTTGTGGTTAGATATGGTAAGGCTCAAAATACTGGATATCCAAAATGGTAAGCACATTGTGGGTCAATGCCAATCATGGACATGACTTCCATCCTCTTGTCGATCACGTGACAAAGTTATGAAATTTCATCAAGGGTGGAATTTTTTAGTTTAAAATTTTCCCCTCACTTAATGTTTGATCAAACATTTAATAGTTTTTTCTGATGATTTCACAAAACCTACATATAAAAGTTGCATGAACGAGCTAGCATGTTGCAGTGGATACTTGGTAAGTTTGATATTTCGCAAATTGTCTATGATAAACCTTCTTCTCCAGACTTAATATGCAAACATTCATACTCACGGTCAATTGTAATAAAACAAATTGTAGGACCACATATACATAATATTATCATGTAGGACAGACAGTGTGAGCATTGTTTAAGTCTAGTCATATGGAACAGTAGAAATATCATGTGCCAGTTGCATTGATATCGGATTCAGACCACATAATTACTACGGTGATTTGTCTGTGAGCTGTTCAAGTCGAGGCAATCTACAGAGTTGTCTACACAAATCTCTATGTACCTGTCCATTCAGTGCAGTGCCTGACTAAGATCACAGTGAGCGGTTTCTTAGTCCTACTTGACAGTAATGTCTCTCTGCACAATGGATAAATCCACTCGTTTGTTCTATATCTAGATCCGGTACTGAGAACTCCGTAGTCTGAAACTTGGATGACTTGGTGTATTCAGTGGGGTCCAAGAACGCGCTGTTTCTGGTCAAGCATACTAAAAGTACCGAGGGAAATATGCGATTTAATTACTCGTATGGGCAGACAGAACAGAACATACATGTGTAAGATTTGGTTTATTGACAAGCCTTAGGATTAGTCAATTGAGTTATGAATGCAGAAAAAAACGATGGTAAACTTTGTTGTCTTCGAGTAACCAGGATTAGCAAACATTAAGTGTTGTGTGATGAAGCTTTGCAATGTATTGTTTTTGTATTACAGCAAAATGTATTGTTTTTGTATTACAGCAAAATGCATAGAGATAATTAATTGTCAAAATTAAACCTAATTATTTAACATCATGTGGAAGTTAACATCAGCTGAACGAATACTTCAGTTATACGGTGTTGACTGGCATCTTGTACGACTTGTTTGAAACTGCTGAAAAGAGAGTTAAAATTTGCACTTGGTAAAGGTAACCAAAGTAGTTTTTAGTTAGTTAGTAAATGGTTGATGCAACAATACATTTATGGTTTTTTGGTTTTAAGTTAAAAGTAATATGATATTGAACAATGGTGGTAATTCAGAAGTGGTAATGAGTGAGAGAAATAAGACTTTGTTTAGAATTTGTTTTACTGTTAAATGTTGTGTTTGTTTCAGTGCGTTGGAGTAACTTTGTGATTAGGAGTCGATTCTGCGCCCGTCAAGCGAGGCCGTACTGAGCACATGCAAACCCACACGCTGGATGTGTGCATGTGCCATCGCTGATCCAACTGAGCGTGTGCGGACTGATGCGTGCCACAATGCGTCGGTCGGGACAACAGAACGATGACACAGACGCGAACGAGTCGAGCAGCTCGAGCAGCTCAGAGTCTGAGAGTGAGGGGGAGGATGAGGGAACAACAGAGGCTGTGGAGGAAGTGGGACAGTGTGCCAACCAACTCACCCTCGTGGATGATGATGAGTGCAACTTGTTGATGCAGCAGGCGATGCAGCCGGAGGGAGGTGAGTGGGTGACAGTGGGGGGGGGGAGTGGGTGACGGGGGGTGGGGAGTGGGGTTGGAATGTAACCCTTGCAGTTGATGAAACTCTGCTTTACTTCATATACTGTAATTGACCAAACCAAATACAGTACTTAATCTAGTCAAATCTAGCCTTCTTCTCATGTCACTACACTTTTCCCCGCCACTGCAGCACACAGATTCTGGCACAGGAGGTGTACACTGCCAAGTCGTCTGAACTGCAGGGCTCTTGTAGGAGAGCTAGGGCTCTCTAGTGGATGTCCTCTCCACAGTCAATATCAATATCAGCATCCTGGTTATACCCCCAAGACCCTTGGGAACCAAAGTGTGCGTATAAATGAGGTTCCACTGGTATTTGACACTGGTACTTCTCACGTTGATTCATCCCATCAACAAGACGCATGTTGTTATTTACATTATGCACTGAAGTACACAGGATGAAAACAGTTGCATGAGCTCCTTGCATTAAATGACTTTGTATTTGGATTGTGAACACCCAGGCCTCGAATTTGGCAAACCTGAGGGCAACGCCAGTTGGCCTTGGCTTTTATATATTTTAGGGGGCACCACAGCCAGTAGGTAGGGCACCACAGCCAGTAGGTAGGGCACAGAGACCAGCAGAAAATGCCATATTATCACAAATACAATAAATATGTTGATAAATTAGCATTGTTGTAAAAAAAACGTCTGGGTACTATAAAGAAGCTATGTCTGAGTGAGTTGCTGTCTGCCAATGACATTGCCTTCACCCACAGACTTGCAATTGAAATGGAGTGTATTAGAAAGCAAGGCCTTTTTGGCCATGAACCATTGTTTAATTGTTGAGCCACTACGGCCAGTTGCCAGGACATTGCTGCAAATTGCTGATTGGCCATCACCAAATTCAAGCCCTGAACATTTTGTGCTCAGTATATCGAGTCCAAACTTCAGTCACACCAACTTACATCTTGTTCATAATTCCTGAAATTTCCCCCTACATTTGCTAGGGAATAACATTTCAAATGTGACATATAATTCTAGGCCAGCTATTGCCAAACATGCCTGGCAAAATAGGCACAGCTGATTATGTTAAGACGTGACTGTGTGTTTGGCATTAATACCAGAAAGGTCAACTAGCTGCCATGCCCAGTAAACAGATTAGCTTTATAAAGTACTTTGAGTCTAATTTGTTAACGTTGTAGCATGAAACATGTTTTTCAGATAAATGTGTTAAATACCAATTTTAAACATTAGCGTATCAGCAGCATCACAGACGAACACAGTTGTCCCCTTCTTTTCTAACCATCTGTCAATGACAGGACATTGGGGAGGCCGGGAGATGACAATGGCAAAACACAACCTACCATGTACCGGTTCACTGACAACTCTTTTTGTGCCTTTGTCTAATAAAAAGTGTGATTTAATAAAAAAAATTGGTAAAAAAAACCTGGATATTGGATGAATAAATGTTCCAAAAATAAATGTTACATGCATGCAGCCACACGCAGAACTTTGTGTGTTTTCTATTGTGTACAACTGTTGTCTAAATATGCAACTACAGCATACATGTGCATTAAAACAACATTTCACTGATTTTAGCAGCCATTTTGAATTCTGTACTGGATTCAGCAGAATCACCTGGCAGTGTGTAACTCCCACGCCACAGCCTGTGTGCTGCAGTGGCGAGGAAAGTGTAGCGACACGAGAAAAAGAGGAACCACTCTATTATGTGATAGGCAACCCCTACTGGTGCATGTCTAGACATGTCAACCAACAATGTAAAAAAAATTGCAATCCTGTATGTTGTCTCTAGAGGTATTAAGAAAGTTAACAGTTGTCTGGCAAATCCACAAATTATGGATCCATAACATGCTTCTTTTTAATTTGTGTACTAATACTACTTACAAAATAAGCTTGCAGGTGCATACATGTGATAAATAAATCATCAGATGAAAAACTATTTCACCTTCAAAGGTGAAGAGTTATCATTTATTCATATGTATATATGTCATAAAACTGGCATAGTTATTAACTGAGATGCTAAAAATACTATTAAATTCAGTGTTGCAATGTCTGTAAAGCAGTTATCAGATGAAAATCTTTGCACATTCCTTTAATACAGTACTTGTCTACTGAAAATTGACCAAACTAATAAGATATCTTAGAGAAAAGAGCCATAGGGTCAAAGCCATAAAGTTCACTGTAGCCTGAGCTTTGGGTGTTGCTAATCTGACATACAGTGCATTGTTGGCTAGAGTCGTTGACCGGTGCATTAAAGAAAATCATGAAGATTAATTTGCCATAGTTGGAGTGGTTGAATAGGTTAGAGATGATTTATGAGAATAAAGTTGTATTGTCATGAATAGATGAATGCTATATAATAAGTACACAGGCGGTAAAGTACAGTGACCTGTAAACATGACAAGATGGAAGCCATTTCTAATAACACACCTGTTCATAGCAGGATATTGCTGATATTTTGTTGTTCATTGTTTTTATTTGGTTCAATAATCATTTAATTTGCTTGTCATCCATTTTAAATAATAATAATATATTTTATTTGATATAGGAACAGATCCAAGATTGTTAGTGGAACTTCACAGCATATTAAAAATTAAATGTACGTGGTGTAGAATTGCTAAATAAACAAATAGAAAGTTTAAAATACCACTGCTACTAATAAATATTTTATAATAACAATGGTAATTAATAAATAATTTAAAGTAATAATACTATATATATATAAATATATATGTTTATATATGTGTTTAATAATCAAATTATGTTTTTTAATATTGCTAACTAATGACCCCATATTGTGAATAAGATTACAGAAAAAATTTCATTAAGTTGCAATGAGTGGAGCAATTAGCTAACTACATTGTTTGTCTGCAAGAGATACTACAATGTGGTTCGAAAGATAGTCTGTTACACATAATACAATTAGGTTAATCTCCACTTATGGTTGACTTGACTGACCACTAGCACTACAGAACATACCAAGATGACCAGTACATACTGTTGGTTCATGTTATGGCTGCCTTTAAGTAGCAATCACATTTTTTCTTAACTCATTTTATACTAATTTTCCAAAAACCGCAAACCTATCTAGTGTTGACTATGACAAGCTTTCTATTGTGGACAATGACATACTGTCTCATGTGTTCACATGGGTCATTCCACATGAAATCAACCAACAAAAAGACCAACATCTTGACCCCCTCTGATTTTAATGCAGTTTGGCACACTATTGTGAAATTTGCCTATGCCAAATTTCAGACTTGTTCTGGGGTGAGATTTAGCAAGTCATGGAAGGTAGCCAGTCAGGCTACCAACCTTGCAAAGTGAAGTAGCCTGACAGCTTGTTAGGTAGCCCACTTGCTATTCAATACTTTGATGGTAGAAAGTAAATACTTCGAAGGTAGAATGTATGAACGACATCAACAACAAATAAAAAAACATCAAAAAACAAACAGTTTTTAAACATTTATTTTCAAGGCAGGATCAATAGAATATGACACATAATACTGAATAAAATACAGAATACAATTATATACAGGTTGTTTTTCTTTCATAACATGGTACACCAACAGTCTACGTGAAGTCTCCAAGCGTCACAGGACATCAGGTCCTGTGAACTGAACAGTTTTGCTGATTTTTTACAGGACCTGATTTTACCCTAGCCTAGAGAAACTTTAACCAGGTTCCTGATTAATTCACCAGAAGGCTGCAGACCAAGGGCCAATACACAATAGACAGACAGTGGAAAGCAGATATTCCATTATTCTACAACCAACACAAGTATCCATGCCCCATGGGTCTAAATTCACGCGACCTTCAACATTTTGAACATGCAACGAGTATTGCATCACATGTGTGACGGGGTTGTTTCTGGCAAAACGTTCAAGCGTATTGATGGCAAATTGGCCTGAGGCATTTGGTATTATGACTGTCACGTATAAATTGCCACGTAATCCCATCCTGGGGACGGGCATTTTTGCTAGTACATATAAAAGTGGCGCCACGCGGCACCAAGACTATTAACATGACCGATTATTATTTCAATGTAGAAAACATACAATGAATTCTCCCTATTGATATCGCTTCGGCTACGGTTTAGCAACATTTCTTGCAATGTCAAACGTGTCACAAACACACGATTTATGGTTAACATATAGCCAGGACAACACTTCTGAGATGTTTATTAACATTCCGTTTATTTTTGCTGGGTCTAAAATATTGCAGCTCCATAAATATTTCGAGTCGCCATGCGGGTTACTGTAGTAAAAAATTTAAGTCGCCTGAAGCCATTTTTGGGTGCCATTGGCGACCGGGCGACCGGGCGACCGCTAAATCTCACCCCTGTTGTTAGTGAAATAGTCGTAGCATGTAAATTATTTAAAGAATGTCAAGTTATCTCATGACATGTATGTAGACATAACTTTGGACCTAATGGTGCTAAAGTACTGATATTCACCTTAAAAAAGCTAAGGCATTGTCCTATCCACACCACGTGCATTAAAAAATATTTTACGCTCTTATTAAAACTCCATCCACAACTGATTTAGCTTATCATGAATCCGGTTCATTGGTGTCCTGATATGTAGTGTGTGAATAGTTTAAGTAATTTCTGCAGTCGGTTTAATAAAAAGTGCATATTTTTGTTCAAATCATCGAAAGAATTAACTTCAGTCGTTTGATCAGGTAAGGCTCAAAATTGAGGATATCCAAAATAAAAAAAAAATGTATGGGGTCAAGGTTTATCATGGGCATGACTTCCGTCCTCTCTCCGATCATATGACAAAATTATGAAATTTCACAAAGGGCAACATTCATGAGTTTTCAGCATTTCAGATGATTTCACAAAAACTACGTACAAAAGTTGCACAAACAAGCTAGCATGTTGCAGTGGATATTAGGTAGGTTTGAATTTTCACAAAATTAATTTGAAATGAGACAAGCAATAAAAACAAATTGAGGAGGGACCTTTAATTGAGGAGGCACCTTTAATCGAGGAGGCACCTTTAATCGAGGAGGCACCTTTAATCGAGGAGGCACCTTTAATTGAGGAGGCACCTTTAATTGAGGAGGCACCTTTAGACCTACTTAGTACTACACGTATTACTTGATGCACTCTTGAACTGATCCTGTAATTTTTTCCCAGGGGAGGGAGCCTATGAAGAGGCTGGAGAGGATGGAGAGGGGGACACGGAGGACCTCGCGAGTACCATCCCCGAGGAGACCGTGGCAGAGGAAGAGAAGAAAGCAGATCTGGGAGCCAGCGGGAAACCAAAGAAAAAGAAACGGCGAAGAAAAAAGTAGGTTTTCCTACCAGTTGTTTTTTACATCAGGATCTTAGGTTGCTCCTGTGTGTTCGTGTGTATGAATAACAATGAAAATGTAAAGTGTATTGTAAAATTGTATAAGCTGTATTGTAAAATGTGTAGTAAAATGGATTGTAAAATAATGTAAAACAAAATAATGTAAAATTGATTGTATGTGGATTGTAAAGTACTATAAAATGGATGGATTGTGCTTTAGTTATTAAAATATTTGTAGGTAACAATTGAATAAAGTTTCTAAGTTTAAAATCTAAGTCAGAATTTGGTATGACAAATTAATATGTTCCTTGTCGATGTTCGTCAATGAATCACAATTTTTTTTATTGCTGTTTTATTGACCCAGTTGTAATATTCAGTAAGAAGTGAACATTAGAATGTGTGTTCAAGTGACCTAATTGTGGGATTTGTCTGTTTTGCTGAACATTTTAATGACTTATTCCACACCAATATTGCATGATTTATTAGCAGCCATAAATGGAATAGATTTGTATTAACAATGCCATGTGGCGTGTAGTCAGTGCAGGCAGAGAGCTGAACATTTCTTTCAATTTGTTATTGCATTTGTTAAATGCCTTGAATTGCAAGTGAATAACTTCTTATTTCGCAGTATATGCTGTTTGTATTCGCATTGCTGAGTCGGTCTAGTTAATAAATGGGCAGATATTGCGATCAATTTTGTCAACTTTTGACAAAGTGGGCACGGCTATGACAATGCTACAAAGCCCATACTTGGCACTGCATATAATAGTTGATCGCTCTTCAGACATTATGAAATGCCTGTGATTATCTTGTTTAGTCTGCTCTATGGTGGAACGTGAGTACTTGCAGCGGGAGAATGTAGATTCAGTCGGAGTATGTTTGTATATGAAGAAATGTTACTTTACGTCTGTTTCTCATTGAGTTGCTGCTTATACAGTATCGCAAGGGCACTTTGGTAAACAAAATGTTGGTTGCGGCTTTGTTTACATATGTCTATATTGTAGCCAGGCAGCATGCTGTATGTTTGGACATATATCATGTTACTGAAGCACACACTATTTTCTCTTTTGTAATTCGTCTATTGCATGCAATATTTATCAAGTCTGTCATATGTGAGCCATATTACATCTGTAGCCGCACGTATGATTTCGTGACCAAGTGTCATTAACTTCCTTCCTAATTGGAATGCTGCATAAATTATGAGGGTAACACATTACTGGCTGCCAGCTGTCTCTAGTAATTGTATCCAGGCCAACATTTTCACATGATAATTATCAACAAATTAAAATAGGTCTCTCTCTCTTTCTTAATATCTTACTTTGATGACTAAATTGACTAAATGCAACTTTGGAATTTAAAAGTTTAGAAGAAAATTCATTGTATTAAATTGAAAAATATCATTATCTACCTATTTTTGCATTTTTTTCAGTTGCTTTTTACTTCCCAAACTCTGTTGCTACCTGCATTAATTAGGTGTCAGAGCAGAAGGAATGCATACAAAAATAAAAGATCAATTTGTAGGCATAACATTTAGTAATTGAAAAAGTGACGATGTCTAAGTCATTATTCATAAAATATATTAAGTCATCCTTTAAGAAAATTTATCAGAAGCACTTTGTGTTGATGGGGAAAAATGTTAATTAAAATAGAATGCCATTTTAATTGTTCAAAAATAATTGAATTTTAATGTATTAAAAGGAATTGAAAGGGTTTTCAATTGATCAACTGCTCATGTATTTAATAGGTAAAACATTTCATGCAATTTTATGCAATCACATCACAGCTTAGCATTATAAAATATAAACTTTAAGACACCATGACCAGGCAGATCTTCAAAGTTTCAAAATTATCTTACTTTTACAACAAGTATGCATCTTCCCCTGAATGCTTGCATGCCTGTGAATGTCATCACATGACCAGCGTGTCTGCATTGTTCCCAGCATGAAAATAAATAATGACCTGACCCCAAATAATACCACCTTTTCAAGGCAGCAGCACATGCAAATTTATATCTGCTAACTTTGTGGATAATTGTATTTCCATATTGCACACAAGCATGCACACCTGGTTATTATTATGTATTACTGTTAGCCACTTTTATATAAATAATTTGGAGAGCTGTTGTTATGTAGCAAAATAGGTTTTGTTTAAAAAAATACTAGCAATTGTGTGGTTTCATTCACGAATGGAAAGTATATAATGGAGATGGTAATATGCAATACATTTTATTTAAATTAATAATTCACAATCTACAGTATTTATTGTAATCCGTGTATGCAGTAATTCCTACATGGTTGTATGTGAATCTGGAATAAATTAGAGATTTCTGTTATTTTACAATGAATCTTGAATAATTTATACATTAAATTCCTGTTACATATTTCAGATTACATAACATTATGTAGTTTTCTTGAGTGTATAATGATATTCATGCATTTTGCTAATTAATTATTCTTTCTTTTGTATTTCAGGTGTCTTTACGTGTGTCTCACAAATTGTAAATACGAATCAGGTAAATATACTCTGTTTGTTTTGTTTCTTTTCTTGAGTTATGTACAGGACAGTTTCAGCAAGACTCAAGGTAAATTAGTTAGATTAACTAAAGTAGGCAGATTACACTTTTGGCTTTGGAACAATTTCTAATGTTGCTTTTTGTATTGTGCAGAGATATTACATGTACAGAAGTTTGATGTTTACTTCTGGTTTTGAATTGTCTTACCTGTCATTTTAAAATAGTGGATTTGTGACACATATTATATAATGTGGCATTTAGAGCACCAGACTGTCAGGCAAGAGGAACAGGGTCAAGTCTGTCTGTCTCTGCGGCCATTTTGTAACTTTGCAATTTCATTCACCCCACTTTGCCTGTGTATTTCGGAAAAGACACTAAAAGTCCCATTTATCTGGTGTCTAGGACTCTATGCCAGGAGAAGTAAAATTTGCCATGTACACAGTGGTAAATGGGTAACCTATCATAGACTCATACAGCAGGTGATTTCTATCTGTAAAATAAAAAACATTCTGTGACCTGCATTAGTTGTTTGGAGTATATAAGACATAAGACAATATAAGATGTGATAGTACTTATATCATAAGACATAAGACAGTATAAGATGTGATGGTACTTATATCATAAGACATAAGACAGTATAAGATGTGATGGTACTTATATCATAAGACACAATACAGTATAAGATGTGATGGTGCTTATATCATAAGACACAAGACAGTATAAGATGTGATAGTGCTTATATCATAAGACACAAGACAGTATAAGATATGATAGTACATATATTATAAGACATAAGACAGTATAAGATGTGATAGTACATATATCATAAGACTCAAGACAGTATAAGATGTGATAGTACATATATCATAAGACATAAGACAGTATAAGATGTGATAGTACATATATCATAAGACACAAGACAGTATAAGATGTGATGGTACTTATATCATAAGACAGTATAAGATGTGATGGTACTTATATCATAAGACAGTATAAGATGTGAAGGTACTTATATCATAAGACTCAAGACAGTATAAGATGTGATAGTACATATATCATAAGACACAAGACAGTATAAGATGTGATGGTACTTATATCATAAGACAGTATAAGATGTGATGGTACTTATATCATAAGACAGTATAAGATGTGAAGGTACTTATATCATAAGACGCAAGACAGTATAAGATGCGATAGTACATATATCATAAGACACAAGACAGTATAAGATGTGATGGTACTTATATCATAAGACACAAGACAGTATAAGATGTGATGGTACTTATATCATAAGACAGTATAAGATGTGATGGTACTTATATCATAAGACAGTATAAGATGTGATGGTACTTATATCATAAGGCAGTATAAGATGTGAAGGTACTTATATCATAAGACTCAAGACAGTATAAGATGTGATAGTACATATATCATAAGACACAAGACAGTATAAGATGTGATGGTACTTATATCATAAGACACAAGACAGTATAAGATGTGATGGTACTTATATCATAAGACAGTATAAGATGTGATGGTACTTATATCATAAGACAGTATAAGATGTAATGGTACTTATATCATAAGACACAAGACATTATAAGATGTGATAGTGCTTATATCATAAGACACAAGACAGTATAAGATGTGATGGTCCTTATATCATAAGACACAAGACAGTATAAGATGTGATGGTACTGTGATGATCATGTCCTTATGATATTATTCGCAGTACGACGAGTGTCACGGAGGTTCGGCTTCAAGGAAGTGGCCGAAGATGACGACTGGAACCTGTTCTGGACGGACTACTCAGTCAACCTTGAGCGCGTGATGGACATGAAGAAATACCAGGTAATGGTCAACAGTAGTCAGCTTGAGAAGCAATGAAACATGAGTCTAAATGTTGCTCTCCTCCTTTCCCCTGAAGTCAGTGGTGAGACTGGCATCGATATTGGGCCTTGATTTATGTTTTGTCCAAATCGCATAAAATCTCTCTTCATACAGTTCTCCCATCTCAGTCTTGGTCTTCCTCTTCTCCTTCTGCTCTGAGCAAATCTGCTCTCTTCTTTAACTGCTCCACTTCAGTTCATTCCAAGTAATACTGAAATATGGGAGTTTCACTAAACTATAACAAATCTGTGGAAATGTAGCTCAGTGAATCGCTGAAATGTGGCTGTGGTGAATACTTGAAAATGTGAAGAAAATGTAAATGAAGTAGACGGTATGTTTTTTTCTTACTTACTTACTTTCTTAGGCCCTTAACTCCTCCTGGAGCATAGGCCATCCACAACATTTCTCCAGTGCCTCCTGTCTTGGGCAATCCTCTCCAGTAGTTGCCAGCCATTCCCTGTTTGCTTAATGTCTGCCTCGAGGTCACGCCGCCAGATGTTTTTTGGTCTCCCCGTCTTTCTCTTGCCTTGGGGATTCCATGTCAGGACCTGTCTGGTTATGTTTGTGCTTGGCTTTCTCAAGGTGTGGCCAAGCCATCCCCATCTCCTCTTAAGGATCTCTATCTCTATTTGGGCTTGGTGTGTTCTATCCCAGAGGTCTTTGTTGCTCACCCTGTCCATCCAGTGTATTCGCAGAATTCTTCGCAGGCAATGGTTGACAAATGTCTGGATCTTTATCAGTGTGGTCTTGTTTATTCGCCACGTTTCCGCTCCGTACAGCAACATGGATTTTACATTTGTTTTAAACAAGCGTATTTTGGTGGTTTCTCCAATTACCCCTTTGACTTCCACACATTTCTCAACAGGTGGAAAGCTACCCTTGCTTTGCTGATCCTTTTCTTTACGTCAGCCTCTGTCCCTCCATGCGTATCCACTATGCTGCCTAGATATCTGAAATCTTTAACCTCTTCCAGTGTCTCTCCCTCAAGCATGATTGGTGTTTTGCAAGTAGCATTTGTTCTCAGGATCTTTGTTTTCCTTTTGTTGATTTTCAACCCAACCCTCTCTGAAATCAATGCCAGTTCTGTTGTTTTGTCCTGCATCTGCCTATGGCTGTGAGACAGGAGTGCAAGGTCATCTGCAAAGTCCAGGTCATCAAGTTGGGTCAGCATCGTCCACTGGATTCCATTTCGTTTCTCCTTGGTTGCTGTTTTCATGACCCAGTCTATGACTAGAATGAAGAGGAATGGTGACAGTAAGCATCCCTGTCTCACCCCCATCCTAACCTCAAAGTTCTTTGTAAGTTGACCTTCATGAATGACTCTGCATGACATTCCCTCATAGGAGTTTTTGATCATGTTGACTAGTTTCTTGGGCACCCCATAGTGTCTTAGCACTTTCCAGAGTGTCTCCCTGTCCACACTGTCAAAGGCTTTCTTGTAATCAACAAAGTTGACGTATAGGGATGAGTTCCATTCGATGGATTGTTCCACTATGATTCAAAGTGTTGCAATCTGGTCAGGACACGATCTGTCCTGCCTAAAACCTGCTTGCTGTTCACGCAAAGTTAGGTCCTCTTTGCCTTTCATCCTCTCTAGGATTATTCTGTTTAGAACCTTCCCAGGTACTGACAACAACGTAATTCCTCTGTAGTTATCACAGTGGCTCAGGTCTCCTTTCTTGGGGATCTTGATAAGTTAACCTTCTTTCCATTCTGCTGGAATTTTTTCTTTTTCCCAGATCCCCTCAAAAAGACTGTACAGCATTTCTACTGAAGTATTTACATCTGCCTTTAGTGCTTCTGCAGGGATACCATCAGGGCCTGCTACTTTCCCATTTTTCATATGTGCGATTGCCTTTTTTATCTCTTCTCTAGTGGGTTTATTACAGTCTATTGGGAGATCTGTCTCAGCTGGTTGGATGTCTGGTTGATTCTGCGGTGTTGGTCTGTTGAACAGCTCTTCAAAATGCTCTGCCCATCTGTTAAGCTGTTTGTCTGCCCCCATCAGGACGGTCCAATTTTTGTCTCTGATTGGCCGCTCTGATTTCTGAAACTTTTCAGCTAACTTCCTTGTTGTATCGTAAAGGTGCTTCATGTTCCTGCTAGCTGCTGCCTTTTCTGCCTCTTGTGCAAGTCCCTCTACGAACTTCCTTTTGTCTGTTTTGACACTTTTCTTCACCTCTCTATTTGCTGCTGTGTGCTCTTTCTGAGCTGTTACCTTTGCCGCCCTTGTGCGGCTGCTGTTGACTGCTTCCTTCTTGTCTCTTCTGGTCTGTATTTTCCTCATTGTTCCTACTGAAATCCAGTCTTTCTGTTGGGGTTTCCTTCTGCCAATTATCTCTTCGCATGTGGTGTTTACTGCATCCTTAATGAAACTCCATTGGCTGTTGATGTCCACTCCCACATCTTCATCATACAGTTCTTGCAGGACTTTGAATCTATTAGCTAATGCGACTTTATATGCTTCTGCTGTTCTTGGATCCAACAATCCACATTATATCCTGCCTTTCGTCTTTCTTGTTCTACTCCATTTCTTCTTAGCTTGAGTTTTAGCCTGGCTGTTACAAGGTGGTGATCAGAAGCAACATCAGCGCTTCTCTTCCCACACAGCGATCTTCTGAACATTTTGTTTATGCCGATCTGGTCTATCAGATTTTCGTTGACTTGGTCAGGAAATACCCATGTTGCCTTATGTATTCTTTTGTGTGTGAACACGCTTACCCCAATCACAATGTTGTTTATTGCACAGGCATTCACAAACCGCTCCCCATTGTTATTCATCACACCCAGCCCATGAACCCCCATCTTGTTTTTTAGCCATCTGTAATCAAATATTGCACTATCTATGATATCGTGTGACATTAAACCAATCAATGTTTCTACAAAGCAGTGATTAAGTTATAATGAGTTACATAAGACAAAACGTTATATTAAGTGTGCTGTCTGTTCCATTTAGGGGTAGTCCCAATTCTTTGATTTGAAACATTTGTCATCCTCGAAGACCATATCTAGAGAGATTAACTGCAGTGATTCTTTGTTTTTGCAGAAAATCAACCATTTTCCCAGCATGAGTGAGATCTGTCGGAAGGACATGTTGGCGCGGAACATGAACCGAATGCTGAAGCTCTTCCCAAAGGAATACAACGTCTTCCCTAAGTCTTGGTGTCTTCCCGCGGAGTATGTTTCCTGTTCCGTTGACACATTGGCTGAAATTTTTATTGAAATTTCAATAAGTTTTGTTACAAATGCCTTCCTGTGGATCTTTCATTAAATTTGTTTGATAGATCAATTTACAAAGTTAGTAGTTATACAAAAAATACAATTTGCCTGTTTTTATGCAAATAGATGCATCAGAGTAATGACGGGGACTGGTACACGTAGCTGCAAAAAGGAGGCAGCCATTATTTATGGGTGGTTTCGTCACAATTTAGGAGGGATCCGTCATTTCGTTTGGACTTTTTCTTTTGGCTTCCTTAAACAACTAATCAGAAGCCCATTTGAAGTTTGATGTTTGGCCAATATTACAGACTTTTCATGTTATCATATTTTTTTACTTTCATGTGATCATATTGTTTTCTTTCATAAGATCATATCGTTTCTTGTATACGTTGCAGCTTTGGAGACTTCCAGGCCCACACACGACAGAAGAAGCACAAGACATACATCTTGAAGCCAGAGAGCGGCTGTCAGGGAAAGGGCATCTGGGTCACAAAGAACCCCAAAGAAATCAAATCTCATGAACATATGCTGTGTCAACAGTACATCTCCAAGGTGAGTTCTCTCTCTCTCTTGTAATGTGTAAGTCAAACAGTGTGATGATGCATATAATTTCACAAAGTAACTGTAACTTTGAAGACACTCAGTTATTTAAAACATTTGAATTTTTGTGTATGCATCCAGCTTGATCTGTGATGTTTGTAATTTGTTTTAAAAAATTTGAACTTTTGATGAGAAGACAAACTGGATAAATGCAGAGAAATGATCATTTGCAAACATACACAGAACACTGGAGGAAAGCCCCAGAATTGTGATAGCACTGGTTAACAGTGTCAGTACAAGTAAACAGTAATACCGTACCGTAACACTGTTTCATACTTAGTTACTACTTTCTTATTGCTTCTCAATAATTACCTTTTCTCACACATTTAGAACTGTGTGTTTAGAACGTGAAGATGATTACTTTTTTGGTAATTGATCATAAGTATTAAAACTCCCAGTTCAATTTATTTGATCCATTGGTAATCTGGTTCATTGATGTTCAGAGTTGTGTGTGAATAGTTTACGTAATATGTGCAGCAGTTGGTTTAAGAAAAGGGTGTAAACTTTTGTTGAAATCGTAGATATAATTCATTTTGATAGTTAGATTAGGTGACTGAATAGTTTGTCTGATGATTTCACCAAAACAGAATAATGCACTTGTACAAACAAGCTAGCATGTCATTGTGGATAATGGATAGGTTAATTTTTTCGCAAAACGAGACAAGCGAAATAAATTAAATTGACGAAGCACGGTTAATTTTGTGACAAATGTAACTGCTTTCTCAGATCAAAGCTGCATGTTACGGTCTTTCTGTTGTTAGCCTTTCCTCATCGATGGTTTCAAGTTTGACCTGCGCATTTACACCCTTGTGACAAGCTGCGATCCATTGCGAATCTTCATCTTCAAGGATGGACTCGCTCGGTTCGCAACGGCGAAGTACATCGAGCCAACCAACCACAATGTTGTAAGTAGGCCCCACAGCGCCATCTTGTGTTTACGCTGGTAGTCAGCACATCCACAATAATGGCCAACCAAAAAATTAAGGAGGGACAGACCACCTGGATAGGATTTGTTTTTAATTTGTGTAGCTTGTGTAGTGGCAGTGTATGATGGAATTATATCCTATCTAAAAAATTGCAATACTTGGAAAGTTTTGGATATTTTACCTTTGTTATTGTTAATTATACTTTTCACTCCAAAAACCAAACACATTCAAAAACACATTAGCATGCGCTGTAGATCAGTGCACTAGTCTACAGTGCATGCACTGTAGACTAGTGTACAGTGCACTGTAGATTAGTGCACTAGTGTACAGTGCACTGTAGACTAGTGTACAGTGCACTGTAATACACATTTGTAGTATTTGCAATATTTCATTGATTTCCCTTGGTCTTTAATGAATGCAGCAGTGGACTGTGCTAATCTGTTTAACTGCTTCCGCCTGGAGAACGATGATTTAGCCTCGTCAATTACTGACTTTAAGTCAGGTATTGATCTGACGTCTGTATCATCTGTCCACCCCAATGGGCATTGATTGCTGCAATGTTGCGTAAATCAGCAGTGTCCATGTTCTGGCCCAGGGCTATTATCTGGCCAACACTGCAGTAAAGTGGTCAATAACAATTTGGCGATGTATTGTGTTGCACAGCGATAAATAGGGGCCGCAGCACATAAAGCGATAAAGTGCAAGTCATGAAAACATATGAATAATTTTTTATTTTTTTTTGTTTCTGCAGTAACAATTAAAATCTGGCGATGAACTATTTAATTTTTTGTGGTTGTTGTACCACATTGCTGGTTTGTTAAATAGTTAATTAATTAATTAATTAAATGTTTCCTAAATCATGCATAGTTGTTTATTTCTGCAATAACAGTTACAATCTGATGATGAACTATTTAATTTTCTGTCATTGGTAAAATATTTATGTTTTGTTAAGCGGTTAATTATTTAATTAATTAATTGTTTCCTATTGGTTTTATTTCTGCAGTAACAATTAAAATCTTGTAATAAACTAATTAGTTTTCTGTCATTGTGATCGCACATTTCTTTTTGTTAATTAATTAATTCATTGTTTCCTAAGGCATGCCTGTTGATTTGTTCTAGAACAATGTTTACATGCACCTGACCAACTATGCCATCAACAAAAACAGCAGCGACTTCGTCAGAGACGACGAAGCTGGCAGCAAGAGGTGAGGGACCATCTCAAGTTAAGAAGGGACCATCTCAAATTAAGAGTTGATGAAAATAAAAGTGATTTTAAAACTCCCTACTCAGTTGATTTAGCATATTATGAATCAGGTTAGTTGATATTCAGTTCTGTAGTGTAAGATGAAACACGCATAGTCAGTTTGACTCTTTAGTGCACAGACCGCCCGTAACTGCCTTATGTCACTTGTGTGCAGACCGGCCATAACTGCCTTATGTCACTTGTGTGCAGACCGGCCATAACTGCCTTATGTCACTTGTGTGCAGACTGGCCATAACTGCCTTATGTCACTTGTGTGCAGACTGGCCATAACTGCCTTATGTCACTTGTGTGCAGACTGGCCATAACTGCCTTATGTCACTTGTGTGCAGACTGGCCATAACTGCCTTATGTCACTTGTGTGCAGACTGGCCATAACTGCCTTATGTCACTTGTGTGCAGACTGGCCATAACTGCCTTATGTCACTTGTGTGCAGACTGGCCATAACTGCCTTATGTCACTTGTGTGCAGACTGGCCATAACTGCCTTATGTCACTTGTGTGCAGACTGGCCATAACTGCCCATCCGGACTGGTTCACCTAGGGCGCCCAAGAGAACCGGTCTTGTGACATTTTAAATTGGCCAATCATTTCAAAAAGGGGTCACCAGTTCAACAAGATGCTGATGTAGGCACTTGGGATCGCCAACAGTATATTTAACAGTATACTTTATTCATACATTCATACCTGTGTACACTCTACAATGTAATTCATTTCAAATCATTTAATACATCTGTTGTCAAGATATCCTCATTTTAATGCAAGCAATGTGAGACATCAACTACAATTGGCGACCATCTTGAAATTCAAGGCAAGAAATGAGAAACTTGTCTGTCAAGTGCTTCTTCCACTTTTTTGTAGAAGTCCACATTTTTTACTTTAAATTCTATATAAAGACATATAAATTCATATAAAAATGTTCCTATAGCATACTTATTCCAATCAAATGTCACCATTTATCAGGCGAAATCTGCTAGGTTTTGCCGGAAATGTGCCTAGCATCAAATATATTTGTGCTTCAATCAGTATTAATCTGTCATTCGATGTTATGCTTGTTGATGAACACAAAAATATGTAGTTTACCATAATTTTTCCATTTGAAACAAATCCATATGAAAACAGGATGCAGCCGTACACCTCCTAAAATCCCCAAAATCTTATGAAATACGTATGAAATCTAACCATCTGTCGTGACCTTCCTCAGACGCATCACGACCGTCAACAAATGGATGCGATTGAACGGCTATGACGTAGACAAGATCTGGGCCGACATCGATGATGTCATCATCAAGACCCTCATATCAGCTCATCCAATCATCAAACACAACTACCGGACGTGCTTCCCGAATCATGTGCGAGGTAGCGCCTGCTTTGAGATCCTCGGCTTTGACGTCGTCTTGGATCGCAAACTGAAGCCATTCCTGCTGGAGGTATGTGTCGCCACACTCACACTCAGCAATGATGGAACAAAATGTTTGAACACAATAAACAATTCTTTGACGAAAGAAGATTGGTTTTCTGACTACCCCTGTAATCATAATTTAATTTCTAAAAACACGCAAAAGCCCTCCTCAGAACAAGAGACCACTGAGGATTAATGGTGAATATGGAAATGCAATTTAGAAAAAACACGTCTTGATTTTTTGCAGAAGGTAGCTATCGCTTCAGGTGATTTTAAAATGACGTTGAGTTCATTCCAGAGTTTGGATGTTGATGCAGAACAAGCTTGCCCAATTTTAGGAACAAAAGGTTGTTGGCTGGACAGGTGTGTTGCTGACTGGACAGTAGGTGTGCTGCGGACTGGACAGGTGTGTTATTGACTGTGCTGTAGG
Organism: Lamellibrachia columna; assembly: GCA_963662155.1. Taxonomy (NCBI): domain Eukaryota; kingdom Metazoa; phylum Annelida; class Polychaeta; order Sabellida; family Siboglinidae; genus Lamellibrachia; species Lamellibrachia columna. Next base: position 5,396,835 of record OY759273.1, read on the forward strand.
TGAACCACTCACCTAGCTTCCACACGGACGCTAAATTGGACAAGGAGATTAAGGAGGCGCTCATCATGGACACGCTGCATCTCATTAACTTCGGCGCTGTTGACCGCAGGAAATGTATCGAGGAAGAGAAACGTAAAGTGAAGGAGCGACTCTTCCAGAAGCAGAACCGCAAAGACACAAAGTAAGGGGCTGGATGTGTTAGATGTCTTACTGATGGACTTATGCATGTGCACACATACACACACGCATGCATGCACTCACGTATGCACACACACATACCTTTTTTCATCGAAAGATGGGCTTCATAAAGGGCCGCTGTTGTTTGTTTTCTGACGCTCGTTTAAAGGCCCTCCTCAGTTACATTTTGTTTGTCTTGTTACAGAATCATTTCACAAAAAGTCAGTCAGATCTAGGGTAGTGTTCACTGCGACGTGCTAGCTCATTTGTGCAGATGTGCTATTTAGGTTTTGTGAAATCATCTGACAAATTATTAAGTTATTTTTTATCAGATTTGGTCAACGTTTTTGCAAAATAAGAGCAAAAGTAATCTGGCTGTGTATTCTGTAATACAAGGCTGTTAACACTTTCACAAGTTATTCGATCTAATGATCAAGTTACCCAATCTAATGATCAAATTACCCGATCTAATGATCAAAGTTACCCGATCTAACAATCGAAGTCAATTCTTGGGTTGATTATAAAGAAAATGTGAACTTTTATTTAGCCAATTGCACAAATTACTTAAAGCGAAACTATGTGCAACTAAATTCAAGAATATCATGCCAGTGGTTTTCTCAGAATGTCTTCTAAAATTGGGAAATTCCAGTCATTTCTCCAGTTGACTGAGGGCTGACATCTTAACCAGTGAGACCAATAAGCACATGCACAGTTCTATGAAAATTTAGGAGATGTGTGTTCAACAAGGTTTTCCTAGTAAACCACTGGCATGATGTTCTTAATTGTAGTTGCAGATGGTTATGTTTTAGTAACGTGCATAGATCACCCAGTTCTCATTATGTTTCCCTTTAGCCTATTCAAAGATTACGTATTAGAAAAGTATGCAACAAAAGTGATTCTTGATGAACTAAACGTATTTTGAAGGGAATGTTGCTGTCTTCTTGGTTGTTGATTTATTCTTTTACATCTAGTGTTACCCTTCTTTGTACACTGTATGTATGTGTGCTGTATCTGTGTGCTGTATCTGTGTGCATATATGTATGTTTGCTGTATCTGTGTGCTGTATCTGTGTGCTGTATCTTTGTGCATGTATGTATGTTTGCTGTATGTGTGCTGTATCTGTGTGCTGTATCTGTGTGCATATATGTATGTTTGCTGTATGTGTGCTGTATCTGTGTGCATGTATGTATGTATAAAATCATACAAAATGAGTTCAGTATTTACTACCAAGGAATTTCTCTGACTCTGCAACATAAAGTTTAACGATGTTATGACAATTGTCATGATTTAAATGTTGACAAAATGAAAAGTATGTAGCTTTGTTTTTGCAGTTTTTTGCATATTCCACTATGACTTGTAATAAAACTAGGCTATTTTGTAATGAACTACATTGTTTGCACACTGCAGGCCTTTTGATCTACAGCAGCGAAGGTAAACACATTAAGTAGCATAACTGAAAAATAAAAATAAATTGATCACTTAAGAATTTTAGGAAGTTGTTTCTCTGTCTGTAAATTTACATAGTTAAGTTTATTTGTGTCACAGACATATGGTGAACAACTATCATGAACTATCACCTCCGGACGACTAGATGACGAATTATGTGTCTGATGTATCGTATGATAATTACGTGTTTCATGTAATACTATAAGTAATTACGGCTTTCAACCATAACCGTCTTACCAGATAGCAGTTCTTTTTGTTGGTGATACTAACCAAAGAAAATATAATTTCTGTGGCATGCATGTATATGATAAAATGTGAATAAGATGCAGTATTAGTGTGGTTCTAATCATGAAAATATTGCATCTGATTTATTTATCAT